>CM046386.1:2676547-2816416 GCA_025413485.1 Ficus microcarpa
TTTCATCACCTTGGTGACTTCATATGCTCATATCGTCAAATTTCTAAAATTTACACTTTTGCCCCAAAAGTGAAAATTTTTACATTTATGTCCATAAACTTCATAATTGACCGTAATGCTTGCTTTTCAAGCAAATATCATTCTTTTCATGATTTTATGTGATTTTCTTATACTTAAATCACATATTTTCTAAAATTACATTTTTGCCCCGAAAGACAAAATCCTTGCATTTTCACCCCCAAAAGTGGCCGGTCCTTATTCTTTTCTTGCAAAGCAAGTCATTGCCTTATTGTGACATCCTCTAACGACGTCACTGAACATACTTCACATATTTTCCAAAATTTACACTTTTGCCCCAAAAGTGAAAATTTTGACATTTTTGCCCCTGAACTTTGACTGGTTCTTTTGGGTGACTTTTGACTAAAAAAGTCATTCTTGACCTTAACTAATGCTAGGGATGCTTGATTTCTAGGGTGTTTCTACTGTCTATTCGGGCTATCTCGCCCATACTGACATATTTTACAGTATTTTCTCATACTGTATCATTTTTCGCTGTCGAGTCAACCGTTGAGGTCAAACTTTGACTTTCTTGGTCAAAGTTGACTTTTTCGGTCAAACTTTGACTTTTTCGGAATTGCGTCCTATTTCGTCCTTTTCGACCTGAAAGGGCGTTTTCTATCCTTAAAAATCTATTATGAGTCTTATTGAGCCATAAGACTTCGTAAAACATGTGAAAAACTCTTAACTGAGTTTTTCCGTAAACATGTCACATATGCTCATAATTCCTCTTTTAGAAGGAAAATGGCATCATGAAATTTTAGGTATCACATTCTACCCTCCTTATAAAATTTTCGTCCTTGAAAATTCTGATACTTCTAGGTGACTTTTCTTCAAAAATACACCAGAAAATCCACAATGGTTCGTTCATGTTCCCATTTTAACATTTAATGGGATCGTATCTCTTATACCGAACCATAATCTTACTTTCATATCTTCATACTTATCATACTTATCATACTTATCATGCTTACTGGCTTACGTACTATCATGCTTAACATACATACTTACATACTGCTGAACTTGCCTACTTATCATACTGATCATACTTATCTTACTGCATACTGTCATACTAACATACTGTCCTTTCCTACTACATCACAGGAACTGTTTACATAAAAAGTTGGACAAGTATATCAAATAACTCGTCTCACTTTGAAAACATAACTTATACTACTTGTTCTTGCTTGAAAAACTTACTGAAAAATCGTTTCCACTCTTGGAAAACATATCGTATCATACTTTGATACTCTTTCTGGAATATAGTTTCTCTCTTGAAATTTGATCCTATGCTACTAGAACCCTTTTACTCTACATAAAGGCCCCCCTTTCTTGGACTTATCCTCAAGGTTTACGACCTTTCGTAATCAGTTTCCTAACTCGGAACTTCATACGTATGACAACCCCTATCTTGGAATTTCTTCCTCAAGGATTTGGTCGTCTTTCTAACGTGAAGGGGTTCCATTAACATAAGATCATAGTCTGAGCATTTCTGCTAAAAATACTGTCTTTGAATCTTTTCAAAGTTTATTTTGGAAAATTCATAATATTGTTCGAGTGATGCGTTGGAAGGTCTACTAACATATCAAACTACTACTTGAATAAAAGAAGCTTTTCTATTCGCTTCAAACTTTTCCCTCATAACACAAGGGCATAATCTTAATTCTTAGGAATATCTATACTCCTCATAATCTCATAATCTCCCTTAACCGGGAATCAATCTTATCTCTTATTGCTATTCTAGCACTTATCTTTGCAACTTGGGCATAACAGTTGCAAGATAAACTTCTACAAAATTTGGTTCTGTCGTACCCTCGACAAACCAATTTCTAGCTTCTACTTCTATCACTTATACTCTTTCTTATCTTAACATATCTTACTAGAGATTTCTCGCAATCTCTTCATATCATATCATAACATAACGTCTCCACCACGCTTTTGCTGCACAACTCTAATCTGTTGGCAGTGTTGATCCATGAAATCCTCTGGGTAAGCATATCAACTGCTACATATCTGATCTGACTGATTTGAGGAGTCACCTCGTCTGGTCGTTGACTGGCAACGTAACGTAACTGGCTAATGCGTCCTTGTAGCGCATAATCGGAGAAAACTCTCCATTCCATGAAACTACTGTTCTGGGTGTTGTCGAAGATGCGGAGCTGCTCCTTCATTCCTTGGAATGCCGACGAAGCCTTACTGCTCCTTTCGATCCTAATAAATCTAACCTGGGTTTAAAACCAGGTACATGTCTTTATGCTAATCCTACAACTACACAGAGTAAGAAAACAACTTACAATGCTGTGGCGCTGACGGCAGAATTGTGAAACGGGATGGCAGAAAAACTTTTCGCTCTAATACGAAAGCCCTTTGCTCTGATACCAAACCTGTCACGACCCTACTAGCCACCCTAAGACCCACGCGGTGCCTGACCGCGCGAACCTGGAGCGTTCGGTCCGTGACATTTACTTACTGACTTGCATGATTGAAAAATAAAGTTACCCAATTTCTAGAGTAAATTTTTTTTTCTTTCTTTTCTAAAATCGTTACTAGAAAACATCTTTTGCGGAAATCATAGAACTTTAACTCAAGTAAAATATAGCTTAAAACTACTTTTCTTTTATAAACTTTGTCTGATGTACTCACTCGAGTACTGAGCTTTCACCTATGAGGAAAGCTCCATACATACATACATACATAATCTAAATCGTGGACCAGATCCGACCTACAGGGGACCGGTACAACACGTGGCAACTGGCTTACCATACTGCTAAAACTGAAAACTGAACCATACATGCTAAAACATAATGAAAATACATTTTCATTTTAAACGCATTTCGGAAACCCCGTAGCAGTCCATACCCACGTTTCACATTCTGTTGCGTCATCTCTCCACAGCTTGTATCAGGAAGTGCCGGTAGGAAACTTACCTACAGCATGAACGTAAGTAATGAGCTAAAAAGCTCAGTAAGCACAACATCCTATCCGCATGCAACTAATGCACGAAAATGTGTACCAATTATGATTTATCATTAAAATCATTTATGGTCTTACTACTGATCTTATCTTGCTACTATAACATGTGTGTATGTACTTCGGTATGTAACCATGTAGTGATTGAAGGAAGTCCGACCAAACCAACTTAAACCATGAAACACACAGTTTAACATAGAGTAGTGGAGGCAGTCCTTCCATATCAAGTCAAAACATGGAACATGCCGTTTTAACTTACCACGGAGGCAAAGTCAGTACAACACAACATGTCCTACTTAACTTATCTCATGTCTTACCATGTGACTTATTAATAATGGACATGCTTCATGATGCCACAAATCTAACATAAAACATACTACATGCTTGACATAACATAAACATTCTACATAACATGACATACATAAACATACGGCATAACATGACATACTACATAACATGAACATAACACATACTGCATGCTTAACATGGAACATACTTAACATACTTAACATACTTATTGCATAACATAACATATCACATAAACATACTGCATAACATCATAAACATACTGCATCATGAAATCCCATTCATGATTTCTTAAACACATTATATGCAACAAACATGTTCATGCTGTAGGCGGAATTGTACTTACCTTTCCGTCTTATGTTCTTGCTTAACTGTCCCTTCCTAGTGCTGTTGCACTCCTGGTACAGCTGCAGGTTCTGCCTGCTTAACATAGGACATGATCTACTTAAACTGATGAAAAATGCTGGTAAACTAACCAACATGTTTACATGATCTTGGTTGTATGTCCCCTTATGTGCAAAGCGTCTAACTTGGTTACCAACGGTAACCTGGCGTGCCAAGCCAAAACTAAACCTCTAAGGGTTGCTTATCTTAATCCGAAACTATTGGGTCATATCTGATAACCCTTTAGCTGAGCTAAACTGTGATACCTAGAATTTCCATGATTGCCATTTTTCCTCTTTTAAAGGAATTATGAGCATATGTGATATGTTTACGGAAAAAACTCAGTTAAGAGTTTTTCACACGTTTTACGAAGTCTTATGCTCAATAAGACTCAGAACAGATTTTTAAGGTTAGAAAACGCCCTTTCAGGTCGAAAAGGACGAAATAGGACGCAGTTCCGAAAAAGTCAAAGTTTGACCGAAAAAGTCAACTTTGACCAAGAAAGTCAAAGTTTGACCAAAAGTGGTTAACGGTTGACTCGACAGTGAAAAATGATGCGGTATGAGAAAATACTGCAAAATATGTCAGTATGGGCGAGATAGCCCAAGTAGACAGTAGAAAATAAGAAACACCCTAGAAATCAAGCATCCCTAGCATTAGTTAAGGTCAAGAACGACAGATTTAGTCAAGAAATCACTTAAAAGGACTAGTCAAAGTCAAAGGGCAAAAATGTCAAAATTTTCACTTTTGGGGCAAAAGTGTAAATTTTGGAAAATATGTGAAGTAAGCAAAGTGACGTCGTTAGAAGATGTCACAATAAGGTAATAACTTGCCTTGCAAGAAAAGAATAAGAACCGGCCTCTTTTGGGGGTGAAATTGCAAGAATTTTGTCTTTCGGGGCAAAAACGTAATTTTAGAAAATATGTGATTCAAGTATGAGAAAATCACATAAAATCATGAAAAGAATGATAATTGCTTGAAAAGCAAGCATTATGGTCAATTATGAAGTTTAAGGACCTAAATGTAAAAATTTTCACTTTTGGGGCAAAAGTGTAAATTTTAGAAAATTGATGATATGAGCGTATGAAGTTACCAAGATGATAATATCATAAAATAGGATGGGTGTGTTGATTTTTAGGACAATCGGACACCTAGAGGGTATTTTTGCAAGAATTTCCATTTTTGGGGGCAAAAATGTAATTTTAGAAAATTGTGAGGTAAGCGATGATGTAAGCCAAGTGAGGTCAGCCATGACATCAGCATGCCAGCTGCTGCTGAGCTTGGAGACAGTCGGCCACCTTGGGGGAAAAGCAAGAGAAATGGAAAATTGTGGGGTCAAAATGCAATTTTTGAAAAGTTTGAAAAAGTCTATAAATAGACCCATTTGGTGCAGAAAAAAATGCAGAAAACCAGCCAATTTCTGGCCAATTTTCCCCAGAAAATCCGAGAGAGAGAGGAAGAGAAAGAGCAAGAGAAAAAGTTGGAAAAAAATCCTTGTTTGATCATCCTTGGTGCACGGCTTTTTGGAGCATGAAACAAGAGCAAAATCTGGAAATTTTTCCAGATTTTCTTGGTCAGAGTCCGTGCATGGAAGAGAGGAGAAAGTGGAGAAAATTTCAGGCCAAACCCATGTGTGTGCCGAGCAAGAAGAAGGAGGAGCCAACCATGAGCCAAGGGTGAGTTTTTGGTGCCTTGGTGGTGGCTGTTTTCAGCCAAGGGTATGCAGCAAGTTAGGAGCCGAAATTTTTGGTTTAGAGCAGCCAAGAGGGTTTGGCCATGGCAGCTAAGGTTCACCCAAGTTGGTGAAAATTTTTTTGGGGGCTTTTGGTGCCCAAAATCCGTGTGCAAGAGCAGCCAAAGGGAGGAGGAATTTCAGTCCTCAAACCCTACCAAAATTATGGGTAAGTCAAGAGGTAAAACCCTAGTTTTTTTTTAAGAAATTCCATGCAAGCTTTCATGGATTAATTGTGTGTATGTATGTATGTTTCATGGCTGGTTTTGGAGCCCTTTGGTGGGGAGTATTCGGCTGCAAGGAGGCAGCCAAGGCAAAGCAGCAAATTCGGTCCCCTTAGGTGGAACCAAAATGCCGAAAATCATGAGGTGAGAAACCCTAACCCTAAGTTATGATTCAAGCATTAAATTTGGGGAATTTAATGTGTATTTAAGCTTGGTTATGTAAGAGCTTGAGCTCATTAATTTTATGGTATGCCTAAGCTAGGAGATGTGATGCTTGATTTAAGGGTGCATGGTTAGAAATTAGTATGCATGATTTTTAGGTGTGTGCTATGGTTTATTGCGTGTTTAATTGCTTAGTTTGCATGGTTGTATGGTTGATTAAGTCCCTGCCCTAGGTGCAGCCGAGTATGGCTCATGTGCTAGGATGTTAGATTTTATTTCGGTGTTGCATGTTTTCGGTTCTATTTCATGTGATGCAACCCTAGAATGCATGCAAGCCTAGGTTAAGTTCCGGTTTGGTTTGCATGGCCACGTTGGGGTAACATGTCAAAACATGTGGGACGTTAGTTAACGTTGCATGTGATTGATTTAGGCTCCCGAGTGATCGGTTGAGTTAGCTTCCGAAGTAGGACGGGTAAAATCAAAGTAAACACGAAACTGGTAGGTTCGGACTAAGCCTACCCAGTTTTCGTAAACGAAAAATAACAGGCCCTTAGAGGCCGAATTTGGGAAAACGTAAAACATGAAAGTTGTCCAAAACAACTTTTTCTAGGGGGCTCATGAGCCGTTTTTCAAAATAAGGCTCCAATGGCCTTCAACACTGCCAAAACCCGTGGCAAAGCATTTAAGCTCCCAGACCCAGTTCGTTCCAGGAGTCAGCCAGTTTCAACTCAAAACTGGTTTGTTTCTAGGCCAAATTAGGATTTTCATAAAACATGAAAGTTTTAGCATTTTTCGAGGGCTAGAACTTTTGTGAAGAAAACTTTTTCAGATAACGTACCGATTTTAAAACAAAAATTGTTTTACGAAGGGTGCTCAGGGAATCCGAAATCCCTGCACCACAAGTTTTATCAAGTGATTCTAGAAAATGGTTTTTCAATCTTAAACAAGTGTTTTGGCTATGAAAATCGTTCCAAAAACGGTTTTCAACCTAAAATGATTTTACGAAACATAAATCCATGAGTTAGGATTTTTATGAATCAAGTAAGAATTTTTACACGAAAAGTGGTATTTTGGGATTTATTCCTAAAGTGTTTTTCCAAGTATGGAAAAGTGATTTTCAAGATAAGTTATAGCGTACAATTAGTTCACGTGTGGTAACCGGGTGTTAGACCCAAGTTGCCGGGTCAAGCCCGAGACCCGAGAGGTTGACCTTAGAGGGTTGACCATAGTTGACCGTGGTTGACCAAGGTTGACTTTTGTTGACTTTTGGTTAACTAATAGCTTTAAGTTAGTTTATCCTCACGGGTTATCCAAAGTAACCCTAGCGGATACCGATAGCTCAACTAAAGGGTTATCAGATATAACCCGATAGTTTTAGATTAAGATAAGCAACCCTTAGAGGTTTATTATAGGCTTAGCACGTCAGGTTACTGAGTGTAACCTAAGTAAACTTTTTGCGCCATAGGGGGACATACAACCAAGATCATGTAGACATGTTGGTTAGATTACTAGCATTTTCACGAACCTAAGTAGATCATATCCTTGTCAAGCAGGCAGAACCTGCAGCTGTACCAGGAGTGGAACAGCACTAGGAAGGGACAGTTAAGCATGATGTCAGACGGAAAGATAAGTACAATTCCGCCTACAGCATGAACACATGTTAGTTGCATGAATAGGATTTCATGAGTCATGTTGTTATGCAGTATGATATGTTAAGTTAAGTAGTATGCTATGTATGTTTATGTGTTATGTTATGCAGTAAGTGTTATGTTATTTAATATGTGTTATGTTATGTTATGCAATATCTCATGTAGTATGTATGCATGTTTAGATAAGTTAGTAGGTATGCAATGCATGTTTATGTTTTATGTTAGATATTGTGGCATCACGAAGTATGCTCACTAAAAATAAGTCAAATGGTAAGATATGAGTAAGCTAAGTAGGACATGTTGTGTTGTACTGACGTTGCCTCCGTGGTAAGTTAAAACGGCACGTTCCATGGTTTGACTTGATTTGGAAGGGCTGCCTCCACTACTCCATGTTAAACTTTGTGTTTCATGGTTTAAGTTGGTATGGTCGGACCGCCTTCAATCACTCCATGGTTACGTACCGAAGTACATACACACATGTTATAGTAGCAAGATAAGATAAGATCAGTTCAGTAGAGAAACCATAATTGATTTTAAAATAAATCATAATTGGTTCACGTTTTTGTGCATTAGTTGCATGCGGATAGGATGTTGTGCTTACTGAGCTTTTTAGCTCATTACTTACGTTCATGCTGTAGGTAAGTTTCCTACCGGCACTTCCCGCTACAAACTGTGGATAGATGGCGCAACAGGATGTGAAATGTGGGTGTGGACTGCTGCGGGGTTTCCGAAATGCGTTTAAAAAAATGAAAATGTGTTTTCATTATATTTCAGCATGTATGCATGTATGTTTCAGTTCAGTTATGTATGTATGGAGCTTTTCGCTCAGGTGAAAGCTCAGTACTCTGTGAGTACATCAGAATCAGTTAAGGTTTTATAAAAGAAAAACAGTTTTTAAGTTCAGTTTAACTTGTGTTAAAGTTTTATGATTTCCGCAAATGAGGTTTTCTAGTAACGATTTTTAGAAAAGAAGAAAAAAAAAATTTACTCTAGAAATTGGGTAACTTTATTTTCAAATCAAGCAAGACAAGTAAGTAAGTAATTGTCACGAACCGAACCAAACGCTCCAGGTTCGCGTGGTCAGATACCGCGTGGCCGTGGTGGCGATAAGTCGGGGCGTGACATAAACGGTATCCTTTAGGGTTACTTTGGATAACCCGTAAGGATAAACTAACTCTATGCTATGAGTTAACCAAAAGTCAACTAAAGTCAACCTTGGTCAACGGCGGTCAACTATGGTCAACCCTCTATGGTCAACCTTTCGGGTCTCGGGCTTGACCCGGTAACTCGGGCATAACTCCCGATTACCATTCGTGAACTAAACGCTTGCTATAACTTTGCTTGAAAACTCTTATTTCCTTTCTTGGAAAACACTTGGGGATAAATCCCAAAATTTACATTTCGTGTAAAAATTCATAACTTGAGTCATAAAATCCAAACTCTTGGTTTTATGCTTTGTAAATTCATTTTAGGTTGAAAACCGTCTTTGAAACGATTTTCATGGCCAAAACACTTGTTTAAGATAGAAAATCAATTTTTCTAAAAACTTTGTTAAACTTGTTGGTGCAGGAAATTTCGGATTCCTGAGCACCCTTTATAAAACAATTTTCGTTTCAAAATCGGTACGTTATCTGAAAAAGTTTTCTTCACGAAAGTTCTAGCCCTCGAAAAATGCTAAAACTTTCATGTTTTACAAAACTCCTAATTCGGCCTAGAAATGTACCAGTTTTGAGTTGAAACTGGCTGACCCTGAAACGAAACTGGGTCTGGGAACTTAAAAGATTTAGCCACGGGTTTTGGCATTTTTGAAGGCCATTGGAGCCTTATTTTGAAAAACGGCACACGTGTCCCCCTAGAAAACGTTGTTCCGGATAACTTTCATGTTTTACGTTTTCCCAAATTCGGCCTCTAAGGGCCTGTTATTTTTCGTTTACGAAAACTGGACAGACTTGAAACCGAACCTGCCAGTTTCGTGTTTAAATTGTTTTTACGCGTCCTACTTCGGAAGCTAACTCAACCGATCACTCGGGAGCCTAAAACATCAACATGCAACGTTAACTAATGTGCCACATGTTTTGACATGTTATCCCCACGTGGTCATGCAAACCAAACCGGAACTTAACCTAGGTTTGCATTGCATTCTAGGGTTGCATCACATGAAATAGAACCGAAATCATGCAACACCAAAATAAAATCTAACATCCTAGCACATGAGCCATAATCGGCTGCACCTAGAGCAGGGACATTACTAACCATACAACCATGCAAACTAAGCAACCACGCATCATAAAACATAACACATAAACCTAAAATCATGCATACTAAACTAGCTAGCCATACATCCTAAATCAAGCATCACACCCCTAGCTAGGCATTAACCAAAATTAAATGAGCTTATGCCCTTTCATTTCATTGCTTAAATACACATTAAATTTCCAAATTTAATGCTTAAACCAAAGCTTAGGGTTAGGGTTTACCTCTTGGAGATTTTCGAAAATTTGGTTCCACTATGGAAGCCGAACTCCCTTGATGCCTTGGCTGCCCTCTTTGCAGCCGAAATCTCCCCACCAAAAGGGGCTCCAATTTCAGCCATGCACACACAAACATAACCATGATTATCCATCCAATCTTGCATGGAAAATTTAACTTAAAAATTCAAGGATCTACCTTGACTTACCCATAGGTTGATTAGGGCTCATGGATCCGAAAATCTTGTCCCTCTTTGGCTGCCACTGCACACGGTTTTGGCTCCCAAATTGCACCAAAAATTTACACCATCTTTGGTGATTTCTCTCAGCCAAAGCCAAGCCTCTTGGCTGCCCCTAAGACCCACCAATTTTCTGCTCCTTCTTGGCCGAAACAGCCACCCACCAAGCACCAAAAATCCTCCTTGGCTCCATGGTTAGTTTCTCTTCTCCATGCTCGGCACACCCTTAGTTTGGACTAAAAATTTTTCTCACTTTCTCTTCTCTCCCTCACACATGGCTTTTGGTCAGAAAATCTAGAAAAATTTCCAGATTTTCCTTGCTTGCACCAAGCTCCAAAACCGAGCACACCATGATGGAACACACAAGATTTTCCAATCTTTTTTTTCTCTTCCCTTTTCTCTCCCTCATGGCTCACGGATTTTCTGATGGAGATTGGCCAAAGTTTGGCTGGTTTTCTCCATTTTCCAGCAGCAAATCAGTCCACAATGGGTCCTACTTATAGACTTTTTCAAACTTTTCAAAAATTGCATTTTGACCCCTAAAGTTTCAAAACTTTTGACTTGTGACCCAAGGGTGGCCGGCTGTCTTCAGCTCATCAGCAGCTGGCATGGTGATGTCATGGCTGATGTCACTTGCTTACATCATCGCTTACCTCACAATTTTCTAAAATTACATTTTTGCCCCCAAAAATGGAAATTCTTGCAAAAATGCCCTCTAGGTGTCCGATTGTCCTAAAAATCAACACACCCATCCTATTTTATGATTTCATCACCTTGGTGACTTCATATGCTCATATCGTCAAATTTCTAAAATTTACACTTTTGCCCCAAAAGTGAAAATTTTTACATTTATGTCCATAAACTTCATAATTGACCATAATGCTTGCTTTTCAAGCAAATATCATTCTTTTCATGATTTTATGTGATTTTCTCATACTTAAATCACATATTTTCTAAAATTACATTTTTGCCCCGAAAGACAAAATCCTTGCATTTTCACCCCCAAAAGTGGCCGGTCCTTATTCTTTTCTTGCAAAGCAAGTCATTGCCTTATTGTGACATCCTCTAACGACGTCACTGAACATACTTCACATATTTTCCAAAATTTACACTTTTGCCCCAAAAGTGAAAATTTTGACATTTTTGCCCCTGAACTTTAACTGGTCCTTTTGGGTGACTTTTGACTAAACAAGTCATTCTTGACCTTAACTAATGCTAGGGATGCTTGATTTCTAGGGTGTTTCTACTGTCTATTCGGACTATCTCGCCCATACTGACATATTTTACAGTATTTTCTCATATTGTATCATTTTTCGCTATCGAGTCAACCGTTGACCACTCTTGGTCAAACTTTGACTTTCTTGGTCAAAGTTGACTTTTTCGGTCAAACTTTGACTTTTTCGGAATTGCGTCCTATTTCATCCTTTTCGACCTGAAAGGGCGTTTTCTATCCTTAAAAATCTATTATGAGTCTTATTGAGCCATAAGACTTCGTAAAACGTGTGAAAAACTCTTAACTGAGTTTTTCTGTAAACATGTCACATATGCTCATAATTCCTCTTTTAGAAGGAAAATGACACCATGAAATTCTAGGTATCACATTCTGAATGGTCCTTTCCGATTGTCTATCGGTCTGAGGGTGGAAAGCTGTACTAAACGCAAGCTTGGTACCCATTGCTTCATGTACGCTCTTCCAAAATTTTGAAGTGAAGCGACCGTCGCGATCCGATATAATCGTTTTCAGAATTCCATGATAGCGAACGATCTGGGCCACGTACAATTCTGCCAGTTGTTCCACTGAGAAGCTAAGCTTGATGGCCACAAAGTGTGCGGACTTTGTCAATCGGTCAACGATCAACCAAATAGCGTCATTACCGTTAGGAGTTCGGGGTAGCCCAACCACGAAATCCATCGTCACTTGATCCCATTTCCATTATGGGATGGAAATTTTCTGCAATTCTCCTCCTGGACGTTGGTGTTCCGCCTTCACCTTTTGACAAGTAAGGCACTTACTGACGAAAGTAGCAACGTCATTCTTCATTTTGGGCCACCAAAAGCTTTCTTTCAAGTCTTTGTACATCTTCGTGGCTCCCAGATGAACAGAATACGGAGTCTCATGGGCTTCTTTCATGATCCTTTCCTTTAGATCGTCCTCGTTAGGAATACACAATCTGTTCTTCTGATAGAGTATGCCCTCATTAGATACGTTGAAATCCGACTCCTTTCCTTCTAAAACTTCATTTTTCGTCCTAAGCAGCGAGGCATCTGCTTCTTGACGCTCCTTCATATTATCCAAAATGGTGGGTTGGAAGGTTAGAGCAGCTAATCCTCCCGTAATAAGCTCGATTTTGGCTTCCGTTAGCTCCTTTTGAAGAGGCTCAGTCAATGACCTGATTGACATCATTGAGGAAGACGACTTCCGACTAAGGGCATCGGCTACCTTGTTAGCCTTCCCTGGATGGTATCGGATATCTATGTCATAGTCCTTCACCAATTCGAGCCATCTTCTTTGTCTCATGTTAAGCTCCTTCTGTGTGAAGGTATACTTTAAGCTCTGATGATCCGTATATACTTCACATTTTGTGCCATAAAGGTAGTGCCTCCAAATCTTCAAGGCAAATACTACTGCCGCAAGTTCCAAATCATGCGTTGGGTAGTTCTTCTCATGTTCCTTAAGCTGTCGAGAAGAATACGTGATCACTTTTCCGTTTTGCATAAGTACGGCTCCCAATCCTATCTTGGAAGCATTGTTGTAAATCACGAAGTTCCCTTCCTCCGCGACTGGAATCGTAAGGATTGGAGCGCTCGTTAGCTTACTTTTGAGCTCTTGAAAGTGTTCTTCGTAATTAGCCGTCCATTCGTACCTCTTTTCCTTCCTTGTGAGTGCGGTGAGTGGCGCCGCAATCTTAGCAAATCCTTCGACAAAACATCGGTAGTAGCCTGCTAAGCCGAGAAAACTGCATACTTCGGTAACATTCTTGAGAGCTGGCCATTTACTTACGGCTTCAATCTTAGCCAGATCTACGAATATGCCTTTTTTCGAGACCACATGTCCTAGGAGATGGACCTTCTCCAACCAAAATTCACACTTAGTGAACTTGGCATAAAGCTGATTTTGCCTTAAAATCCGTAATGCAATCCTCAAATGCTACTCATGCTCCTCCTTTGACCTTGAGTAAATCAAAATATCGTCAATGAAAACAATGACGAATTTATCCAAGTAGTCCTTAAATACTCGATTCATCAAATCCATGAAGGCGGCTGGAGCATTCGTCAGTCCAAACGACATCACAAGGAACTCGTAGTGTCCATATCGCGTACGAAACGCCGTCTTCGGAACATCTCCTTCCTTAATTCGGAGTTGGTGATATCCTGATCGCAGGTCAATCTTCGAAAAGACCGAGGCTCCTTTTAGTTGGTTGAACAGATCGTCGATCATGGGCAAAGGATACTTGTTCTTGATGGTGATCTTGTTCAACTCCCGATAGTCGATGCACATTCTAAGAGTGCCGTCCTTCTTCTTAACAAAGAGCACTGGGGCTCCTCACGGTGAATAGCTCTGTCTGATGAATCCTTTATCTAGGAGCTCCTTCAACTGAACTTGTAATTCCTTAAGTTCAGCAGGTGCCATCCTATACGGTGCCTTAGACACGGGTGCTGATCCAGGAAGTAACTCGATCTCAAAAGAGATTTTTCGCTCTAGTGGCAATCCTGGCAAATCTTCCGGGAAGACGTCGATAAATTCCTTGACTATCGGTACCTCTTCCGGCTTACTCTTGGTCTCTTGCGTCTTATCAACCATGTTGACTAGAAATCCACTACATCCTTCCGCCAACAGCTTTCTCGCCTTAAGTGCAGAAATAAACATCTTTGGCTGTTTCGGGGTCGATCCTCTAAAAACGAACTCCTTATCTCCAACTGGCTTGAACGTGACGGCGCGATGCTGGCAGTCGATAACCGCGTTGTACTTTCTCAGGAAGTCCATACCTAGGATAACGTCGTAGTCGTATAGATCAATGACGATCAGGTTGACATACATCTCTCTACTGCATATAATTATTGGAACATGGCGTATCCAATAATCAGACAACAAAATTTCCCTGGAGGGTAATGCAGTATGAAAAGTTCTTCTGATTTTATCATTATCTCTACCTAGCTTCCTTGCAAATCTAGGTGATGTAAAAGAATGCGTAGCTCCAGAATCAATCAACACATATGCATCTTGTTGGGCAAAAGGAAGCTGACCTGTCACCACCATGGATGGTCCAGCTTGCACATCCTCTTTGGTGTAGGCATAGATGCGTCCTTGTGGTTCCGGAGCTTCGAGTCGGCCTTGGGAAATTGCCGGTCCTTCGAGCTTCGTCTGTGCGGCGTGTAACTGACTTCCTTTACCCCTTTGGTAGTTTTGCTGGTTCTGGACATTTGCATTACAATTTTTTGCAAAGTGGCCTTCCTTGCCACACAGATAGCAGCGGTTGGTTCCTGCCCGGTAGTCTTCCGGGTGTTTCCTCCCACATTTCTGACAAGTGGGGGTTCTGTTGTTATCCGTAGCAGTCTTCTTCTGGGGAAAGTTCTGCTGATTCCCCCGTCCTCCAGCATTCCACTTTCTCTTTTGCTGGGGGTTGCCATATGGCTTGTTGTTGCCGTGTTGGCCAGAAGATCCTCCTTGGCCCTTTTGTTGCTGGGTTTGGCAGGGCCTTGCCTGATTCTGCTTGGCGAGGGCCTTCTCTTCATTTTTCTCTTTAAAGAACTGAGCCCGTTGCGCCTTGTTCTATCCCACCCAGTATTCGGCTCGAACTGCTCGGCTAACACATTCCGCAGCAGTGAGCGGTGGGTGAGGGCCACTGCTAATCACCACGGCCAAGTCCGAGCAGAATTTCCTCATCATCCTTCTTACTTTGTCCCTCTCGGAACTGATGAGGTGAGGGTAGAGACGGGCGAGCTGTTCAAACTTTCTCACAGCTCCCGCTACAGACAGATTTCCTTGACAGAAATTGTTGAACTCATCTTGCTGGGCTTCCATGACTTCCGTGTTGAAATACTCCTCTCGAAACTCTTCAACAAAGTCTTCCCACGTCATCTGATTGACGTCCCGTTTGATCTGAACTGTCTCCCACCATAAGCGAGCGTCTTTCTTCAGCATGAACGACGCACAGAAGACTCTCTCTCGATCGTCGAGCCCGAGGAAGTTCAGAGAAACTTGGAGGTCGATCAGCCAATTGTCGGCCTCAATAGGGTCTGTCGATCCCTCAAATTCCGGTGCCTTCATGCGCTGAAATTCGTGATATAGTTCTGCCAGGGTCCGTGCTCGTGGCGCTGGTGGAACAGCTGCTGGTGCCATAGGCGCCTCAGGGGCCGCAGGGTGTTCTGGAATCACCGGGTCGACATTGGGAATTTCTAGCGCAGCAGGCTGATCCTCTTGTGCCTGTGGTACCCTGGCCTCAGGAGGTCCCTGATTCTGTTGGGCCATCTGTGCCCTAAGCCCACCTATCTCTTGTTGCTGGGCTAACATCATCTCCCTTAAGTCGTTTAGTTGGGCTGCGAGGTCGACATTCTGGGCCTGTGCCGCTCTACGTTTTGGTGGCATGGTTCTGTATAGAAGCAATAAATTAGTTTCTTGTTTTCAAAAATTTTATGAAATCATATCTTTTATACAGAACCATAATCTTCATTTCATAATCATAGCTTTTAGGAAAATACATAATTTCCTCATCGTGAACATACATTACTTAAATACCACCACTGAGCTAAGGCACAACCCAACGTCATTCTCACACCCAACATTTCCATTGCGAACCATCGATGAAAGATGCGTACGAAAAATCTAATTCTAAGCGTAAGAAAATAATTTAACTTACTTGGGCTATTGCGGAACGATGCGGAGCGAGACAAAGTAGGCTGGCAGGACCCTGCTCTGATACCAAACTCTGTGAAGCCCCCTTCTACGTAGGGTCGCCACCTTACTTACTTAACCTAACTTTACTTAAAATTTGGGAATATATACATATATATATTTTGAAACCTACTTATAAAAAGCAATTGTTTTTAGCAATAGATCATTGATACTGAAGTAGAAAGTTCACTTAAAGTCTTTAGTATCAAAATACCATATAACATAAGTGGTTTTCATCACATATACTTATATACAAAAACTTATTGACATATCAAAAGATTGTGGAATCTATGCGTAGTGGTATCCATACCGCCCTTCGTCTGCCGCCTCACCATCCACACAACGCGCACCATTCAAGCTGCAGGTTTCTTACCTACAGTATGAAATATAACTTTATGAGCTTTCGCCCAGTAAGCACAAACATAACAAAACATTTTATTTAAAGCACCTTGAAAACATAACATTCATCATATGCATATGCGTGAACCATTTATGTTCATTTATGCATTCCCTTTTTTTTTTTTAACTTGAACTTATCTTTCTTATGGGCCCCATAGTGTACGTACCATCATTTATTTAGCGCGCCACCAGATACAGTTAGGGTTTGCAAGGTCTCTAACTGCTCTGGGAAAACATAATTGATTACACCCTCCCGCATCAACGAGAGGGCGATAATCCATAATTTTAACATGAAAAACCCTCCACTTTGAGGAGGTCGGTACGACACTTTACTTGTGATTTCTTACCATGTTATTTATCTTTAGTGAACCGACCTTATGATGTCACTATATAATAACATAACTTTTATCTTCTTCATAACATGGCATGGCATTTTGAAATCATAGCACTTTTGCAAACATATTATTTTTTTTGCAAATATAGCACTCTTGAAAACATGACATTTGGCAAATATAGCACTTTTAGAAAACATGGCACTTTGCAAAATAACATTTATGCACATATAGCATCTTGTAAATATAACACTTATGCAAACATAGCATTTTTATAAAGCATGACATTTAAACATAGCATCATCTTGAACATAGCATAAAAACATGTAATAGCACTTTTGAAAACATACTCGCTTTCATACTGCAGGTGAGGTTTGTACTTACCTCTCGTGCCGTATCCTTAACGTTGCGTCCTTAAATTTGTCGGCAACAGCAGGTCACTTTCCTGCTATACGAGAAATATAGGATTAGGATCCTATCGTAAGTTGTTGGTGACCAAACCAACATCCATGCCTAATCTTGGTTGTATGTCCCCTTCACTTGATCTCCATAATCATCCTTCTTCATTAAGGATCATCTACTTTGATTAACCCTTAAGAGGTCACGTTGGACAACCTCTTGATTAGATCCTTGTTCTATTGTTGGTTTTCTTGAAAACTTTGGGCTTCATTTATACATCCTCATTATTGGGTTATCTCCATCAACCCCTTAAATCCTAGCCCAAAAATACATGTGGGTGTCCCTTAGGGTTATGTTGGGTAACCCTTAAGGTCAACTTTTAGTCATCCTTGGGTTTGTAACTCGGATATGACATCCGGCTACCGTTTGTAACCGGCTTGCTTACCAATTTCTCCATAAAACTCCATTTCTTTAACTTTTGGAAAACCTTGTGTAATTATCTTCAAAAATCCCTTAGTTCGCTAGTAAAAATTATTACTTCTTTAACTTAAAAATACTTGGCTTAAAAACCCCTTTTTCTTCTTAGCTTGAAAGTACTTGTCGTAAAATCATCATTTTTCCCCTTTTTCTTTACTTCTTGGAAAAATGTGGAATTTCAAATCCGGGCCCTTAAAATTCATGGTTTTAGAAATAGATATTTTATAAAATCATTTAAGGTTGGAAACTGCCTTTGGAACAGTTTCCGTAGCTAAAATAACAATTTAAAGACACTTTACATTTTTTAGAAAACATCTTTGAAAAACTAAGGTGCAGGAATTTCGGATTCCCTGCGCACCTTCCCTAAAACGTGCCCAGTTTAAAAATCCATCGAGAATCTGGAAAACTTTTCTTCACAAAAGTTGTAGCTCTCGAAAAATACTAAAACTTTCGTGTTTTGAAAAAAATCCATTTCGGCTTGTATTAGTATCAGTTTTTGTTTGAAAACTGGCTGACCCTGGAAAACCAAGTGAAAACTGGGTTTGGGGATCAGCCACGGGTTTTGGGGAAAACAGAGGCCATTGGGGCCTCATTTTGAGATTCTGCCCACGTTGCTCTCTGGTAAAAGTTGTTCTGAGCAACTTTCATGTTTTAACTTTTACCCCGTTCGGCCTCTAAAGGCCTTAAAATTTAACTTTCCCAAGACTGGCCAGATTCGAATCCGAATTGGCAGTTTCGGTTGCTTAGTTCGGTTTACGTCCTAGTTCGAGGATTCTATCTTGACCGACCACTTCGGGAGCTTACTCATCAAACATGCAGCGTTTCTAACATCCCATTCATACAAGCATACAAATCCCATGGGTCCATGCAATCTCAAACCGAAAACTCTAACCTTGGGTTGCATGATTTCTAGCTTAGAATTTCACACCAACAAGCATCCATCATCTCACCCCTAAGCTAGCAGCCGACCAGCCACTACCTAAGGCAGGTCTTGACCAAAAATTTAAGGGACATATCAACCACATCTAGCATGCTCCTAATCATTTTTCAAGCACAAAATTTAAGCAAACAAGCATCATAATCAAGCCAATCAAACTCTAATCCCTAGTCAAGCACACACACCAACAAATTAGGGCTGAAAAATAAAATGAACTTATGTCCTTACAAACCAACTTGAATCACCATAAAAATGCTAGATTTGCACTTAATTTCAAGTTTGGTTCAAGAGTTTACCTTAACCCAGGTTAGGGTTTGAAAATCTTCCAAGATCCCCTTGCTCCTTGGCTCACGGTTTTGGCTCCACCTAGGGCCCCAAAAGTTTTCCCTTGGTTGATCCACACAAAGCCGAGCCTTACCACAAGGTTTCCCCTCAAAATTTCCAGATTTTCTCACCTTTTTCTCACCCTCAAACCCACGGTTTTGGTGCCCAAAAATGGGTCTCCAAGCTCTCAAAAATTTTCTCTTCTTCCTCCCTAGCAAACCCGAGCAACTCACAAGTAAAAGCCCTCTAGAATTTCTCTGATTTCTCTTCTCCTTCTCTTCTTCTCTCCCACGGTTTTTCTAGAGAAAAAAGGGCAGAGTTTGGCTGCCTTTCTTGAAAAAAGAGGGGGTATTTATAGAGGAAAGGGAGAGCTTAGTTGATCAACTTTTTCCTTTAAAATGTGGCTTTTTCTCATTCTCATTTCCCTTAACTTTTGGCTTTTGTCTTCCCCCTTTCCTTGTGCTTGCTGCCGAATTTTTTGTGGGTGAAGGAGAGAGCTCCACATGGCTATCTTGAGTGAGTGGAAGGTGAGTCATGAGTATGGGCAAGTGGTCCTTGGCTTGCTATGTCTTGTTTGGCCATTTTGCTCTCCAAAACTCATTTTTTTTTCTTTCCTTTGTACTATACAGATAATTCTAATATTGTGATTCTCCAAAACACAATATTTTTATTTTGTTCTGAAGTACAAAATTTATCTGTGTGAATTTTGGATCGAAAAACATTTTCCTCTTAATTTTTCGAGTCATTTTTGCCCTTAAACTTATCTCGGTGTGCTTGATTTTCTAGAGACGTTCCAAGGCTTATTCTTGCTATCTAGTTCATAAAACTTATTCTCGGAACTCTTTCCGGGTTGTACTTGAAAAATCTCGTAAAGTTAACCCTTTTACTTTTCGTTGGTCAAACTTTGACTTTTCCGATCAAAGTTGACTTTCGTAAAATTATATCCTTTCTCGTTCCTTTTCCTTTAAAAACCTCATACATGGCTCATAAATCATTCATTGAGTCTCATAAAATTTAATGAGGTCTCAAACATTGTTTAAATAAAATTATGAATTTCTCATTATTATTCATAATTTTTCATGTAACACATCATATACACATAAATTAGACTTTAATTCCTTATGAACAAGGAGATTACAAGTCTACAAAAATTTCAGGTCTTACAGACCTAACCAACTCTCATGTCTAATCTTGGTTGTATGTCCCCTATACTTGATATCCTTCTTGGTCACCTTAATCATCCTCCTTCATTAAGGATAATCAAACTTTGATTGTCCTTAAGAGGTCACGTTGGATAACCTCCTTTTCTTGATACTAAGCCTTTAATCATACCATTTGGGTTCAATTTCCATTCTTCCTTTGGGCTTTACTCATACATCCTCATTGTTAGGTCATTTCCATTAACCCCTTAAATCCTAGCCCAAATATACATGTGGGTGTCCCTTAGGGTTATGTTGGGTAACCCCTAAGGTCAACCTTAAGTAGACATTGGGTCAACCCTTAGTCAACCCTTAGTCATCATTGGGTTTGTCACTCGGATATATAAAATCCGGCTACCGTTCGTAATCGGCTTGCTTACCAAATTTTTTTTTTCTTAAAACTCCATTTCTTTACTTTTCGAAAACCTTGTGTAACTCTCTTCCAAAATTCTCTAGTTTGCTTGTAAAAAAATTCTTACTCCTTTAACTTAATAGTACTTTGGCTTAAAATCCCATTTCTTGTCTTAATTTAGCATTTTCCTTAATCCTTTGCACTTATAAAAAATTTTACTTAAAAATCCTTAAGACTCTTTATAAAATTTCGATCTTTGAAATAACTATTTGTAAATGTCGTTTAAGGTGGGATACTGTCTTTGGAACATTTTTCGTAGCTAAAATAACTGTTTAAAAACACTTTACAGTTTTTAGAAAACATTTTTGTAAAACTAAGGTGCAGGAATTTTCGGATTCCCTGCGCACCTTCCCTAAAACGTGCCCAGTTTAAAAATCCATCGAGAATCTGGAAAACTTGTCTTCACGAAAGTTGTAGCTCTCGAAAAATGCTAAAACTTTCATGTCTTGTAAAAAATCCAGTTCGGCTTGTATTAATACCAGTTTTTGTTTGAAACTGGCTGACCCTGAAAAACTGAGTGAAAATTGGGTCTGGGGATTAGCCACAGGTTCTGGGGAAAACGGACGCCGTTGGAGCCTCATTTCAAGATTCTGCCCACGAAACTCTCTTGCAAAAGTTGTTCCGAGCAACTTTCATGTTTTAAGTTTTACCCCGTTCGGCCTCTAGAGGCCTTAAAATTTCACTTTTCCAAAACTGGCCAGATTCGAAACCGAATTGGCAGTTTTGAGATTTACTTTCGGTTTACGTCCTATTTCGCAGATCTATCTCGACCGACCACTTCGGGAGCTTACGATTCAACAACACAGCATTTTCTAACGTCTCATTCAACCATTAGCCATCTCATACAATCCATGCAACCCAAATTCAAGATTAAAAACCTAGGGTTGCTTTGGTTCTAATCTTGCATACACACATACAAGCATCACAATTCCAAGCCTAACTAATCATGCATCCTCTTGGCTGCCTAGGGCAGATTTCGACCACAATATGGGGGAACATACAACCCTAGCTTTCTAGCATGAAAATCCATCATCAATCAAACATAAATCAAGCAAGATTTAAGCCAATCAAACCCTAGTTCTAGCAAATCGAGCACACACACCAAAAATTAGGGCATAAAATGAAATTGGACTTACGTCCTTACAACCCGATCGAACCCCAAATTAAACTTGAAATTAAGCTTAAAAATTAGTGGTTTAGGGCTCTAGAAATTACCTTGAACTAAAGCTAGTTTGGTTACCCAAAAATTTCTCCTTCTCCCCTTTGCTCCACCACCTTCGGCCACACCTAGGGAATGGGCACCAAAACTTTGTTTTTGGTCTCTTGGTTGCTCCTCCTAGAAACCAAACTCCTCCTAGAAGAAAAGCCCCAAAAATTTTTCAAGTTTCTCTCACTCTTTCCTCTCCTCCCTCTTCGGCCACCAAGCCCTAGAAACCCACTAAAACTTTCTCAACTTTTCTCTTGCTTTCACCCTTGCAAAACCGAACCTCCATTGATCAAAAATCCCAAGAAAATTTCTTTGGATCTTTCCTCTCCTTCTCTCCCTCTTGCTGCCGAATTTTATGGAAAGAAAATGCAAAAGGTTGGCTGCCTTTTTTGATTAAAAAGGATGGGTTTTATGAGGGGGCATTTATAGGCAAGGAAGAGCTTGGTGTTCACACCTTTTTTCCCCAAAAAAAGGCTTTTTCCCTTACTCTTCACATGGCTGCCGAATTCAATGAGTGGAGGAGAGAGCTCCACATGGTCCTAGCTTGGGTGAGTGGATGGTGAGCTCATGGGTATGGGCAATGTGTCCTTTGTAATACCTAGAAATTTACATGTTGCCATTTCCTTTTTAAAGGAATTATGGGCATACGTTGAGATGTTTACGGAAAAAACTCAGTTAAGAGTTTTTCATACGTTTTACGAGGTCTTATGGTTGAATAAGACTCAGAATAGATTTTTAAAGTTAGAAAACGCCCTTTCAAGTCGAAAAGGACGAAAAAGGACGTATTTTCAGAAAATTCAAAGTTTGACCGAAAAAGTCAAATTTGACCATGAAAGTCAAAGTTTGACCAAGAGTGGTCAACGGTTGACTTGACAGTGTTAAATGATGCAGTATGAGAAAATACTGTAAAATATGTCAGTATGGGCGAGATAGTCCAAGTAGGCTTTAAAACCACCATAGAAATCAAGCACACCTAGTTAAGGTCAAGGGCAAAAGGACATGAAAATATGGAGAATTTAGTCACCAAGTCACCCAAAAAGACCGGTCAAAGTCAGGGGCAAAAATGTCAAAATTTTCACTTTTGGGGCAAAAGTGTAAATTTTGGAAAATATGTGAAGTAAGCTTAGTGATGTCATTAGATGATGTCACAATAAGGCAATGACTTGCCTTGCAAGCAAAGATAAGGACCGGCTACTTTTGAGGGTAAAATTGCAAGGATTTTGTCTTTCGGGGCAAAAATGTAATTTTAGAAAATATGTGATTTAAGTATGAGAAAATCACATAATATCATGAAGAGAATGTCAATTGCTTGAAAAGCAAGCAAAATGACCGGTTATGACATTTTAGGGGCATAAATGCAAGAATTTTCACTTTTGGGGTCAAAGTGTAAATTTTGAAAAATTGATGATTTAAGCACATGATGTCATCATGATGAGATAAGCTTGGCTTGTTCACCAAGAAAGCAACCGGCCACCTAGGGGGCATAAATGTAAGAATTTTCACTTTTGGGGTCAAAGTGTAAATTTTGGAAATTTGATGAGGTAAGCGATGAGGTAAGCGATGATGTAAGCCATGATGTCATCCCTTGCTTGCTCTCCAAGTCTTGACCGGCCACCTCACACCTTGTGGAACAAGGGTTGAAATTTTCAAAGTTTAGGGACTAAAATGCAATTTTTGAAAAGTTTGCATTTGCCTATAAATAGAAGTCGGTTTTGGGCTGAAAAAATGCAGAAAATCAGCTAACCTCTGGCCATTTTTCTTTAGAAAAATCAGAGAGGAAGAGGGAGAGAAAGAACCAAGAAAAAAAAAATTGAAAAGCCAAGGGAGGCTAGTTAGTGTGCATGTTCGGTTTCAAGCTAGAAACCAAGGAGAAATATGGAAATTTTGGGGCCAATTTCTGTGCAGTGGCCGTGTGAGGGAGAGGAAGAAAAGGAAGAGAAAATTTTGAGAAAAAATTTGGAGAATGGCCGAGTATGGGGAAGAAACTCCAACCAAGAAACCAAAGTGATTTTTGGTGCCTAGGTGAGCTAGTGGGTTCGGCCTTGGTGTGCAGAAAATTTGGAGAGAAAAATTTGATGGATTTGGGCTGTAGTGATGTCGGTTTTGGCTACAAGAAGTCACCAAGGTTGGTGAAAAATTTTGGTGCCATTTGGTGAGCCAAAGCCGAGCAAGTGTGCAGCCAAAGGGGGGAGATGATTTTCAGTTATCAACCCTAACCCATGCCTAGGGTAAGTCAAGGTAAAACTTCCTCAAACTTTGGTATTTTTCCATGCAAGTTAGATCGATATTTATGGGTATGTTTGTATGTGCATGGCTGAAAAATTGGAACCCATTTGGAGGGGAAATCCGGCTGTAAAGGCAGCCAAGGAAAGCAAGGGAGTTTGGCTCCAAAGGTGTGAACCAACTTCCGAAAATTAAGAGGTAAATTCCCTAAACCCTAAGCTTTTGGTTCAAGCTTAATTTGGGAAATTTAATATGTATTTCAAGCATGAATTGTAAGAGCTTAAGCTCAAGTTTTTATGTTGATGCCCTAGACTTAGTATGGTGCTTGATTAGGGTGTGTTGCATGTGGTTTAGCTATGCATGGTTTATGCTTGTGTGCTATGAGTTTATGCTTGTATGAATGCTTGGTTTGCATGGATTTTTGGTTGGTATGCTCCCTGCCTTAGGTGCAGCCGTGTATGGCTTGCTTGCTAGGGTGTTAGACCTTGCTTCGGTGTTGCGTGAATGGTTCAATTTTATGTGATGCAAACCCTAGATGCATGCAAACCTAGGTTTTTGTAGTTCCGGTTTGGTTTGCACGGCTGCGATGGGATGACATGTTGGTACATGTGGGACGTTAGTTAACGTTTCATGTTATTTATTTAGGCTCCCGAGTGATCGGTTGAGTTAGTTCCGCGAAGTAGGACACGTAAAATCAAGTAAGCACGAAAGCTGGCAGGTTCGGATTAAATCTGCCCAGTTTTCGGAAAAGAAAAATAACAGGCCTTTAGAGGCCGAATTTGGGAAAATGTAAAACACAAAAGTTGTCCAGAATGACTTTTTCTAGGGGGTAACGTGGACCATTTTTCAAAATGAGGCTCCAATGGCCTCCATTTGTGCCAAAACCCGTGGCTAATCTTTTTAATCTCCCAGACCCAGTTTTTAGGGGTCATCCGGTTTCAACTAAAAATTGGTACGAATCTAAGCCGAATTGGAATTTTTGTAAAACATGAAAGTTTTAGCATTTTTCGAGAGCTAGAACTTTTGTGAAGAAAAATTTTTCAGATTACGAATCGATTTTTAAATTGGGATTATTTTACGAAGGGTGCACAGGGAATCCGAAAATTCCTGCACCACTAGTTTTACAAATGTTTTAGAAAATTATTTTTCTACATCAAACGACTGTTTTGACTACGGAAACCTGTTCCAAGGGCGGTTTTCAACCTCAAATGATTTTACGAAGCATTAATCCAAGAGTTTGGATTTTTGTGATTTAAGTAAAGAATTATACAAGTAAAGTAATTTTTGCGATTAATTTCCCTAAGTTTTCCAAGTAAGGAAAATGGATTTTTCAAGCTAGAGTATAGCAAGCGATTAGTTTACGATTGGTAACCGGGAGTTATACCCAAGTTACCGGGTCAAGCCCAAGGCCCAAAGGTTGACCCATAGGGGGGGTTAACCATAATTGACCGTAGTTGACCGAAGTTGACTATGGTTAATTTTGGTTGACTAATGGCATTGATTTAGTTTAACCTTAAGGGTTATCCAATGTAACCCTAAAGGATACCGTTTAAGCTCAACTAAAGGGTTATCAGATATGATCTGATAGTTACGGATTAAGATAAGTAACCCTTAGGGGTTTAGTAAGGCTTAGTACGCAAGGTTACGAAGTGTAACCCAGTTAGACGTTTTGCGCCAAAGGGACATACAACCAAGACCATGTAAGCATGTTGGTAGGATCACCAACATTTCACGAGTTTAAGTTAGATCATGTCCTTTGTCAAGCAGGCAGAACCTGCAGCTGTACCAGGAGAAGAACAGCATTAGTTGGGACAGTTAAGCAAGAACGTAGGACGGAAGATAAGTACAACTCCGCCTACAGCATGAACACATGTTTGTTGCACAAGTTGTTTTTAAGAAATCATGAATGGCATTTCATGATTTATGATGTGATGTTATGAAGTAGTATGTTATGTGTTATGTTAAGAAGTAGTAAGTTTATGTTAAGATACAGTATGTCTATGTTTCATGTTAAGATGTAGCATATTATGTAGTATGTCATGAAGTATGTATGCTATGTATGATGTTATGTTATGATGCAAGTATGTCATGCATGTTAAGTATGAGATAGTATGTTATGCAGAAGCATGTTATGTTTTATGTCAGATAGCGTGGCATCACGAAGCATGTCCACTAATAATGAAATATATGGTAAGCAAGAGTTAAGCTAAGTTAAGATTGTTGCATTGTACTGGCTTGTCTCCGTGGTAAGTTCAAATGGTATGTTCCATGGTTTGACTTGAATTGGAAGGGCTGCCTCCACTACTCCATGTTAAACGTCTTGTTTCATGGTTTGAGTTGGATTGGACGGACCGCCTTCAATCACTCCATGGTTACGTACCACAGTACATGCACACATGGTATAGAAGTAAGATAAGATTAGTAGAGAAACCATAATTGATTTAATAATAAATCATAATTGGTTCATGTATTCGTGAATTTCATTTGTATGCGGATAGAATATTGTGCTTACTGAGCTTTTTAGCTCACTACTTACGTTCATGCTGTAGGTAAGCAACCTACTGGCAATACCTGATGCAAAGCTATGGAGAGATAGCGCTGTGGACTGTGAAACGTGGGAATGGACACCACTACGGGTTTCCAAAATATGTTAAAATGAAAAATGTGTTTTCATTATGTTTTAAGTATGTATGACACAGTTTCAGTTTCAGTAAGTATGGCAAGCAAGTTGCCTCGTGTTGTACTGGTTCGCTTTAGGTCGGATCTGGTACACGGTTTAGTATATGTATGGTAGCTTTCCACATAGGTGAAAGCTCGGTACTCGAGTGAGTACATAGTAAGGAGTTAAGTTTTATGAATGAGAATCAGTTTTAAGTTTATGTTTAAGATTAAGTTTAAGGTTTTATGTTTTATGCATGAACAGTTTTCAAGCCATGATTTTTAAAATGAAGTTAAGTCTTTTGAAGTTTCAAAAGAAGTTTTAAAAGAAAAGAAAAAAAAAATTTCCGCAATTTTCTTCAAGTTTTAAGTTAAGTAAGTAAGGTAGCGACCCAAGTTCGCGTAATTAGTCCTACGTGGATTTGGGGGCGTTACATCCTTGACTTAGTTAGGCTTTGTTTGGCTATTTGCTCTCCAAAACTCCATTTTTTTTCTTCTCTTTGTGCTACACAGATAATTTTAATATTGTGATTCACCAAAACACAATATTTTTATATCGTACCGAAGTACAAAATTTATCTGTGTGAATTTTGGATCGAAAAATATTTTTCTTTAATTTTTCGAACCCCTTTTTGCTATTAAACTTAACTTGGTGTGCTTGATTTTCTAGGGACGTTTTAAGGCCTATTCTTGCTATCTAATTCACCAAACATTATTCTCGGAACTCTTTCCAGGCTGTGCCTCAAAATCTCGTAAAGTCAACCCTTTGACTTTTTGTTGGTCAAACTTTGACTTTTTCGGTCAAAGTTGACTTTCGTAAAATTACATCATTTCTCGTTCTTTTTCCTTTAAAACCTCATACATGGCTCATAAATCATTCATGGAGTCTCATAGTCAATTTAATGAAGACTCAAACATTGATAAATAAAATTATGAATTTCTCATTACTATTCATAATTTTTCATGAAACATATTAGAAACACATAATTTGAACTTTAATCCCTTATGAACAAGGAGATCACAAGTCTACAAAATTTCGAGTCTTACAACCTACCCTCCTTAAAGGATTTTCATCCTCGAAAATTAGAACAAATCGGGGTAGTCTCTTTTCATGTCTTCTTCCCGTTCCCATGTTGCTTCTTCAATATGGCGGTTTCTCCATAATACCTTAACCAAAGGTATGACCTTGTTCCTTAGCACTTTTTCTTCTCGTGCCAATATCTGGACTGGCTTCTCCTCATAAGTCAAGTCTTTACGAATCTCAATCGATTCATGTTCTAATACGTGTGACGGATCCGGAATGTATTTCTTTAGCATCGACACATGAAACACGTTGTGCACATATGCTAACTCCTGGGGTAGAGCCAACTTGTAGGCCACATTACCAACTCTCTCGAGTATCTCGAACGGCCCTATATACCTTGGACTCAATTTCCCCTTCTTTCCAAATCTCATAATTCCCTTGAACGGAGCGACTTTGAGAAAAACCAAGTCTCCTACTTAGAATTCGAGTGGCCTTCTTCGTTTGTCGGCATAACTCTTTTGCCGGCTAAATGCAGTCTCCATCCTTTGATGTATAAGCTTCACGGCTTCCGTGGTTTTTCAGATGAAGTCTGTAGACACAAGCTCTATCTCTCTCGTCTCGTACCAATGGACTGGAGATCTGCATCTTCTTCCATACAAAGCTTCATAAGGAGCCATTCCAATTGTAGCTTGGAAGCTGTTGTTGTACGAGAACTCAATCAAAGGAAGCTTCTTATCCCATGTTCCCTTAAAGTCCATTACGCATGCTCGTAACATATCTTCTAGCGGTACTAAACGCAAGCTTTGTACCCATTGCTTCATGTACACTTTTCCAAAACTTGGAAGTGAAGTGACCGTCGCGATCCGAGATAATCGTTTTCGGAATTCCATGGTAGCGAACGATCTGGGCCACGTATAATTCTGCCAGTTGTTCCACTGAAAAGCTGAGCTTGATGGCCACAAAGTGTGCGGACTTTGTCAATCGGTCAACGATCACCCAAATAGCGTCGTTGCCGCTAGGAGTTCGGGGTAGACCAACCACGAAATCCATCGTCACCTGATCCCATTTCCATTATGTGATGGAAATTTTCTGCAATTCTCCTCCTGGACGTTGGTGTTCCGCCTTCACCTTTTGACAAGTAAGGCACTTACTGACGAATGTAGCAACGTCATTTTTCATTTTGGGCCACCAAAAGCTCTCATTTAAATCCTTATACATCTTCGTGGCTCCGGGATGAACAGAATACGAAGTCTCGTGGGCTTCTTTCATGATTCGTTCCTTTAACTCATCCTCGTTTGGAATACACAATCTATTCTTCTGATAGAGTATGCCCTCATCAAATACGTTAAAATCCGATTCCTTTCCTTCCAAAACTTCGTTTTTCGTCCTAAGTAGCGAGGCATCTGCTTCTTGACGCTCTTTCATCCCATCTAAAATGGTAGGTTGGAAGGTTAGAGCAGCTAAACCTCCCGTGACAAGCTCGATTCTTGCTTCCATTAGCTCCTTTTGAAGAGGCTCAGTCAATGACCGAATTGACATCATTGAGGAAGACGACTTCCGACTAAGGGCGTCGGCTACCTTGTTAGCGTTCTCGGGATGGTATCGGATGTCTATGTCGTAATCTTTCACCAATTCGAGCCATCTCCGTTGTCTCATGTTAAGCTCCTTCTGGGTGAAGATATACTTCAAGCTCTGATGATTCGTATATACTTCACATTTTGTGCCATAAAGGTAGTGTCTCCAAATCTTCAAGGCAAATACTACCGCCGCAAGTTCCAAATCATGCGTCAGATAGTTCTTTGCGTGCTCCTTAAGCTGTCGAGACGCATACGCGATCACTTTTCCATTCTGCATAAGTACGACTCCCAATCCTATCTTAGAAGCATCGCTGTATATCACGAAGTTCTCTTCCTCCACAACTGGAATTGTGAGGATTGGATCGCTCGTCAACTTGCTTTTGAGCTCTTGGAAATGCTCTTCACACTTAACCATCCATTCATACGCCTTTCCTTTCCTTGTGAGTGCGGTAAGTGGCGCCGCAATCTTGGCAAATCCTTCGACGAATCGTCGGTAGTAGCCTGCTAAACCGAGGAAGCTACGTATTTCGGTAACATTTTTGGGAGCTGGCCACTTACTTACCGCTTCAATCTTAGCCGGGTCTACGGATATACCTTCCTTTGAGACCACATGTCCTAGGAAATGGACCTTCTCCAACCAAAATTCACACTTTGTGAACTTGACATAAAGTTGATTTTGCCTCAAAATCCGTAGTGCAATCCTTAAATGTTCCTCATGCTCCTCCTTTGACCTCGAATAAATCAAAATGTCGTCTATAAAGACAATGACGAATTTATCCAAGTAGTCCTTAAATACCCGATTCATCAGATCCATGAAGGCGGCTGGAGCATTCGTTAGTCCAAACGGCATCACCAGGAACTCGTAGTGTCCATATCGCGTACGAAACGCCGTCTTCGGAACATCTCCTTCCTTAATTCGGAGCTGGTGACATCCTGATCGTAGGTCAATCTTCAAAAAGACTGAGACTCCTTTCAACTGGTCGAACAGATCGTCGATCCTAAGCAAGGGGTACTTGTTCTTGATGGTGATCTTGTTCAATTCCCGATAGTCAATGCACATCCTAAGAGTGCCATCTTTCTTCTTAACAAAGAGCACTGGGGCTCCCCAAGGTGAATAGCTCTGACGGATGAACCCTCTATCCAGGAGCTCCTTCAACTGAACTTGCAATTCCTTAAGTTCAGCAGGCGCCATCCTATACGGTGCCTTGGACACTGGTGCTGATCCAGGAAGTATCTCAATCTCAAAAGAGATTTCTCGCTCTGGAGGTAATCCTGGCAATTCTTCAGGAAAAACTTCTATAAATTCCCTGACTATCTGTCACGACCCGACTTGTCGCCTCTCAGATCTGCCGCGGAGTCCGACCGCTCGAACCTGGAGCGCTTGGTTCGGTTCGTGACATTACTTACTTGCTTATCTTGCTTGATTGAAAAATAGTTACCCAAATTTTAGAGTAAATTTTTTTTTTTCTTCTTTTCTAAAAGTCGTTAATAGAAAACCTTTATTGCGGAAATTATAAAACTTTAACACAAGTTAAACGTAACTGAAAACTACTTTTATTTCATAAAACCTTACTGCTTAAAGTGTACTCATGCGAGTACCTAGCCTTCACCTATAAGGAAAGCTAGCATACATACATAATCTGAAAGAGGCAACTCGTGCCATCACTTACTGAAACTGAAAACATACATACATACTGAAAGCAAAATGATAACACATTTTCTTTTAAACGCATTTCGGAAACCCCGTAGCAGTCCATACCCACATTTCACATTCTGTTGTGCCATCTATCCACAGCTTGTAGTAGGAAGTGCCGGTAGGAAGCTTACCTACAGCATAAACGTAAGTATGAGCTAAAAAGCTCAGTAAGCACAATGTCCTATCCGCATGCAAACTAATGCACGAAAAAAGCGTGAACCAATTATAATTTATTTTAAAATTAATTATGGTGTCTCTACTGGTCTAACCTAATCCTATTTTGCTATTATAACATGTGTGTATGTACTTCGGTATGTAATCATGGAGAGATTGAAGGTGGTCCGACCAAACCAACTAAAACCATGAAACACACAGTTTAACATGGAGTAGTGGAGGCAGCCCTACCATGTCAATTCAAACCATGGAACACGCCGTTTTAACTTACCACGAAGGCAAAGTCAGTACAACACAACATGTTCTACCTAACTTGTCTCATACATTACCATCTGACTTACTTTACGTGGACATGCTACACGATGCCATAAAATATAACATAACATACATGCACATACATAACCTAATCATACATAACATACTACATGACATGCATACATCATAGCATAACATCATACATGAACATAACACATAACATTCATAACACATAAACATACCACATGCTTAACATGAAACATACTTAACATGCATACTAAACTTACTACATGACATACATATCATACACTGCATACTTAACACATAACATAAATCATGAAATCCCATTCATGATTCTTAAACATATCATATGCAACAAACATGCTCATGCTGTAGGCGGAATTGTACTTACCTTCCGTCTGACGTTCTTGCTTAACTGTCCCTTCCTAATGCTGTTCCACTCCTGGCACAGCTGCAGGTTCTGCCTGCTTAACAAGGACAGACTCTACTTAAACTTATGAAAAATGCAGGTAAACAACCAAAATGTCTACATGATCTTGGTTGTATGTCCCTTACGTGCATAGCGTCTAGTTTGGTTACCAACGGTAACCTGGCGTGCCAAGCCAACAAAACCTCTAAGGGTTACTAATCTATATCGGAAATTATCGGGTTATATCTGATAACCCTTTATTTAGCTTAACGGTATCCCTCGGGGTTACTTTGGATAACCCGTGAGGATAAACTAACCTCATACCATTAGTCAACCAAAAGTCAACCGAAGTCAACTTTGGTCAACTATGGTCAACCGTGGTCAACCCCCTATGGTCAACCTTTCGGGTCTCGGACCCGACCCGGTAACTCGAGCATAACTCCCGATTATCATTCGTAAGCTAACGTGGGCTATAAACTTTATTTGAAAAATCTCTTTTTCATACTTAGAAAAACACTTAGGAAAAATCCCAATTTTTCACTTTTGTGTAAAAATTCATAACTTACTTCATAAAATCCAAATTCTTGATTTTATGCTTTGTAAATTCATTTTAGGTTGAAAACCACCTTTGGAACGATTTTCATAGCCAAATCACGTTTTTAAGGTTGAAAAACCATTTTTACAAAATCACTTGTTAAGTTTTGTGGTGCAGGAATTCGGATTCCTTGACCACCCTTAGTAAAACAATTTTTATCTTAAAATTGGTACATTATCTGAAAAAGTTTTCTTCGCGAAAGTTCTAGCTCTCGAAAAATGCTAAAACTTTCGTGTTTTATGAAAATCCTGATTCGGCCTAGATCGGTACCAGTTTCGAGTTGAAACTGGCTGACCCCCTGGGAACTGGGTCTGGGGACGTAAATAATTTAGGCACGGGTTTTGGCACTTTTGAAGGCCTTTGGAGCCTTATTTTGGAAAACGACCCGCGCTGCCCCCTTGGAAAAGTTGTTTTGGACAACTTTCATGTTTTACACTTTCCCAAATTCGGCCTCTAAGGGCCTGTTATTTTTTTGTTTACGAAAACTGGGCATACTAGGTCCGAACCTGTAGCCAGTTTCGTGTTACATTTATTTTACGTCTCCTACTTGGCGGCTTCTAACTCAAACCGATCACACGGGAGTCTAATTGATCACATGCACGTTTATCTAACGTCCCACATGCTTTGGACATGTTTTCCCCCACTTGGTCATGCAAACCAAAACCGAAACTTAACCTAGGTTTGCATTGCATTCTAGGGTTGCACATACATGGGTTTGCATCACACAAACCAAACCGAAAACTAAATTTCTCACCCTAGCATATGAGCCATTCACGGCAGCACCTAAGCAGGGACATAATCAGCCAATTTTCATGCAAACCAAGCAGACAAAGCAATCATAAAACCAAGCACAAAACAGAAAATCAAGCATAGCTAACCTAGCATGCTAATCACCCTAATCAAGCATCCATTCTAGCCCAAGCATTAATCAAAAATTCTGAGCTTATGCTCATACAACCAAGCATGAAAATACACCATAAATCTCTCCAATTAATGCTCAAACCGAAGCTTAGGGTTTAGGGTTCCTCACCTCACCCAATTTTCGGAAATTGGTTCCTCCTTGGAGCCGAACTCTTGCTCCCTTGGCTGCCCCTCTTTGCAGCCGAACTCACCACCATCAAAGGTGCTCCAAATCCAACCATGAACACATACAACATACACACAATCAACCATCAATTTTGTGTGGAAAAAGCTTAGGGTTTGAGGGATTTTACCATGACTTACCCATGGTTTCTTGGAGCCGAAATCCTTCCTCCTTGGGCTGATTCTTGCTCGCTGTTTTGGCTCACTAAAAGCCCCCAAAAATTTTCACCAACTAGGGTGAATCACTGCTGCCTTGGCCGAACCTCCATGGCTGCCAAACCCACGAAATTTTGCTCTCAGAAAATCTGCACTCCCATGGCCGAAATCAGCCACCATCACCAAGCACAAATCACTCATGGCTCATGGTGGTTTCTCCTTCCTCCTTGCTCGGCTCATCCCATGGATTGGACCCGAATTTTCTTCACTTTCTCCTCCCCTCCATGGATGGTTGCAGGTCTGAAAATCTGGAGAAAATTTCCAGATTTGCTTGGCTCTCCATGCTCCAAGAAGCCGAGCACCAAGATAGGCTCACACGAATTTTTTCCACACTTTTGGCTCTCGGATTTCTCTCCCTCATGGCTCCGAATTTTTCTGAGTGTTTGGCTGCTGTTTCTGGAGTTTTCCAGCTCTTCATGGTCGACACTTATGGAGCAAGGAAGAAGATAATGACCAACTTTTTTAAAAATCCAACTTTGGCCCCAAAACTTTTTATTTTTGGATTTTCTCCCCCAAATGGCTCACGGCTGTTTCCAGCTCAATTCCAGCTGGTTGTGCTGATGGAGGGGCTGAGGTAAGGGCTGATGTCATGGCTTAGCTCACCAATTTTTTTAAAATTACATTTTTACCCCCCGAAAATGGGAATTCTTGCAAAAATGCCCTTTAGGTGTCCGATTGTCCTAAAAATCAACACACCCATCCTATTTGATGATATTATCATCTTGGTGACTTCATACGCTCATTTCGTCAATTTTCCAAAATTTACACTTTTGCCCCAAAAGTGAAAATTTTTGCATTTAAGCCCCTAAACTTCAAAATTGGCCATAATGCTTGCTTTTCCATCAAATATCATTCTTTTCATGGTTTTATGTGATTTTCTTCCATTAAAATCACATATTTCCAAAATTTACATTTTTGCCCCGAAAGACAAAATTCTTGCATTTTCGCCCTCGAAAGTGGCTATTTCCTAATTTCTTCTTGCAAAGCAAGTTATAACCTTATTGGACCTCATCTAATAACGTCACTTGGCGTACTTCACATATTTTTCAAAATTTACATTTTTGCCCCCAAAAATGAAAATTTTGACGTTTTTGCCCTTTGGCCTGGATTGGTCTTCTTGGATGATTTCTTGACCAAATATATCAGTCTGGCCTTAACTAATGCTAGGGACGCTTGATTTTTCGGGTGATTCTACTGTCTACTTGGGCTATACCGCCCATACTGACTTATTTTACAGTATTTTCGCATACTGCAGCATTTTCCAATGTCGGGTCAACTGTTGACCACTTTTGGTCAAACTTCGACTTTTTCGGTCAAAGTTGACTTTTCGGTCAAACTTTGACTTTTTCGGTCAAAGTTGACTTTCTGGTCAAAACTTTGACTTCCTTGGTCAAAGTTGACTTTTCAGTCAAACTTTGACTTTCTTGGTCAAAGTTGACTTTTTGGTCAAACTTTGACTTTTTCGGAAAAACGTCCCTTATCGCCCTTTTCGCCCTGAAAAGGCGTTTTCTAACCTTAAAAATCTATTCTGAGTCTTATTGAGCCGTAAGACTCCGTAAAACGTGTGAAAAACTCTTAACTGAGTTTTTCCGCAAACATATCATATATGCTCATAATTCCTTTTTAGAAGGAAAAATGGCAACAGGAATTTCTAGGTATTACATTCTACCCTCCTTATAAAATTTTCATCCTCGAAAATTCTGATACTTCTAGGTGGCTTTTCTTCAAAATGCACCCGAAAATCCATAATCTTACTTCAAATCTTCATGCTTATCATACTTATCATGCTTACTTGCTATCATACTTAACATTCATACTTACATACTGCTGAACTTATTCACTTATCATACTGAGCATACTTATCTTACTGCATCACAGGAACTGTTTACATAAAAAAAATTGGACAAGTATAAAAAATAACTCGTCACATTTTGAAAACATATATTGTACTGCTTGTTCTTACTTGAAAACTTACTTGAAAAATCGTTTTCACTCTTGGAAAACATATCATATCATATTTTAATACTTTTTCTGGAATATAGTTTCTCTTTTGAAACTTGATCCTATGCTACTAGAACCCTTTTACTCTACATAAAGGTCTTTCGTAATCAGTTTCCTACACGGAACTTCATACGTATGACAACCCCTATCTTGGAATTTCTTCCTCAAGGATTTGGTCGTCTTTCTAATCGTGAAGGGGTTCCATTAACATAAGATCATAGCTTAACTATTTCTGTAAAAAAAATATACTGTCTTTGAAACTTTTCAAAGTTTATTCTGAAAAATTCATAATATCGTTCGTGTGATGCGTTGGAAGGTCTACTAAAATATCTAACTACTGCTAGGATAAAAGAAACTTTTTCTATTACTTCAAACTTTTCCCTCATAACACAAGGGCATAATCTTAATTCTTAGGAATATCTATACTCCTCATAATCTCATAATCTCCCTTAACCGGGATTCAATCTTATCTCTTATTGCTATTCTAGCACTTATCCTTGCAACTTGGGCAAAACAGTTGCAAGATAGACTTCTACGAAATTTGGTTTCGTCGTACCCACGACAAACCAATTTCTAGCGTCTACTCCTATCACTCATACTCTTATCTTATCTTATCTTATCTTATCTTAGCATATCCTATTAGAGATTCTCGCAATCTCTTCATATCATATCATAACATAGCGTTTCCACCACGCTTCTGCTGCGCAACTCTAATCCGTTGGCAGTGCTAATCCATGAAATCCTCTGGTAAGCATATCAACTGCTACATATCTGATCTGACTGATTTGAGGATCTGAGGTGTCACCTCGTCTAGTCGTTGACTGACATCGTAACTTAGCAGAAAAATGCGTGCTTATAGCGCGAAATCGGAGAAAACCCTCCATTCTGAGAAACTACTGATCTGGATGTTGTCGAAGATGCGGAGCTGCTCCTCCAGTCCTTAGAATGCCGACGAAGCCTTGCTGCTCCTTTCGATCCTAAATAATCTAACCTGGGTTTAAAACCAGGTACATGTATCTATACTAATCTTATAATTACACAGAGTAAGAAAACAACTTACAATGCTGTGGCGCTGGCGGCAGAATTGTGAAACGGGATGGCAGAAAAACTTTTTGCTCTAATACAAAAACCCTTTGCTCTGATACCACCTCTGTCACGACCCGACTTGTCGCCTCTCAGATCCGCCGCGGAGTCCGACCGCGCGAACCTGGAGCGCTTGGTTCGGTTCGTGACCTTACTTACTTTCTTATCTTGCTTGATTGAAAAATAGTTACCCAAATTTTAGAGTAAATTTTTTTTTTCTTCTTTTCTAAAAGTCGTTAATAGAAAACCTTTATTGCGGAAATTATAAAACTTTAACACAAGTTAAACGTAACTGAAAACTACTTTTATTTCATAAAACCTTACTGCTTAAAGTGTACTCACGCGAGTACCTAGCCTTCACCTATAAGGAAAGCTAGCATACATACATAATCTGAAAGAAGCAACTCGTGCCATCACTTACTGAAACTGAAAACATACATACATACTGAAAGCAAAATGATAACACATTTTCTTTTAAACGCATTTCGGAAACCCCGTAGCAGTCCATACCCACATTTCACATTCTGTTGTGCCATCTATCCACAGCCTGTAGCAGGAAGTGCCGGTAGGAAGCTTACCTACAGCATAAACGTAAGTATGAGCTAAAAAGCTCAGTAAGCACAATGTCATATCCGCATGCAAACTAATGCACGAAAAAGCGTGAACCAATTATAATTTATTTTAAAATTAATTATGGTGTCTCTACTGGTCTAACCTAATCCTATTTTGCTATTATAACATGTGTGTATGTACTTCGGTATGTAATCATGGAGAGATTGAAGGTGGTCCGACCAAACCAACTAAAACCATGAAACACACAGTTTAACATGGAGTAGTGGAGGCAGCCCTATCATGTCAATTCAAACCATGGAACACGCCGTTTTAACTTACCACGAAGGCAAAGTCAGTACAACACAACATGTTCTACCTAACTTGTCTCATACATTACCATCTGACTTACTTTACGTGGACATGCTACATGATGCCATAAAATATAACATAACATACATGCACATACATAACCTAATCATACATAACATACTACATGACATGCATACATCATAGCATAACATCATACATGAACATAACACATAACATTCATAACACATAAACATACCACATGCTTAACATGAAACATACTTAACATGCATACTAAACTTACTACATGACATACATATCATACACTGCATACTTAACACATAACATAAATCATGAAATCCCATTCATGATTCTTAAACATATCATATGCAACAAACATGCTCATGCTGTAGGTGGAATTGTACTTACCTTCCGTCTGACGTTCTTGCTTAACTGTCCCTTCCTAATGCTGTTCCACTCCTGGCACAGCTGCAGGTTCTGCCTGCTTAACAAGGACAGACTCTACTTAAACTTACGAAAAATGCAGGTAAACAACCAAAATGTCTACATGATCTTGGTTGTATGTCCCTTACGTGCATAGCGTCTAGTTTGGTTACCAACGGTAACCTGGCGTGCCAAGCCAACAAAACCTCTAAGGGTTACTAATCTATATCGGAAATTATCGGGTTATATCTGATAACCCTTTATTTAGCTTAACGGTATCCCTCGGGGTTACTTTGGATAACCCGTGAGGATAAACTAACCTCATACCATTAGTCAACCAAAAGTCAACCGAAGTCAACTTTGGTCAACTATGGTCAACCGTGGTCAACCCCCTATGGTCAACCTTTCGGGTCTCGGACCCGACCCGGTAACTCGGGCATAACTCCCGATTATCATTCGTAAGCTAACGTGGGCTATAAACTTTACTTGAAAAATCTCTTTTTCATACTTAGAAAAACACTTAGGAAAAATCCCAATTTTTCACTTTTGTGTAAAAATTCATAACTTACTTCATAAAATCCAAATTCTTGATTTTATGCTTTGTAAATTCATTTTAGGTTGAAAACCACCTTTGGAACGATTTTCATAGCCAAATCACGTTTTTAAGGTTGAAAAACCATTTTTACAAAATCACTTGTTAAGTTTTGTGGTGCAGGAATTCGGATTCCTTGACCACCCTTAGTAAAACAATTTTTATCTTAAAATTGGTACATTATCTGAAAAAGTTTTCTTCGCGAAAGTTCTAGCTCTCGAAAAATGCTAAAACTTTCGTGTTTTATGAAAATCCTGATTCGGCCTAGATCGGTACCAGTTTCGAGTTGAAACTGGCTGACCCCCTGGGAACTGGGTCTGGGGACGTAAATAATTTAGGCACGGGTTTTGGCACTTTTGAAGGCCTTTGGAGCCTTATTTTGGAAAACGACCCGCGCTGCCCCCTTGGAAAAGTTGTTTTGGACAACTTTCATGTTTTACACTTTCCCAAATTCGGCCTCTAAGGGCCTGTTATTTTTTTGTTTACGAAAACTGGGCATACTAGGTCCGAACCTGTAGCCAGTTTCGTGTTACATTTATTTTACGTCTCCTACTTGGCGGCTTCTAACTCAAACCGATCACACGGGAGTCTAATTGATCACATGCACGTTTATCTAACGTCCCACATGCTTTGGACATGTTTTCCCCCACTTGGTCATGCAAACCAAAACCGAAACTTAACCTAGGTTTGCATTGCATTCTAGGGTTGCACATACATGGGTTTGCATCACACAAACCAAACCGAAAACTAAATTTCTCACCCTAGCATATGAGCCATTCACGGCAGCACCTAAGCAGGGACATAATCAGCCAATTTTCATGCAAACCAAGCAAACAAAGCAATCATAAAACCAAGCACAAAACAGAAAATCAAGCATAGCTAACCTAGCATGCTAATCACCCTAATCAAGCATCCATTCTAGCCCAAGCATTAATCAAAAATTCTGAGCTTATGCTCATACAACCAAGCATGAAAATACACCATAAATCTCTCCAATTAATGCTCAAACCGAAGCTTAGGGTTTAGGGTTCCTCACCTCACCCAATTTTCGGAAATTGGTTCCTCCTTGGAGCCGAACTCTTGCTCCCTTGGCTGCCCCTCTTTGCAGCCGAACTCACCACCATCAAAGGTGCTCCAAATCCAACCATGAACACATACAACATACACACAATCAACCATCAATTTTGTGTGGAAAAAGCTTAGGGTTTGAGGGATTTTACCATGACTTACCCATGGTTTCTTGGAGCCGAAATCCTTCCTCCTTGGGCTGATTCTTGCTCGCTGTTTTGGCTCACTAAAAGCCTCCAAAAATTTTCACCAACTAGGGTGAATCACTGCTGCCTTGGCCGAACCTCCATGGCTGCCAAACCCACGAAATTTTGCTCTCAAAAAACCTGCACTCCCATGGCCGAAATCAGCCACCATCACCAAGCACAAATCACTCATGGCTCATGGTGGTTTCTCCTTCCTCCTTGCTCGGCTCACCCCATGGATTGGACCCGAATTTTCTTCACTTTCTCCTCCCCTCCATGGACGGTTGCAGGTCTGAAAATCTGGAGAAAATTTCCAGATTTGCTTGGCTCTCCATGCTCCAAGAAGCCGAGCACCAAGATAGGCTCACACGAATTTTTTCCACACTTTTGGCTCTCGGATTTCTCTCCCTCATGGCTCCGAATTTTTCTGAGTGTTTGGCTGCTGTTTCTGGAGTTTTCCAGCTCTCCATGGTCGACACTTATGGAGCAAGGAAGAAGATAATGACCAACTTTTTTAAAAATCCAACTTTGGCCCCAAAACTTTTTATTTTTGGATTTTCTCCCCCCAATGGCTCACGGCTGTTTCCAGCTCAATTCCAGCTGGTTGTGCTGATGGAGGGGCTGAGGTAAGGGCTGATGTCATGGCTTAGCTCACCAATTTTTTTAAAATTACATTTTTACCCCCCGAAAATGGGAATTCTTGCAAAAATGCCCTTTAGGTGTCCGATTGTCCTAAAAATCAACACACCCATCCTATTTGATGATATTATCATCTTGGTGACTTCATACGCTCATTTCGTCAATTTTCCAAAATTTACACTTTTGCCCCAAAAGTGAAAATTTTTGCATTTAGGCCCCTAAACTTCAAAATTGGCCATAATGCTTGCTTTTCCATCAAATATGATTCTTTTCATGATTTTATGTGATTTTCTTCCATTAAAATCACATATTTCCAAAATTTACATTTTTGGCCCGAAAGACAAAATTCTTGCATTTTCGCCCTCGAAAGTGGCTATTTCCTAATTTCTTCTTGCAAAGCAAGTTATAACCTTATTGGACCTCATCTAATAACGTCACTTGGCGTACTTCACATATTTTTCAAAATTTACATTTTTGCCCCCAAAAATGAAAATTTTGACGTTTTTGCCCTTTGGCCTGGATTGGTCTTCTTGGATGATTTCTTGACCAAATATATCAGTCTGGCCTTAACTAATGCTAGGGACGCTTGATTTTTCGGGTGATTCTACTGTCTACTTGGGCTATACCGCCCATACTGACTTATTTTACAGTATTTTCGCATACTGCAGCATTTTCCAATGTCGGGTCAACTGTTGACCACTTTTGGTCAAACTTTGACTTTTTCGGTCAAAGTTGACTTTTCGGTCAAACTTTGACTTTTTCGGTCAAAGTTGACTTTCTAGTCAAAACTTTGACTTCCTTGGTCAAAGTTGACTTTTCAGTCAAACTTTGACTTTCTTGGTCAAAGTTGACTTTTTGGTCAAACTTTGACTTTTTCGGAAAAACGTCCCTTATCGCCCTTTTCGCCCTGAAAAGGCGTTTTCTAATCTTAAAAATCTATTATGAGTCTTATTGTGCCGTAAGACTGTAACGCCCCACCTAGCATAGGCCGTTACCCTTACTTACATACATACATGCTTATAACTTGCTTGCATACTTAACTTGAAAACACAGCGGATTTTTTTTTTTTTTTTTTTATACACAAGACTATGTACATAAACTTAAAATACTGTTTCTGTGCATAACAAAACTAACTATTACTTATAAGAAGTATCTTGTCTCTCATAAGTATATACCACACAAAAATGCGTAGCGGCTCCATATACCACGATTTTACATTGCTTGACCCGCTACTCCCCACCGCATCAAGATCAGCTGACAGGCGACTTATCTACAGCACAAACTCAAAACCGTGAGCTTAAAGCCCAGTAAGTACAACTCCTAGGCCGTAAAACAAATAGGCAACAATATAACATTAAACACACAATAACCATTACATAACATATACATGGCATACACATAACATACTTAGCATACTTAACATACATAGCATACATAGCATACTTATACTTAGCATACATATAACACTCAGCATGCATAGATCATTTTATGCTTCATTATCTTTCATTGTATCTTATGGGCCCTTCATCTACGTGTTCGAATTCGGCGCGCGACTAATGAATTGTCTGGGGCGGCCAAACCAAATCCAGATCAATCCACAGTCCGACCCGACCTGACGCGGGTGGATCGACACGGTCCTTCTTTTCTTACTTATTTTTTTCTTACGTGTGAACATACATTCTTGATGTCATCTTTCTACTTAGCTTCTTGCTTATCTTGTCTTAGCATGTTACTATACACTTAGCATTTTCCATGATTGCATACATAGCACATATCAAAGAGCACATCAACGAGTCTAATAGTCTAGTCCTATTAGCTTGTGCTGTAGACGGTGTTGTACTTACCGTCTATCCTCTCAGTTGTTTCGCAGATCCTTATTCCGGTTGCTGCTGCTGAATTCCTCCTGCTTGACGGAAAGTTTGCATATCAGTCTTCGATTCCATTTCTATCGTATGTTGGTACTAACCAACATTTTTACGGGTTTTCGGCTATATGTCCCCCTAACGTAGAGCCTTTTGTAACCCTTAGGGTTTGGTCGGAAAGTCGTTCAATATACTTGGCCCATTTTAGAAAACATTAGGGTTAGGTTGATCACCTACTCGTGGCCGTGTATAAGAACTCGTTATCTTATCGGTCAACCGAAGTCAACCTTTTTGTGAGCTAAAGTCAACCCTGTCGGGTCAACTCGGGGCCTTGGGGCGAGGCCTGGTAACTCGGGGTCTAAATCCCGGCTACCATGCGTTCTACATTTTCCTTCCAAAACTTAGCTTAAAATTCCTTTGTCTTGAAAATCTTAACTTAAAAACTTTTTCATAAAAGACTTAACTTAAAACTTAACTTTCTTAACTTGTCCTCTTAAAAATTTGCATGAATCTTGGCCTAATTTTTCATAAAGTGGTAAGGGGTCGGAAACTGCTTTTGGGACAGTTTCCGTGCTTAAAACAACATGTTATGTCCGAAAATAAATTTTCCTAAGTTGGTTCTACAAAATTCGGGTACAGGATTATGTTGAATCCTGCATCGTTTTCAGATTTTAGGTTGTAGTTAAAAATCTGTTTTGATTCGGAAAAAGTTTTCTTCACAAAAGTTCTAGTCCTCGAGGAGGTCTAAAACTTTCGTGTTTTACACATTTTCAAATTCCTTACCGTTTGAAGTCAGTTTTAAATCAAAACCGAACTTAACTTGAAAACTGGGTCTTCTGACCCACCTACGGTTTTTCGCATAAAAGTAGGCCTTTGGAGCCTTATTTTGGCAAAGTGCCCGCGTAGCCCCCTAGTAAACACCCTAATCTACAACTTTCGTGTTTTACATTTTGGCCAATTCGGCCTCTATCTCCAAACTGGGATGTTTTCCCGAGACTGTCCCCAGTGAACCCGAGAGGCAGTTTCGGTTTTTAGTCAAGTTGTTACGGCCTAAGACGTTGGTTCTAGCTCGACCGCCCACTGCGGGAGTTAGGTTCAAGCATGCAGCGCGTCTATCGACCACTCATGGCTAGCCAAGCCAATCTCACGAGCTCGTGCAATCCACAAACCCGAGCCTAAATTGCCTAGGGATTGCACGGTTCCACTAACATGCATACACTTAGCATCTAGCATTCTTGGTTCATAAACTTAAATCATACAAGCATACATGAAATTAATCTATGGGGACATAAAGCCTAACAAACCCTAGCATACATTCTAGCATCCATAAGCATAAAACCGAATTAAAAATTTGCAAGCAAACCGGCCACACAGCCTAGTGGTCCACCTAACCACTCGGCTAGCCTCCTTAGGCCACTCGGCCACAAGCACACACGGCCACAAGCACACACGCACACAGCCACTCACTCGGCTGCACTAGCCAAGCACCCGGCTGGCCTCACCAGCCCACTCGGCCACACACACACGCGCACAACAGCCCATGGCTGGGCTAACCAAGCCACTCGGCCACACCAAGCACACACCCGGCACATACATACACACTCATAAGCACATAGGGCAATAATTAAACAAGCATGGGCTTATGCCCTTACATCCCTTTGGCACGAAAAATACACATAAATCAAGCTTTAAAAATCAATTTAAAAACTTGAGAAAAGTTTTAGGGTTTACCTCAATTGGTGTGTGGTGTTCGGCCAAGGGTTTGGTCAAACCGAAGTTGGTCCCTAGGCTGCCCCTTGGTCCCTAGCTCACGGCTGGCTGCTTGTGGTGCACCAACACCAAGCCGATGGTCTCCTAGGGTTGGTTCCTTGCTCCTCTCGGCCACTAAGGGTCCTTGGACCAAAGTTGGAAAAATTTTTCTTTCTTCCTTTCTAGCCACCCGAAGCTCCTCTAGAGGCACCAACAAGTCTCCAAACTTCACTCAAACTCACCCTTTTGCTCGGCTAGGCCACCCGAAGCTTAGCCCTAAAATTTTCCCTTGAAATTTTGGTTTCTCTCCTTCGGTTTCCCTGCACCAAGCTCACGGCAAGGGCTACACAAGCCACCCGAAAAATTTTTTCTTCTTTCTCTCGGTCTCCCTAAGCTACCCGAAGCTTGATGGAGTGTTTTGGCTCACAAAATTTTCGAACCCTTTTGTCTCTCTCTCTCTCGGATTTTTGAGAAGAAAAAGTGCAAGAGTTTAGTTATGTTTTGCAATTAAAAAGTGAAGGAGGTGAAGAGGGGTATTTATAGACTCTTGTAGAACATCCAAGAACCAACTTTTTGGCTCTTGTCTCATGTGTTTGCCGACTATGGGTGGGGGACAACAAGGCATGAGTTGTCTTGGACACTTGGCAAGCTAGGATTGGGCCACCACATCTTAAGGATAAGAACAACTTTTGTTCTTGAACTTTCTTGAACAAAAACTGTGTTTTTGGACTGAAAATCTTGAAACGTCGAGTTCAAAAATTTAAATTCCAACACTGTAAATATTATTTTACAGTTTTTGGATTTTTTGACGTGCCGTCGGAAAATCGGGTCGAAAAATCTTTTTCTTGTTTTCTCAAACCCTTTTTGCCCCATGAGCTTAGAAAAATCACCTGATTTTAAAATAGGATATCCGAAGTCTCATTTTCATTATCTGTTAATAAAAATGAGTTTCGGTAGTCTTTTTCGTGAAAAACTGATCTTAAAATTCATGATACTCAATTTCGACTATTTTGGTCAAACGTTGACTTTTCGGGTCAACGGTTGACTTTTCGGTCAAAATTTTGACTTTTCATAAAATGATCAGTTTTCACTCCTTATCATCTGAAATATCAGTTTTGAGTCTGTTTAGGCTATAAAAACCCACAAAACACATCTGAAAGTTCTGGACTGAACTTTTTCATATAATTGCATAAACTGCACCTGTTTTAATTCTTTACAAGAATTAGTAATCATGAAAACCAGATATTACAAAGACTCCGTAAAACGTGTGGAAAACTCTTAACTGAGTTTTTCCGCAAACATATCATATATGCTCATAATTCCTTTTTAGAAGGAAAAATGGCAACAGGAATTTCTAGGTATTACACTATCGGTACTTCATCCGGCTTACTCTTGGTTTCCTGCGTCTTATCTACCATGTTAGCTAGGAATCCACTACATCCTTCTGCCAACAACATTTTGGCCTTTAGCACAGAGATAAACATCTTCGGTTGCTTCGGGGTCGATCCTCGAAAGGTGAACTCCTTGTCTCCAGCTGGCTTGAACGTAACAGCGCGACGTTGGCAGTCTATAACGGCGTTGTACTTTCCCAGGAAATCCATACCCAGGATTACGTCGTAGTCGTACAAATCGATGACGATCAGGTTAACATACATCTCCCTACCGCATATAATTATTGGAACATGGTGTATCCAATAATCAGACAACAAAATTTCCCCGGAGAGTAATGCAGTCCGGAAGGTTCTTCCAATTTTATCATTTTCTCTACCTAGTTTCTTTGCAAATCTAGGTGATGTAAATGAATGCGTGGTTCCAGAATCAATCAACACATAAGCATCTTGTTGGGCAAAAGGAAACTGACCTGTGACCATCGTGGATGGTCCAGCTTGAACATCCTCATTGGTGTAGGCATAGATACGTCCTTGCGGTTCTGGAGCTTCAGCTCGGCCTTGAGGAATTGCAAGTCCTTCGAGCTTTATCTGTGCTGCATGCAGCTGACTTCCTTGACCCCTTTGATAGTTCTGCTGGTTCTGGAGATTGGCATTGCAATTCCTTGCATAGTGGCCTTCTTTGCCACACAGATAGCAGCGGTTTGTCCCGGCTCGGCAGTCTCCCGGGTGCTTCCTCCCACACTTTTGGCAAGGGGAATTCCCATTGTTGTCGGGACCATTCTTCTTCTGGGGCAGATTCTGTTAGTTCTCCGGCCCTCCAGCATTCCACTTTCTCTTTTGCTGGTTGTTGCCATACGGCTTGTTGCTGCCGTGTTGGCCAGAAGGTCCTCCTTGACTTTTCTGCTGGGTTTGGCTGGGTCTCGCCGGGTTCTGCTTGGCGAGGGCCTTCTCTTCATTCTTCTCTTTAAAGAACTTAGCCCGTTGAGCCTTGTTCTATCCGACCCAATATTCAGCTCGAACTGCCGGACTAACACATTCGGCGACGGTGAGCAGTGGGTGAGGGCCACTGCTAATTACCACGGCCAAGTCGGAGCGAAACATCCTCATCATCCGTCTTACTTTGTCCCTCTCAGAACTGATGAGGTGAGGGTAGAGACGAGCGAGCTGTTCAAACTTTCTCACAGCTTCGGCTACAGACAGATTTCCCTGACGGAAATTGTTGAACTCATCTTGCTGGGCTTCCATGACTTCCGTGTTGAAATACTTATCTCGAAACTCTTCAACGAAGTCTTCCCACGTCATCTGATTAACGTCCCGCCTGATCTGAACTATCTCCCACCATAAGCGAGCGTCTTTCTTCAGCATGAAGGACGCGCAGAGGACTCTCTCTCGATCGTCGAGCCCGATGAACTTTAGAGCAACTTGGAGGTCGATCAGCCAATTGTCGGCCTCAATAGGGTCTGTCGATCCCTCAAATTCTGGTGCCTTCACGCACCGAAATTCGTGATATAGTTCTGCCGGAGTGCGAACTCGAGGTGCTGGCGGAGCAGCTACCGCCGCCATAGGTGCTTCAGGGGCCGCAGGGTGTTCTGGAATCGCCGGGTTGACATTGGGAATTTCCGGCGCAGCAGGTTGATCCTCATATGCCTGTGGTGTAACGCCCCGACCTGGCGCCGGTGCACTACTCTACTGTTTGCTACTACTTACTACTGCTGCTGACTACTGAAAATAATACTTACTTAGTATTTGAAAACACAGCGGAAAATTTTTTTTTTTTTTAATACCGTGCTGCTTAGCACGTAACTACTACGAAAAATACAATTCTCAATTAACATATCTAAAAAGATGTAAACGCGTAGCGACTTCCATTCCCCACGATTTCACATTGCCCGACCACGCTCCTCCATCTTGTATCAAAGATTGCTAAGAGGTTGCTTACTTACAGCATAAACTTAAAACAATGAGCTTTCGCTCAGCAAGTACAACTCCTATACCGCAACATATATACTACTAACACCACAACATGTCAACACTACATAGAACATATACTGGCAACTACTGCACTGAACATAAACTGATAAACATATGCATGAACCGGTTATGTTCATGTTATGCTCTGTTATCTGCTGCTAACTTACTTACTGTCTTTCTAACTTAATCTGCTAATGGGCCCCTTACTGAGGTGAACGTACCCGGCGCGCAACCATGGACTTACACTTGCCATAGCCCGACCCGCCCTGTGACGGGGGATACGACACCGGCAAGTGCTGCTTGCCATCTGCCTATTGATCTACCTTTAAAGTCTATCTGAGACTTTTTGTTCTTATAAGATTTAGTGAACATGCATCATGATGTTCCTATTCTTAAATCATACTTGCTAATAAAATCTGAACTTACATACTGCATGGCATCTGTAAAACATGTTATCTAAACATGGCATCAAACATAGCATATAGCATGTAGCATATAGCACATAGCACTGAACACTGAACACTGGACTCATCTCTAAGTAAGTATACAACTACTAGCCTATGCTGTAGGCGGCGTTGTACTTACCGTTTCTATCTCTGATGCTAAACTGCTCCGCTTCCGCATCTAGCTACTGGATATGTCCTGTTTAACCGAAGGACATAAGTAAGGTCTCTAATCTATGACCATAATATGTTGGTCTCCAACCAACATTCATACATGCTTTGTTATATGTCCCCCTAAACTATAAACTATCTCATGCATGGTTACACTAAGTAACCTTAACACTTTGGGTTATATCTGATAACCCCATGAAATCGTATCTCGTAACTTACTAGGTTACGTTGGATAACCTTTTTTACTAAACTTTCTGCTCATAACTAAACTTGATCTCTACTAGGTTAACTCTCGTTAACCTCTAAGGTTATTAAGGTCAACCCTCTTCGGGTCAAGCTTGGGATTTGGGCTAAGCCTGGTAACTCGGGTGTAAATCCCGGTTACATTTCGTGACTACTGACTAGCAAACCTTGAACTTGAAAAACTTTACTTTCTTTAAAATCATTAAAAGAGTTAGGCAGTAGAGTCCAACTTTCTTAAAATTCTTCTAAAACTTCCTGACAGATAGAACTGCTTTTATAAAACATCTGAGGGTCGGAAACTACCTTTGGAACAGTTTCCATGTTCAAAACAATATTTTTAAATCAAAAACAGTTTTTCCTAAACTGGCTCTAGAAAATTCTGTGCAAGGATTCCTTGATCCCTGCGCAGTTTTCTGAAATCAGGTTGTATTTAAAAATCCCTTTGGAATCCGAAGAAGTTGTCTTTACGAAAGTTCTAGCTCTCGAAGAGTTCTAAAACTTCCGTGTTTTACAAAAAATCTGATTCTGCTTAGATCAATACCAGTTTTAATTTGAAACTCGTTGATCATGAAAACTATGTCTGACTGGACTACTCTCGGTTTTTCGTGAAAACAGAGGCCTTTGGAACCTCGTTTTGGGAAACGGTCCGCGTTGCCCCCTAGGAAAAAACCTATTTTACAACTTTCATGTTTTAGGTTTTTTTCCCATTCTACCTCTAACGACCTGCAATTACCTCATTCCTGCGGCTGGCCAGTGTGGAACCCGAACTGGCAGCCTTAGCTAATTAAACGGGTTAACGTCCTAATTTGCGGTTTCTACCTCAACTGATCACATCGGGAGCTTAATGACAAACCATGCAACATTTCTAACGTCCCGCATGTTCTAACATGCCTTCCCAACGTACCCATGCAGCCCTCTAATCCGGTTACACAAAACCATGGCTGCATGGTTCTAGGTTCTAGCATACATCAACCATTCAAGTCAAACAATGCTATATCATTCAAACTAGCACCCTAACATGCATTCTTGCTCTTACTAACATACTTGGGGACATATAACTTCATTCATGCTTCTAACATGCAACCTATGGTCAATCACACATAGGAATAAAGCATAAATGCATAATTTAAACCAACCACTCCTTAAGCTAGCAAATCAAGCACAAAACTTTAGCTAATGGGCACAAAGTAAAATGAGCTTATGCTCTTACAAACCATAGCTTGAAATACATTTAAACTTTACTTTAAAAAGTTTAAATGAAACTAGGATTGGGTTTTGGAAAATACCTTGAAATGGGCAAGGATTGGCTTATGGTTGAACCAAAAACTCACCCCTTGGTTCTAGCTCCTAGAACCGGTTCTAGCTCACTCAAAATGGCTCAAAATTTTGACCTCAATCCACCCTCCCTAAGGCTCGGCTGCAACCCAAAAATTGCACCCCAAAACTGAAATTTTTCTGCTCTTGCACCACACAAACCCGTGGGCACCAAGGAAGGATTTTGGCTCCAAAACTCACTCCAAAACTCACCCTTTTGCTTGCTTACTCAAACCCAAAATTTTTTCCTAAAAATTTGGGGTTCCTCTCTGCCTCCCTCTGCTGCTAACCCACGGCTACAGCCATGGAATTATCTGAAAAAAAAAATGTTTCAAACTCACCCTAAACTTTTTCCTCACAAACCCGAAAATCACTAAGCTTGGATCAAGAAATTTTTTTGATTTCTCTCCTCCCTCTCACTCACGGCTTTGCTGCTGAAAAATGGGCAGAATAAGGCTAAGTTTTCTGATTTAAAATGGGGGAAAAGCACTCCTATTTATAGGCAATGTGGGACACAAAATTTCTCTCATTTTGACCCCAAAACTTTTGAAATTTTGCACTTTTGGCATGTGAGGTGGCCGGCCTATTAACTTGTGGAGCAAGGCTATGGTGACTCATCATAGTGACATCATCCAAGTGACATCACATGCTTACATCACCAATTTTTCAAAAATTGCACTTTTGCCCCAAAACTTAAAATCTTTACAAAAATGCCCCTGTGTGGCCGAAATTCTTTTCTTGGTGAACAAGCAAGAATTTTCTAGAATAAGACACTTGTCTTATCTTGCTTGGCTCACAAAAAATTTATGATGTCATAAATCAAAAATGATGATGTCATAATTAAAAAGCCCTTTTTGACTATTTTTGTGAAAATAACTTATTTTCATACTTAAATTTCCAAACTGTGACTACTAATATACAGTATGGATTTTTATACTGCAGTCCAACTTTTTATCTGTGAAAAATCGGACTGAAAAATTATTTTTCTTCTTTTCTGAAATCCTTTTGCTTAGTGCCCTATTTTTACGTGCTTGATTTTTCTATGGTGGTTTTAGCTCTTAATTATGCTGTTCTATCTAAAACTGAGCTTCTACAGTATTTTTCTCATACTGCAGATCCTAAAAATTTATACTGCTGCACATTTGACCATTTTGGGTCAAACTTTGACTTTTCTGATCAAAGTTGACTTTCTTGGTCAACACTTTGACTTTTCTAAAATGATGCAAAAATAGTCCATTTCCATCCGAAAAGGCCAATTTCAAGTCTAAAACATTCATTTTTGAGTCCAGTAAAGCTATACGGACCCATCTCACAAAATAAAGTTCTAAATCGAACTTTTTCATAAATGCATTCATAGCATACATTCAACTCCTTCTAAGGAGGAAATAGAGACATAGAAATCTTAGGTATCACATGTGGTACCCTGACCTCAGGGGGTCCCTGATTCTGTTGGGCTATCTGAGCCCTAAGCCCACCTATCTGTTGTTGTTGGGCTAGTATCATCTCCCTTAGCTCATTCAGTTGGGCTGCGATATCGACGTTTTGGGCCTGTGCCGCTCTACGCTTGGGTGGCATGGTTCTGTATAGAAATAGTAAAATAAGCTTTTTTTTTTGTTTTAAAAAATTTAATGAAATCATATCTTTTATACAGCACCATAATCTTCATTTCATAATCATAGCTTTTAGGAAATACATAATTTCCTCATCGCGAACATACATTACTTGAATACCACCACCGAGCTAAGGCATAACCCAACGTCATCCTCACACCCAACATTTCCATTGTAAACCATCAATGAAAGTTGCGTAAGAAAATCTAATCCTAAGCGTAAGAAAATAATCTAACTTACTTGGGCTATTGCAGAACGATGCGGAGCGAGACGAAGTAGGTTGGCAGGATACCGCTCTGATACCAAACTCTGTGACGCCCCCTTCTACGTAGAGCCGTCACCTTACTTAACTTACTTTGCTTGAAAATTTAGGAATATTTTTTTTTTCTTTCTGAATCATACTTGTTTTAGAAAAAAGGTTTGCTCATAGAAACCCATCTTACATACTTACTGAAATAAAAACTTGTTTAAAAGTCTATGGTACTAAAATACCATATAACATAATCTGCTTCCATAATATATACATACATACAAAAACTTCTTAACTCAAAAGGGTTGCGGAATTTATGCGTAGTGGTATCCATACCGCCCTTCATCCGCCGCATCGCCCACACATAGCCCATCGATTAAGCTACAGGTTTCTTACCTACAGTATGAAATATAACTAATGAGCTTTCGCCCAGTAAGCACAAACGTAATCTGACAAAACATTTCATTTAAAGCACCTTGAAAACATAACAATCATCATATGCATATGCGTGAACCAGTTATGTTCATTTATGCATTCTTTTTTAACTTAAACTTATCTTACATATGGGCCCCATAGTGTACGTACCATCATTTATTTAGCGCGCCTCCAGATACAGTTAAGGTTTGCAAGGTCCCCAACTGCTCCGGGAAACATTGAACTTTAACATGAAAATCCTCCAACCTTTGGGAGGTTTATCCTCCACCTTTGGGAGGTCGGTACGACACTTTACTTGTGATTTCTTACCATGTTGTTTATCTTTAGTGAACATACCTTATGATGTCACCATGTAATTATGGCACTTTTATAAACATGACATTTTACAAATATAGCACTTTTTGTAAACATAACATTTTACAAATATAGCACATTTCATAAACATAGCATTTTGCAAATATAGCACTTTTTATAAACACAGCATTTTGCAAATATAACACTTTGTAAAGCATGGCATTCATAGATATAGCACAAAACATGTTGTAGTGTATTTGAAAACCACATACTTGAACATAATTTACTAGCTTTCATACTGCAGGTGAGGTTTGTACTTACCTCTCGTGCCGTATCCTTAATGTCGCGTCCTTAAATCAGTTTGCAACTGTCGGCCACTTCCTGCTATTTTAAAGAGGATAGATCAGGATCCTTTCATAAGGTGTTGGTGACCTAACCAATTCTCATGTCTAACCTTGGTTATATGTCCCCTATACTTGATATCCTTCTTGGTCACCTTAATCATCCTCCTTCATTAAGGATAATCAAACTTTGATTGTCCTTAAGAGGTCACGTTGGATAACCTCCTTTTCTTGATACTAAGCCTTTAATCATACCATTTGGGTTCAATTTCCATTCTTCCTGTGGGCTTTACTCATACATCCTCATTGTTGGGTCATTTCCATTAACCCCTTAAATCTTAGCCCAAATATACATGTGGGTGTCCCTTAGGGTTATGTTGGGTAACCCCTAAGGTCAACCTTAAGTGGACATTGGGTCAACCCTTAATCAACCCTTAGTCATCCTTGGGTTTGTCACTCGGATATATAAAATCCGGCTATCGTTCGTAATCGGCTTGCTTACCAATTTTTTTTTTCTTAAAACTCCATTTCCTTACTTTTGGAAAACCTTGTGTAACTCTCTTCCAAAATTCTCTAGTTTGCTTGTAAAAAAATTCTTACTCCTTTAACTTGAAAGTACTTTGGCTTAAAATCCTATTTCTTGTCTTAATTTAGCATTTTCCTTAATCCTTTGCACTTTTAAAAGATTTTACTTAAAAATCCTTAAAACTATTTATAAAATTTCGATGTTTGAAATAACTCTTTGTAAATGTCGTTTAAGGTCAGATACTGCATTTGGAACAGTTTTCGTAGCTAAAATAACTGTTTAAAAACACTTTACAGTTTTTAGAAAACATTTTTGTAAAACTAAGGTGTAAGAATTTTCGGATTCCCTGCGCACCTTCCTTAAAACGTGCCCAGTTTAAAAATCCATCGAGAATCTAGAAAACTTGTCTTCACGAAAGTTATAGCTCTCGAAAAATGCTAAAACTTTCATGTTTTGTAAAAAATCCAGTTGGGCTTGTATTAATACCAGTTTTTGTTTGAAATTGGCTGACCCTGAAAAACTGAGTGAAAACTGGGTCTGGAGATCAGCCACGGGTTCTGGGGAAAATGGAGGCCGTTGGAGCCTTTCCAAGCAACTTTCGTGTTTTAAGTTTTACCCCGTTCGGCCTCTAGAGGCCTTGAAATTTCACTTTTCCAAAACTGGCCAGATTCGAAACCGAATTGGCAGTTTTGAGATTTACTTTCGGTTTACGTCCTATTTCACAGATCTATCTCGACCGACCACTTCGGGAGCTTACGATTCAAACACACAGTGTTTTCTAACGTCCTATTCAACCCATTAGCCATCTCATACAATCCATGCAACCCAAATTCAAGATTAAAAACCTAGGGTTGTTTTGGTTCTAATCTTGCATACACACATACAAGCATCACAATTCCAAGCCTAACTAATCATGCATCCTCTTGGCTGCCTAGGGCAGATTTCGGCCACAATATGGGGGAACATACAACCCTAGCTTTCTAGCATGAAAATCCATCATCAATCAAACATAAATCAAGCAAGATTTAAGCCAATCAAACCCTAGTTCTAGCAAATCGAGCACACACACCAAAAATTAGGGCATAAAATGAAATTGGACTTATGTCCTTACAACCCAATCAAACCCCAAATTAAACTTGAAATTAAGCTTAAAAATTAGAGGTTTAGGGCTCTAGAAATTACCTTGAACCAAAGCTAGTTTGGTTACCCAAAAATTTCTCCTTCTCCCCTTTGCTCCACCACCTTCGGCCACACCTAGGGAATGGGCACCAAAACTTTGTTTTTGGTCTCTTGGTTGCTCCTCCTAGAAACCGAACTCCTCCTAGAAGAAAAACCCCAAAAAGTTTTCAAGTTTCTCTCACTCTTTCCTCTCCTCCCTCTTAAGCCACCAAGCCCTAGAAACCCACTAAAACTTTCTCAACTTTTCTCTTGCTCTCACCCTTGCAAAACCGAACCTCCAATGATCAAAAACCCCAAGAAAATTTCTTTGGATCTCTCCTCTCCTTCTCTCCCTCTTGCTGCCGAATTTTCTGGAGAGAAAATGCAGGAGGTTGGCTGCCTTTTTTGATTAAAAAGGATGGGTTTTATGAGGGGGTATTTATAGGCAAGGAAGAGCTTGGTGTTCACACCTTTTTTCCCCAAAAAAAGGCTTTTTCCCTTACTCTTCACATGGCTGCCGAACTCAATGAGTGGAGGAGAGAGCTCCACATGGTCCTAGATTGGGTGAGTGGATGGTGAGCTCATGGGTATGGGCAATGTGTCCTTGGCTTAGTTAGGCTTTGTTTGGCTATTTGCTCTCCAAAACTCCATTTTTTTTCTTCTCTTTGTGCTAAACGGATAATTCTAATATTGTGATTCACCAAAACACAATATTTTTATATCGTATCGAAGTACAAAATTTATCTGTGTGAATTTTGGATTGAAAAATATTTTTCTTTAATTTTTCGAACCCCTTTTTGCCCTTAAACTTAACTTGGTGTGCTTGATTTTCTAGGGACGTTTTAAGGCCTATTCTTGTTATCTAATTCACTAAACATTATTCTCAGAACTCTTTCTGGGCTGTGCCTCAAAATCTCGTAAAGTCAACCCTTTGACTTTTTGCTAGTCAAACTTTGACTTTTTCGGTCAAAGTTGACTTTCGTAAAATTACATCCTTTCTCGTTCTTTTTCCTTTAAAAACCTCATACATGGCTCATAAATCATTCATGGAGTCTCATAGTTAATTTAATGAGGACTCAAACATTGATAAATAAAATTATGAATTTCTCATTACTATTCATAATTTTTCATGAAACACATTAGAAACACATAATTTGAACTTTAATCCCTTATGAACAAGGAGATTACAAGTCTACAAAATTTTGGGTCTTACAGAAAGAGAAGAGAAATCAGAAAATTTTCTTAGGGCTTTTCTTCCTTGGAGTGTTCAGGTTTGCTAGGGAGAAAGAAGAAAAATTTTGGAGGCTTGGAGACCCATTTTTAGACAGCAAAGCCGTGGGTTTTAGGGGAGAGAAAAGGAGTGAAAAATCTGGAAATTTTTGGGGGAAAAGCTTGTGGAGTGAGTCGGTTTTTATGGTGATTCAAGTTGGTTTGTAAGGACATAAGTCCATTTAAATTTTCAGCCCTAGATTGTGGTGTGTGTGCTTGATTAGGGATTAGGGTTTGGTTGGCTTGTTCATGATGTTGCTTGCATGATTTTTTATGCTTGAAAATGGTTAAGATGCATGCTAGATGTGATGATATGTCTCTTGATTTTGGTCACAAAATCTGCCCTAGGCAGTGGAAGAGTGGCTGTTTGTGCAAGGATGTATGTGATGGTGTTTGCTTGATGAGGATGCTAAGCTAGAAACCATGTAGCCCAAGGAAAAGGCTTACGGTTTGGGGCTGTATGAATGTTTGGGATTGACATGCTTGAATGTATGGGACGTTAAAAATGCTGCTTGATTTATGTATAAGCTCCCGATGTGATCGGTCGATATAGAATTCGTGAAATAAGACGTAAACCGGACTAAGCAACCGAAACTGCCATTTCGGATTCGAAACTGGTCAGTTTCGGGAAAGTGAGATTTTAAGGCCCTTAGAGGCCGAACTAGGTAAAAGTTAAAACACAAAAGTTGTTCGGAAGGGTTTTTCCTAGAGGAAATTGTGTGAAAAATCTTAAAATGAGGCTCCAAAGGCCTCCGTTTTTATGAAAACCCGTGGCTGATCTCCAGACCCAGTTTTCACTCAGTTTTCCATTGTCAGCCAGTTTCAAATGAAAACTAGTACTAATGTAAGCCGAACTGGATTTTTTGTAAAACACAAAAATTTTAGGATTTTTCAATAGCTATAACTTTCATGAAGAAAAGTTTTGCAGATTACAAACAGATTTTTAAACTGGGATTGTTTTACGAAGGGTGCGCAGGGAATCCGAAAATTCCTGCACCTTAGTTTTACAAATGCTTTCTAAAAACTGTAAAATTGTTTTTAAACCGTTGTTTTAACTATGGAAACTATTCCAAAAGCAGTTTCCAGCCCTAAATGATTTTTATGAAAATCCGTTTCGAAAACATGAATTTTTATAAGCTAAGAGTTTGAAAATTTTCCTCAACTCTTCCAAGTTAAAGAAGAGAAAATGATATTTCCTTTAAGCCAAGTGTTTTCAAGATTTTAAGCCAAGATAAAGCGAAATGAACATAACAGGCGATTTTCAGTCCTTAATAATTTTAAGGAGCCTGTTTTAAGAAAATGAATTTTTATGAATTAAGAAAAGAGTTTTGGAACTTATTCACCCAAAACTTTCTAAGTTAAGGAAAGATGAGATTTTTCTTAAAGTTAAGATTTTCAAGAGGTATTCCTTAACTTTTTCAAGATAAGCAAAGTAAGTGTAACGGGTAGTTTTCAATCTTAAAACGACCTTTATGAATTATTACAAGAGGATTAAAGAATTTTGAAGCTAAATTTGCTTAAAATTCCAAAGGATAAGAAAATAATGTTTTCAAGATAAAATGGAATTTTCAAGTTAAAGTTTAGTAAGCGAATCAATTACGAATGGTAACCGGAAGTTATATCCGAGTTACTGGGCTAAGCTCAAAGCCCAAAGTTTAACCCAAAGGGTGTTGACCTTAGTTGATCACATGTTGACTTGGGTTGACCAAAAGTTTGACCTTAAGGGTTACCCAATATAACCCTAAAGGATACCAAGGATAATAATTGGGTTGATTGAAATGAGAAGCAACCCAACAAGCTATGAATCAAGGAATATAAGGTTAAAGCCCAAGGATAAAGAGAAGGAAGTGACCAATCAAATTTACAAGAGGTATTAGAGGGGACATACTGTAACGACCCGCCTAGCACAGGCCGTTACCGTAACTTACATACCTTATTGACTTAGCAAAATTAGCGGAAATTTTTTTTTTCCACAAACATATGAACATACATACCTAAACTAATTTAAGATGTTTTGCGTACGCATATACCATAATTACACAACTTTGTTCTGTTTGAAATAAAATACTTAATAATACAAAACGCGTAGCGGTCATGTTCCCACTTTTTCACAGTCGCTCCGCCACGCTCCTCCATCATTGCATCAGCCGTTGCTCATAGGTTGCTTACCTACAGCATAGACGTAAGACGTGAGTTTTGCTCAGCAAGTACAACTTGTTAATCCGTGACACAATAAAATAACACATAATAGAACTTGGTATCTCTTAACATGTCATAACATAACAGCATAACCTACTTAAACATGCATGAGCCATTTATGCTTCATTATGCCTCCTTATACTTTCATAGCATACTTTCTATCCTATCTTGACTTATCTTGCTTATGGGCCCCTTACATAAGTGTACGTACCTGGTGCACAACTATGGAGTGGTTGGGGCGGCCAGACCATTTCCAACTCAAACCATAGTCCAACCCGACCTCGGACGGGTGATACGACACCGGCAAGCTCGCTTGCCATTCTACTTGTTTTTCATGATCTCTTTCTTGATCTTGGTCTTATCTTAATCATGGGTGAACATGCTTCATGATGTTACACCTACTTGATCATATTCTAACATACCTCGTATCATATCCATAATCTCAACATAAACATACCTCAACCCAACATATCACATAGCATAGCATGCATTAATCACATGCTTGGCATATCACATGACAAACATAGCATACATCGAACACTATATTAACATGCTTAGGTAAGCATCACAACAAATGCCTATGCTGTAGGCGGAGTTGTACTTACCTTGATGGTTACGTCCTATGTGAGGCTGCTCCTGATTAGGATGCCTGTGCAGGTAATCTCCTGCTTCATTGAAGGACAAAAGTATAAGTTTTTAATCTTAGGATATTGGTATCCTAACTAACGTTCATACCTATAGTCCTAGTTGTATGTCCTCTTCATAACTTATAATAGCTTGTGGGGTTACTACAAGTAACCCTCGTGGTTTATTATTAACCTTGGATCTTACCTTATTAGGTTACCAAGGGTAATCTTACAGGCTAAGTTCATACGTAGATACTTAGGACTAGGTCATTATTTAATTCTTAAACTTTGTTGTAATCCATAGCCTACTCGGTTATTATTGGTCACCTTAAGTATTACTATCTTGATACAATATTGGGTTACATTGGGTAACCCTTGGTTTTATTAATTTGATACCATGTTGGGTTGTATTGGGTAACCCTTAGTCTTACTAACCTTGGTATCACGTTGGGTTACATTAGGTAACCCTTGGGGTGACTTATCCTAGGTTAACCCTTATTGGGTTATTAAGGTCCAACTAAGGGATAACCTATTGAGTGACTATAGGTAACCCCGGGCTTTGGACCCAGTGTTATAGTTCGGGTGTAATACTTAGTTATTGGTGGTAAACTTCTTGCTTACCTTAATTTTAAGAAAACCTAAGTTTATAGTTCCCCTTATTTTCTTTAGAAAAATGGGGGGTGTTCTATCACCTTTTTACAAAAGCCCTCTTTATCCTTCTTATAAAATTTTGGGTTTTCTTATCAAAATATTTGAAAATGTTATTAAGGGTTGGAACTACCTTTGGAACAGTTCCTGAAGTCAAATTATCAGTTTTGATTCAAAAATACTAAATCCTTACATTTTTCTGGAAAATCTTGTACAGAAATCTACTGTTTCCTGTACAATCTTTGTAAACCCAGTTATACTTTAAAATCTAGGCAGAATCTGAAAAAGTTGTCTTCTTGAAACTTTTAGATCCCGAAAATTCTAGAACTTTCATGTTTACTGAAAAACCCAGTTCTGACTCTAACCCTTTCGTTTTCCCCTTGGAACACAACTGGACGTGCTTAGAGGTCTGGGCACGTCACCTTCGGATTTTTGTGAAAACAGAGGCCATTGGAGCCTTATTTTGGAAAACTGTCTATGCTGCCCTCTAGTAAAAACTGTTCTGAACAACTTTCATGTTTTGAGTTTTTCCAAATTCGGCCTCTAAAGGTCTCAAAATTTACTTTTTCGAAAACTGGTCAGGATTTATCCGAACCTATCCGTTTTTCGGTTTAGAGTTTGTTTTACGTCCTAAACGTGAAACCTAGCTCAACCAGCCACCGCGGGAGCTCTAATACACACATGCAGCGGTTTTCTAACGTAAATTTTGTTTAAACACATTTTCCAACATAGCCATGCAAGCCTATCAACATTAGATAATTTTTTTGTTGCATGATTTGGATCATAGCAAGCATATCAAGCATTGTCATGAAATTCTAGCAACCTAGCATAAAATTTTCATCCACAACCATCCTAGTGCAGATTAGGGGACATACCATAGACCATTATTTTGCATGAAATTCACAAATTTAAAGCAAACATGCAAAGATAAAATCAAACCACCCTTAATCTAGCTCAAGCACACCCTAGGTTCTAACTTTGGGCTCAAAAATAAATTGAGCTTATGCTCTTATAATTTCAACTTGAAATACATGTAAATTTCAAATTTAAAGCTTAATTGAAAAAGATGAGGGTCTAGAAGGGTTTACCTTGGTTGAAAACACAAGTGGAAGCTAAGGTTGATTCACTCAAAAATTCTCCCCCTTGCACCTCCTTATGGCCGGTTCTCTTGACTCCAAATTGCACCAAGATTGTGGCTAATTTTGGGGTGGTTGTTAGCACTCAAAACTAAGCCCTCCTTGACACAAAATTTGGTCACTTCCTCACCCACTCACAGCCGGTTTTTGGCCCCCAAAACTGAGCCTAAACCTGCCCAAAAAAAACTATTTTGCACCCTAGTAGAGATCTCACACTCCAAGCGCCAAAACCCCTAAGTTTCGTGAAATTTTTCTTCACTAAAGCTCAACTTGAATGTGCAGATTTTTTTGAGAGGAAAAATGACAAGAGTTTGGCTGCTTTTCCTTGTTTTTCTGCAGCAAAAACCGCCCCCCCATGGCCTATTTATAGGTGAAAAATGGGGTCAAAATGTGATTATTTTTGTTTCTCCTTTTTGAAACAACCCCATGAGTTTTCTTAATCCTATTTTAACCCCATTATAGCCGGCCATCAAGGTGTGAACTGTCAAGATTATCCAATTTTTTTAATCATTTTTTTCTTTAATTAAAATCTTAATGATGCCATAAATCCCATAGGTGATGTCATGCATGATGTCATAGGGCTTGTTTGGCTTTTTATCTTAAAAGCTGTCTACTTTAAAGTCCACACAGATATTTTTGATACTGAGCTAACTAATACACAATACTGTGACATAGTATAGCAGTCCAAAATTTATCTGTGTGAAAATGGACAGTACGAAAAATTTTCTTTTTGCTTAAAACTTTTTGGCCCAAAAATACCTATTTATTGTGTTTGATTTTTTTATGGTAGTTTGATTTCTTTTCTACATTTCCTTGACTATAATTTCGGTTTTTGCAGTATATTTTTCATACCGCTCATCATTTATCTATGTGGTCAACTCTTTGACCACCTTTGGTCAACCTTTGACTTCTTTGACCATACTTGGCCTCCTTGGTCAACCTTGACTCCTTTGGTCAAATTTTGACTTTCATTGACTTTCTTTGACTTTCTTTGACTTTCTTAATCAAAGTTTGACTTCATTGACCAATTTTGACCAATCATAAAATCATGGGTTTTCTTCCTCTTTTCACTCAAAAAGTCATTTGCTTATCTAAATCATTCATAATTGAGTCTTATAAGGCTAATAAGAACTCATAAAATAACTCAAAAACCCTAATTAGGAATTTACACAAATACCTCCATGGTTCAGCTTGAACTTTTCCACAAAAAATTGTATTGAAGAAAAATTTAGTTATTACACATACAGCACATACAACTAGGATTGTTCATGGATGTTGGTTAGGATACCAACATCATATATCATGATTTATGGTAAGATAAGATAACCTTATCTTACACCCTGATTGAAACAGGAATAGAAACCTGTTGAGATATCACGAGGAACATGTAACGACCCGCCTAGTATGGACCATTATCTTACTTATTTATTTATTTATCTTTCCTCTCGTACTTACTTAAGTACTTAATGAAAAACAGCGGAAATTTTTTTTTTATTACATATAATTTTTCGAAACGCGTAGCAATTTCCATTCCCTACATTTCACAGTGCCCGGCCACGCTCCTTCATCTTGTATCATCAAATGCTGACAGGTAGCTTACCTACAGCATAAACTTAAAATAATGAGTTTTCGCTCAGCAAGTACAACTCTTATATCGCAACACATAAACTATCTACGTCATAACTTAGCTACATCATAACATGTCATCGCAACAATTAACATAACCTTACGTAGAATATGCATGAATCAATTATATTCATATTATGCTTTCTTATTTTCTTCTCAACTTGCTTTCTTGCTTTACTTACTATGGGCCCCTTACTTGAGTGTACGTACCCAGCGCGCAACCATGGACTTACTCTTGTCATAGTCCGACCCGACCTTGGACGGGGGGTACGACATGACACAGGCAAGCTTGCTTGCCATCTGCTTACTGATTATCTTGCCATGTCATACTTACTCTGGTCATTCTTATTAGAATTAGTGAGCATGCATTGTGATGCCACTTATTCTTACTTCATACTCATCCCACATTCTTAACTTAGCATGTATTCGTACATACCATAACATGTTTCATAACATAAACACATATCATGTTTTGACATGCTCCTTAGCATATCAATTAACACTTAGCATAACAACACATCACATAGCACATAGCACATCAACCATACTTGGTTAAAAATACCCTAATAGCCTATGCTGTAGGCGGCGTTGTACTTACCTTGTCTATGTCCGATGCTAAGCTGCTCCGCTTCTGGGTTCAGCTGCAGGGTACTTCCTGCTTAACCGAAGGACATAGGTAAGGTCTCTAATCTCGACTATAATATGTTGGTTTTCAACCAATATTCATTCAATGCTTTGGTTATATGTCCCCCTAACTATAACTCATAAACTATCTTATGTGTGGTTACTATGCATAACCTTATCACTTTGGGTTATACTTAATAATCCCATAAAATCGTATCTCGTAGCTTAGTAGGTTACGTTGGATAACCTTTTCTGCTAAACCCTTGTGCGACTTATAGGGTTAGGTCATCTCCTAACCTTGGCTGACAACTTAACTTAACTTCTACTAGGTTAACCAATGTTAACCTTTAAGGTTACTAAGGTTAACCCTCTTCGGGTCAATCTCGGACCTTGGGGCTAAGCCCAGTAACTCGGGTGTGATTCCCGGTTACTTGTCGTAACTAATTAGCTTGCAAACCTTGAACTTAAGAACCTTAACTCTCTTTTAGTTTATGAAAGAGTTTGGCAATTAAGCCCAACTTTCCTTTAATTCTTCTAAAAATTCTTGATTCATAAAACATGATTTTATAAAATGTTTGAGGGTTGGAAACTGCCCTTGGAACAGTTTCCATGTTCAAAACAGTATTTTGGAGAAGGAAAATAGTTTTCCTAAACTGGTTCTAGAAAATCCTGTGCAGGAATTTCTTGCTCCCTGCACAGTTTTCAGAAATCAAGTTATATTTAAAAATCCTTTTAGAATTGGAAAAAGTTGTCTTTACAAAAGTTCTAGCTCTCGAAGAGATCTAAAACTTTCATGTTTTACAAAAAATCTGATTCTGCTTAGATTAGTACCAGTTTTAAATTGAAACAGGTTGGTCGTGAAAACTGGGTCTGAACAGACCATCTTCGGTTTTTCATAAAAACGGAGGCCTTTGGAACCTCATTTTGAGAAACGGTCTACGCCGTCCCCTAAGAATAATCCTGTTCTACAACTTTCATGTTTTACATTTTAGCCCATTCGGCCTCTAAAGGCCTGCAATTACCACTTTTCTGAGACTGTTCAGTTTGGAACCCGAACTGGCAGCCTTGTCTACTTAAACCGGTTTACGTCCTAATTCGTGGGTTCTATCTCGACCGCCCACTGCGGGAGCTTACTTACAAGGCATACAACATGCTAGCCCAACGTAACCATGCAGCCCTATAAAACCGGCTACACCAAACCTTGGTTGCATGGTTTCTAATCTAGCATACATCAAACCATTCATGCTACACAAAGCAATACCATTCCATCTAGCACCCTAACATGCATTCACATGCTCATTCACATCATTGGGGACATATAACCATAATCTAGCATGCAACCTAACCTACACAAACCATAAGCATATTTAATGGCATAACTAAACCAAACCACCCTTAGAATCTAATCAAGCACTAAAACTAGCTAATGGGCATAAAATAAACTTGTGAGCTTATGCTCTTACAAACCATTCTTGAAATACATTTAAACTTTACTTTAAAAGCTTAAATGAAAATAGGGTTAGGGTTTTGAAAAATACCTTGAACTTCTTCAAGGATTGGCTTTAAGGTTTGGATCAAAACCTCCCTATCACCTACTTGCTCCTAGGTCCGGTTTCCACTCACCAAAGTGGCACCAAAGCTTGCTTTTTGGACTGAAAATTGTCCTCACCTAATGCTCGGCTACACAGCCCCTTGACACCCAGAAATCTGTATTTTTCCCACTGTTTTTACAGCCCAAACCCGTGGCTGCTCACAAGGGAGAATTTGACTCAAAAACTTGTTTCTAGCTTGGTTTCGGTTGGTGGAATCAAACCCGAAATTGTCCCCTAAGATTTTCCCCCAAAAAATCTGATTTTATTTCTTGGTTTTCCTACTTTCTAACCCACGGCTGTAGCCCATAGAAGGGCTAGAAAATTTTTTTTTCAACTCTCCCTCTTGCTTTCCTACACAAAACCGAACACACCCTAGGATTTGGCTTGTAAAAATTTTTGGTTCTCACTCACTCTCTCCTCCTTTCTCTCACTCGGCTTTGGGGTGCAGAAAAATGGCCAAAGTTTGGCTATAATTTCTGATTTAAATGATTAAATGCCACCCCTATTTATAGGCAAAAGTTGAACTTTCAAAAATTAGATTTTTGACCCCAAAACTTTAAAAATTTATGCTTTTTGGTGATGAGGTGGCCGGCCAAGCCTTGTAGAACAAGGGAAGATGACATCATTGCTTACATCATTGCTTACAGCATTGCTTACATCACCAATTTTAAAATTTACACTTTTGCCCCAAAAGTGAAAATTCTTGCATTTTCACCCCTTAGGTGGCCGGTTGTTTTACTTGGTGATCAAGCCAAAAATTTTCTAGAACAAGACACTTGTCTTGCATGGATTTGTTCTCAAAATATTTATGAGGTCATAATTCAAAATGGTTATGATGTCATAATTAAAAAGCCTTGTTTGGCTACTTTTTGTAAAAGCAGTCTAATTTTAAACTGAACACAGATAAATCCAATACTGTGTTGCACTAATACACAGTACTGATATTTTATACTGCAGTAAAAATTTTATCTGTGAAAAATCGGACTGGAAAAATTTTTTCTTATTTTCCCGAGTCCTTTTGCCCTGTGCCCTAACTTAGCGTGCTTGATTTTTCTATGGTGGTTTTAGTTCTTATTTATGCTATCTTACCCGTAAAAATGGGTTTTCGCAATATTTATTTCATACTGCGTCTCACAAAATTACACAGTCATCCTGTTGACTATTCTGGTCAAACTTTGACTTTCCCGGGTCAAAGGTGACTTTTTCGGTCAAACCTTTGACCGACATAGAATCATGCAAATTTCATCCCTTTTCATCCGAAAAGGCTATTTTCTAATCTAAACCATCATCTTTGAGTCTTATTAAACTATAAGAACTCATCACGCATAATAAAGTTCTAAATCGAACTTTTTCATAAAATGCTCTAATGGCATACATTCAAGCCCTCTAAAAAGGAAACAGTAGCATAGAAAAATCGGGTATTATAGAACAATACGTCAAGAGCGTAGAACTTAAGGTAAGTACAAACCTCACCTGTGGTATGGGAAATATTAATGTATTTTCAATTATGCAATGCCATGTTTAAATGCCAAGTTCAAATGCTATGTTTAAATGCCATGTTTAAATGCTATGTTTTTAAAGATGCCATGTTTTAAAAATATCATGTTTTTAAAGAGGCCATGATTTAAAGAATTTCAAGTTTCAAAGAATGTTGTATTTTAAAGAATGCCATGTTATGTTAAATTATGCCATGTGCATGTAAAAGTTATATTATGATATAGTGACATCATGGGGCATGTTCACTAATGATAATTAACATGGTAAGAAATCACAAGTAAAGTGTCGTACCAACCTCCCATCAGGTGGAGGGTATTTATGTTCAAGTTATGGATTATCGCCCTCTCGTTGATGCGGGAGGGTGTAATCAATTATGTTTTCCCAGAGCAGTTAGGGACCTTGCAAACCCTAACTGTATCTAGAGGCACGCTATATGTTATGGTACGTACACAATGGGGCCCGTAATGAAAAGATAATAAGTTAAGGTTAAAAATGGATGCATAAATGAACATAAATGGTTCATGCATATGTTATACGATAATGTATGTTTCAAGATGTTAAAATGAAAAATGTTTTGTGAGATTAAAGTTTGTACTTGCTGAGCAAAAGCTCATCAGATATATTCCATACTGCAGGTAGAGATAAAAAGGCTTGTAGCTTTACTTGGTGGGCTTGGAGACGATGCAGCAAGTGAAGGGCGGTGTGGGATACCACTACGCATAATTTCCGCACTATATTTAAGTTATGAAGTTTTTCAAGTATGTTTAAATGTCAAGTTGAGTTATGTATGTATGTAATATTTTCAAGTCACGATTTCAAAACGAAGTTCAAGTTTTCAAGTTTAAAAAGAAAAAAAAATTTATCCTGAAATTTTCCACAAGGCTAAGTATTTTAAGACTAAGGTTTAAGTCGAGAAAGTAAGGTGACTGTCCCCCCACTCACGTGGTCGGACCTACGTGGGTGCTAGGCGGGGCGTCACACACTGTTAATTCATAGTCAACATACTTGTGTTTTGGGTGCATGACTTATGGATGGAGAAATTAAGATTCATAAATACGGAATCCATAGCTATCTTAACGATAGTAAATGTTATCTACTTAAAGGTATTATTCGGGGATTGAAAGATAGTATAACAAGATCTTGGCCATCGGTTTACTTTGTGTTCTCTGGTGGTTTACCAATTGTATGGTTTTACAATTGGTGATTTTTTCAATGGAGAATAATTGAACTTTAAGTTAAAATGATTGAAAAGGTAAAACGGAAAAAGTCCTTAATTCAATCATAGATAACATAAGGGGATTAAGCAAGCGATGAATAAATCATGGAAGAAGCACTACATAAGAGAGCTTTCGTAATACGGTATGTAAACAGGAGTTCAGCTTCAAACTTTTAGTGGAATAGTTTTGAAGTTGATAATTGATGGATAATTAATATGTGATTAATTTTTCACAATTATAGGAGCCTCTTTACATAATTCCATCGGGTCACTCTATTAGCTCATATAGTTCCACGAAGCGTCTCGGGATTTGCTCCTAATGAGATCGGTAAATTGTAAATTGAATTTATAAATGTCTATTAAGACATGGTACTCTCTAACATGCAATCCAGAAAGGATTGGACATGTGAAATTTGTAGACAAATGATTTGTCAACATGTGATTGGTTAATTTGATTTTTGAAAATAAGATTGTGTTTGAAATTTGGAAAACAAAATTTTTTCTCTCATAATTAAAAGAGGTGCACGTTTTTTAATTGTGTGGGAGGAAGAAAATTTTATTTCAAAATTGTTTAAATATATTCCTAACATTAAATTATTAATTGGTTTAAATAATGGAGATTATTTCATGGATTTTTCTTTCCTAATTAAAGAGGTGCACGGTTTTGTGAGGAAAGAAAATTTAAAATATTTTATTGATTTAAATTAATTAATATGGATAATGTTTATGGAAAATATTTATTCAAGTATGTGAATCTTATTAAAATTCGAAAAGGTTTAAAAAAAGTTTGAATCTAGATAGGACTAGGATCTTTTGACTAGTCTAGATTCTTGATTTAAAATTTGAACCACCAATCATGATTTATCTCTTAGTGTGGCCAAATTTTTGAGGAGTGATTTCCTCTTGAAAATTTGTTTTTAGGTTCAATGAATCTGGCCCTAAAGTTGTATGATCTTTTGGTTCAAAATTTATCTAGAAAAATAATTATTAATTATTTTTCAAGAAGGAGATAAATTTTGAAAAAGATTGGAATACTATATCAAGGCTAAGAGTTCTTGAAAAACAAAAGATTTGATTTTCTTATTTGGGAAAAATGTTTTTTAAATAAAAGGAAAAAAAAATTCGTGTTTCTTCCACATCAAGAAATTCGGCTATCTTGTAAGAGAGAAAAAGAAAGAAAATTCCATTGAATCAAAACTGTGAGCAAGGTTAAACCGAGTGATAATTTTTCATAGGAGGTTAACCGATTTCTGTTTTGTAGTGTTGAAAAAAGAAGTTAGATCAAATTCTCAACGAGGAGTATCGGAATTGAGAAGGAGGGATCTAGACTTCAGAAAGTATTACCGGTCACTTGGATTCATAGAACGTGTGCCCACACACACTCTGAGACGTGGAACTCGAGAATAGTAGAGAAGACACGTTTGTCAAACGCTCTAGCAATTCTGGAATCCAAGAAATAAGGTACGCTTGATCACGAATTTAATTTATTATTATATGCATCATGAACTTCTTTTTCGGAAACGGCATAAAATTTTTAAAACTTCTGCTGTGCCGTAACTGTGATACCGGATCCAATTTTTCCAACATCATATGCATGATATCATGAAGGATGCAATGCATTGGCCAACAAGTATGTGATAACTCTAGGCATCACACTTAGTAAGTTCTTCTAAATTGATTTAGACTTGATTTAAATGATTAATTTTTGAGTTTTGAAGTTAGATTTTCAGATTTTCATTAGTTTTATGAACTTCAAATTTCAAAAATTGATTTTGATGGATCCTAATGGTTTTGAGTTTGTATCTAGTCATTTAGGCTCTTGAAATTATTTATTTACTGTTTGAAATATCTGGGAACTGTTGGAATTGAATTTAAGCTTGATTGCAGATCGGGTCGAAGCTAGGAATCTCCAATTTCGAGATGTTTTAGTCAACCAGATGAGTCCAAAACTAGACAGGACAATCTATTTTTGTCCGGTCAACAAGATGTATATGACTAGTCAACCTAACAAAGGCAGATTGGCTGCAGGTCCCTGTTTTAGTCCGACCAGCCATTGTTTCAGTATTTAAAATCCAATTAACAATGTTTTAAGCTATAATCTAAAACCTATATAGTTTTGGAATGTAAACTAAAAATTATTATTTTAATACAGTATTGGAAAAGCACACTGATTACGCCTGATATTTAGTTTAATTAGGACTTATGTTATGAATAGATAATTAAATAATTTGTATTAAAATAAATATTTCGGTTTACGTCCCAAAACCATATATAGGTTCAGATTACAGTTGAAAACATTGTTAATTGGGTTTTAAAACATTAAAATAGGTGTTAACGGACCCAAGCAGGAACCTGCAGGCATTCTACCTTTGTCCAATCGACTAGACAAGGATGGGTTGTCCTGTCCAATTCGAGACTCATTCGGTTGATTAGATAGGCAATCCGATTGACCATACCATTGCGGAACTGAGAATTCCCACTTTCGACCTGTGATACAAACTAAAAACAATTTCGTTCCCACATTCGCAGATATTTTAAACAATAAATAAACAGTTCATAGAGCCTGTATTACTAAAATAAAACTCAAAATTATAAAAACCACTCCAAAATTCAAAGTTTCCTAAAATTATGAAAATCCAAAATCAAAATTCAAAACTCAGATTTTCAAAGTTTAAATCGAATTCAAACTAGCTTGGGGAGATCCACTAAGATCATCATGGTTTTCCAACTTGGGAAGTCATTGACACATCCTCCTCTTCTTGTAACATTTTAAATCAATTTAAACCAAATCGTCACCCAAACATGTAAAAACCACAAAATCATACAATAAGTTAACTCATACTAAATCTTCAATGTACACAATTCGATGGTCTAATAGTTAATTTACATAATCACAATATTAAATACAACTTTCAACCTTCACTATCCATAATTCAAGTTTCAAACTAATTTCACATTGTTATAATACAGACTTTTTCCCAAAACCTAAATAAGTCATAATAGCTAGAGAAATTGCACCTAAAACAATTCTCATGGTACATTCGCAATCACGAACTAAAAAAGCAACATCTTTTTCCCCAAAAAAATTTAAATAAAATCCTCACCTAAACATTTTAAATCAATCTAAACTAAATCCTCACCCAAACACGTAAAAAAAACACAAAATCATACAATAAATCAATCTACAATAAGTCACCCAAACACGTAAAAATCATACAAAATCATACTTGTGATATTTTAAATCAATCTAAATACATCTTTATCCAAACATGTAAAATGCACACTTTTTTTTTTTCCAAATATTCTCACATTTGAGCATTTTGTCGAACAAGTAATATGCAAAAACAAAAATCACAAAATCAACACTTTTTTTGGGGAAAAAAATAACTCAAAATCACGAACATAATTAGTATTTAAAATTTACAAAACCAATTTCAAACAATAAATGAAATCAAATTCCATAATTGGTGCGGCAAGAGAGAGAGTAAGAGAGAGATAGAGAGAGACATAGACAAATTCCAGAAAGTGTTTTCGTGCAGTGCAGCAGCAGGGTAGGCTGCGGAGAATGGGTTTCGAGGGAAAGATTGGAGGGAGGAGTAGTAGCGGAGATTAGAGGTGAGGTAGAGAAGGAGAGGTGCGAAAGACAATGGAGGGAGAAGTCGCAGTGGAGAAAGAAGCAGCATGGCAGTGGGGTAGGCGGTGGAGGAGATGGGTTGTGACGACCCGACCAGCCACCCACGTGGGACCGACCACGCGAGCGGGGGACCGTCACCTTACTTGCTCGTCTTAAACCTTGATCTTAAAACACTTAACCTTGTGGAAAATTTCAGGATACATTTTTTTTTTCTTTTCTTACTTTTAAAACTTTAGAACTTGAACTTCTCTTTCTTTTGAAATCGTGACTTGAAAACATTACATACATACATAACTCAACTTGACATTTAAACACACTTGAAAAACTTCATAACTTAAGCATAGTGCGAAAATTATGCGTAGCGGTATCCCACACCGCCCTCACTTGCTGCATCGTCTCCAAGCCAATCAAGTAAAGCTACAAGCCTTTTATCTCTACCTGCAGTATGGAATATATCTGATGAGCTTTCGCTCAGCAAGTACAAACTTTAATCTCACAAAAACATTTTTCATTTTAACATCTTGAAACATACATCATCGTATAACATATGTATGAACCATTTATGTTCATTTATGCATCCATTTTTAACCTTAACTTATTATCTTTTCATTATGGGCCCCATTGTGTACGTACCATAACATATAGCGCACCTCCAGATACAGTTAGGGTTTGCAAGGTCCCTAACTGCTCTGGGAAAACATAATTGATTACACCCTCCCGCATCAACGAGAGGGCGATAATCCATAACTTGAACATAAATACCCTCCACCTGATGGGAGGTTGGTACGACACTTTACTTGTGATTTCTTACCATGTTATTTATCATTAGTGAACATGCCTCATGATGTCACTATATTATAATATAACTTTTACATGCACATGGCATGATTTAACATAACATGGCCTCTTTAACACATGACCTTCCTTTAAAATATGATATTCTTTAAAACTTGAAAATCTTTAAATCAAGGCCTCTTTAAAACATGATATTTTTAAAACATGGCATCTTTAAAAACATAGTATTTAAACATAGCATTTAAACATGACATTTGGAGTTGGCCTTTAAACATGGCATTTGCATATTTGAAAATACATTACTACTTCCATACCACAGGTGAGGTTTATACTTACCTGAAGTCCTATGCTCTTGACGTATCGTTCCTCGTGATATATCAACAGGTTCTTATTCCTGTTTCAATCAATGTGTAAGATAAGGTCATCTTTGTAATACTCGGATATAATATCCGGTTACCGTTCGTAGTCGGCTTGATTACGATTTTATCTAGAAAATCTCATTTTCTTACTTTTGACAACTTTGGCTTCAAAATTCCATTTCTCTTCTTAACATGAAAAAGTTGAGGAAAATCTCAAACTTTAAAATCATTTGGTCTAAATACTTTAAAATCTCATTCTTAAAGTTTTGGGTGAATAAATCCCAAAAACTCCTTTCTTAACTTGTAAAAATTCATTTTCTTAAAACAGGCTCCTTAAAATCATTAAGGACTGGAAAATCGCCTGTTATGTCCATTCTGCTTTACCTTTGCTTTAAATCTTGAAAATCCTTGTCTTAAAGAAAACCTTAACTTTCAAGTATAAGAAGAAAATTCCAAAACTCTTAACTTAACTTATAAAAATTCATGTTTTCAAAACGGACCTTTATAAATATCATTTAGGGCTGGAAACTGCTTTTGGAATAGTTTCCATAGTTAAAACAACGGTTTAAACACAATTCTACAGTTTTTAGAAAGCATTTGTAAAACTAAGGTGCACGAATTTTCGGATTCCTTGCGCACCCTTCGTAAAACAATCCCAGTTTAAAAATCCATTCATAATCTGAAAAACTTTTCTTCATGAAAGTTGTAGCTATCGAAAAATGCTAAAATTTCGTGCTTTACAAAAAATCCATTTCGCCTTGCATTAGTACCAGTTTTCGTTTGAAACTGGCTGACCCTGGAAAACTGAGTGAAAACTGGGTCTGGGGATCAGCCACGGGTTTTCATAAAAACGGAGACTATTGGAGTCTCATTTCAGAAATCTGTCTGTGTTGTCCTCTAGGAAGAACCCTTCCAAACAACTTTCGTGTTTTAACTTTTACCCAGTTTGGCCTCTAAGGGCCTTAAAATTTCACTTTCCCGAAACTGGCCAGCTTCGAATCCAAAATGACAGTTGCGGTTGCTTAGTCCGGTTTACGTCTTATTTCGCGGATTCTATCTCGACCAATCACATCGGGAGCTTATAAATAAATCAAGCAGCATTTCTAAAGTCTCATACATTCAAGCATGTCAATCCCAAACGTCCATGCAGCCCTAAACCGAAAGCCTTTTCCTTGGGCTACATGGGTTCTAGCTTAGCATCCACATCAAGCAAACACCATCACATACATCCTTGCACAAGCAGCCACTCTTCCACTGCCTAAGGCAGATTTTGTGACCAAAAAATCAGGGGACATACCATCACATCTAGCATGCATCCTAACCATTTTTCAAGTATAAAAAATCATGCAAGCAACATCATGAACAAGTCAACCAAACCCTAATCCCTAATCAAGCACACACACCACAAATCTAGGGCTGAAAATAAAATGGACTTATGTCCTTACAAATTCAACTTGAATCACCATAAAAATGCTAGATTTGAACTTAATTCAAGCTTGGTTGAAGAGTTTACCTTAAACCCAAGTTAGGGTTTGAAATCCCCAATTCTCCTTGGCTTCCTCTAGCTCACGGTTTTGGCTCCAACTAGGCACCCAAAAATTTTCTTTTGGCTCCTTGCTAGATCCACACAAAACCGACTCACTCCATAAGCTTTTCCCCCCAAAATTTTCAGATTTTTCACTCCTTTTCTCTCCCCCAAAACCCACGGCTTTGCTGCCCAAAAATGGGTCTACAAGCCTCCAAAATTTTTCTTCTTTCTCCCTAGCAAACCCGAACACTCCCAGGAAGAAAAGCCCTAAGAAAATTTTCTGATTTCTCTTCTCTTTCTCTCCCTCTTACCCACGGTTTCTTGCTGGAAAAATTGGCAGAGTTTGGCTGCCTTTCTTGAATAAAAATGGGTATTTTTTGGGGTGGCTATTTATAGATGGAGGGGTGCTTGTTGGGTGATCACTTTTTCCCTTAAATTTTGGCTTTTTCCCATGCCTTCACATGGCTGCCGAAAATTGAGGGAGAAAGGGGGAGGGGTTGGTCGGCCATTGGGAGGAATGGGGGGAGTGGTTGGCTAAGGGGGATGTGGAGGCTCTTGAGCCATTCCTTTCCCATGCTTAGCTCACACTTTGTGAGGTCATCAAGGTGACCTCATCCCTTAAAAACAAGGGCCTTGTTTGGCTCTTGTTCTCTTTATCCAAAATAATCCATTTCTTTGTTGTGTCACACAGTTATTTCCAATACTGTGCTCCATATTTTCTTACTGAACTTCGGTCCAAAATTTTTCTATGTAAAATCGGACCGAAAAACTTTCTTTCTTATTTTTCGGAGACCTTTTTGCCCTTAATTCTTAACTTAGTGTGCTTGATTTCTAGGGTGGTTTTATGGCTTATTCTTGCTATCTTGACCAAAAGAATGTGTTCGCGTCTCTTTTATACTGCATTTCATCATATTACAAAGTCAATGTTTTGACCCGTCCTTGGTCAAACTTTGACTTTTTGGTCAAACATATGACTTTTGTAAAATTTCATCCTTTTTCGTTCTTTTCGACTCAAAATGCCGTTTGCTAAACTCGGCATTATATTTTGAGTCTCATAACTGATTTAATGAGAAATCTAACTTTAGCTAATAAAATTATGAATTTCACATTGCTATTCATAATTTTTCATGAAAACATCTTGCAAACACATCATACGGACTTCTAATTTCTTATCAATAAGGAAATCGCACGTCCATGAAAATTCCGAATGTTACATGGGTTCCTAGGGAGAGATTGGCGGCGAGAGAGAAAGAAGCGCGAGAGAGAATGGATTTCAGGAGGGAATAAGGGTTTGTTTTTTTGTTTTTTTTTTAATTTGTTGCAAAAATTCCACAACGGTTTTTAAAAAACTGTTGTGGAAGCCGAAGTTTCCACGACTGTTTTTTACAAAAATGGTCGTGGTATCTGAAGCTTCTACGACGGTTTTGGAAAACGATCGTGGAACAATCCAATTTCACCCCATGTTTTTGACATACTTTCCACGACCATTTTTAAAAAACTGTTGTGGAAGTTTCATCTTGGAATCTACATTTTGTAGTAGTGCTATCGGCCACTTGGTCCGATTTGTCCATTTTATTGCGTTTTCATTCCTTTGCTTCCTAAAATACTTACAAGACACAAAGACACTAATAAATACTGAAAAACCTCAAGATACCAACAAAGCAACATAGGAAAATTTGATATAAAATAATGAAGAATTAAGCACTTATCAGTAGGGAAACCCAATAAAATGTTGATACTAGTATAAATCATAATTAATAACTTACTTTTACTTAGTCTTCCCTTATCATTAAGTAACCTAAAATATTAGATATAACCTAAAATATTACTAAATAAATTGTTAATACAATTTAATCATATCAAAACTTTTTGTTATCTTAAATGTCTTAATTATTTAAATTCGGGATGTTACACTTTTATGTGCCCTGTTGTTTTAGTGTATTTATTATGTAAATCTGGATATTTACTCGATAATATGATAACTTACACGTAAATACACGATAAGTTGAAAGAAAATATATTATATTATTCTTATTATTTTGCAATAAGTCCCTCAAACTAAACAATTTCTGATTAGCAAAAATAAAAAATAAAAATTCAAACCTAACCCCACTCACTAAATTTGTGACGCCCCGATCCACCACCTGACACCCACGCGAGGCCGACCGCGCGGATGCGGGGCGCCGGAACCGTCACCTTCATACATAACTTACTATACTTTGAAAATGCGGAATTAATTTTTTTTTTTTTAACTTCTTTTGAAACTTGAAAGCTTAAACTTATCTTTTGCTTAAAACTTGAGACTTCATCTTAAAATCTTGACTTGAAGTCCATGCACAACTTGTGCATCATACTTTGAACATTTCATACATAATTAACTTCATTTTAACATACATGAAAAACTTCATAACTTAAATATAATGCGGAAAATATTGCGTAGTGGTATCCCACACCGCCTTTCACTCGCTGCATCGTCTACAAGCCCACCAAATAAGGCAACAGGCCTTTATGTCTCTACCTGCAGTATGAAATATATTTGATGAGCTTGCGCTCAGCAAGTACAAACGCGATCTCACAAAACATTTTCATTTAAACATCTTGAAACATACTTCATCATAAAACATATGCATGAACCTTTTATGTTCATTTATGCATTTCCTTTTAACTTGTTCTTATCTTTCATATGGGCCCCATAGTGTACGTACCCTTAACATATAGCGCGCCTCTAGATACAGTTAGGGTTTGCAAGGTCCCTAACTGCTCTAGGAAACATGAGTGATTACACTCTCCCGCATCAACGAGAGGGCGAATCCATAACTTTAACATAAAAATCCTCCACCTTGGGGGAGGTTGGTACGACACTTTACTTGTGTAATTTTACCAAGTGATTTATCATTAGTGAACATACCTCATGATGTCACAAAATCATTTCTTCATACATGCAAATGACATATTTTAACATAATATGGCCGCTTTAAAATATGGCATCGTTAAAATATGGCAGTCTTTAAAATTCTTTAAATCATGGCCTCATTAAAACATGATACTTTTAAAACATAGCATCTTAAAAAGCATAGCATTTAAACATAGCATTTCATATTTGAACATACATTACTATTTTCCATACCACAGGTGAGGTTTGTACTTACCTTTGGTCCTATGCTCTTGACGTAACATTCCTCGTGATATCTCAACAGGTTCATAATCCTGCTTCAATCAAAGGAGGTGTAAGATAAGGTTAACTTATCTTACCATAAATCGTGACATATGATGTTGGTATCCTAACCAACATCCATGAGCAATCCTAGATGTGTGTGTTGTATGTCCCCTCTAATATCTCTTGTAAACCTGATTAGTCATTTCCTTCTTCATGGGCTTATACTGTTCATAATCCATTGGGTTATTATCTCTTCAATAACCCTAGGTCATAGCCCATTTCATAAATCTTGGTATCCTTTAGGGTTATATTGGGTAACCCTAAAGTCAAACTTTTGGTCAACCGAAGTCAACATGTGGTCAACTAAGGTCAACCCCCTTTGGGTTAAACGTTGGGCTATGGGCTTAGCCCAGTAACTCGGATATAATTCCGGTTACCGTTCGTAATCGGCTTGATTACTAATTTTTTTTTACCTTAAAACTCCATTTCATTATTTTTGGAAAACATTATATAATTATCTTCCAAAAATCCTTAAATTTGCTTGTAAAAACTCTTACTTCCTTTCATCTTGAAAATCCTTGGCTAAAATCATTCTTTTCTTTACTTCTTGGAAAAACATGGAATTTCAATTCTAAACCTCAAAATTCCACTTCTCTTGAAAAATCTCATTTTCCTTTAACTTATGGAAAATTCCATTTTTCTTCTTAACTTGAACACTTTGGGTGAATAATCCCAAAAACTCTTTTCTTGTCTCGTAAAAATTCATTTTCTTAAAACCGAGCTTCATAAAATCATTGAGGACTGAAAACTATCATTGGAACAATTTTCATAGTCAAAACAATGGTTTAAAGACAATTTTACACTTTTTAGAAAGCCTTTGTAAAACCAAAATGCTGGAAATTTTCGGATTCCCTGCGCACTCTTCGTAAAACGATCCCATTTTAAAAATCCGTTCGTAATCTGAAAAACTTGTCTTCACAAAAGTTGTAGCTATAGAAAAATGCTAAAACTTTCATGTTTTGCATAAAACCCAGTTCTGGCTAGATCAGTACCAGTTTTCGTTTGAAACTGGCTGATCCTGAAAAACGGAGTGAAAACTGGCCCCAGGGATTAGCCACGGGTTTTCATAAAAATGAAGGCCTTTGGAGCCTTATCTCGAGATTCTGTTCGTGATGCTCTCTAGTAAAAGTTGTTCCGAGCAACTTTCGTGTTTTAACTTTTATCCTGTTCGGCCTCTAAGGGCCTGATATTTTCACTTTCCCGAAACTGGCCAGTTTCGTATCCGAATGGCTGTTTTGGTTGCTTAATCCGGTTTTACGTCCTAGTTCGCAGATTCTAACTCGACCGATCACATCGGGAGCCTATACATTAAACAAGCAACATTTCTAATGTCCCATACATTCATTCTTGCCCATCCATCATGTAACGCCCCACCTAGCGTAGGTCGTTACCCGTGCTTGCATACATACATTCGTAACATAAACTTACTTACATACTTAGCTTGTAAAAACACAGCGGATTTTTTTTTTTTTTATAGTACACAAAACTATGTACATATCTTAAAATACTGTTTCTTTACATACTATACTAATTACTACTTATAAAAAGTATATTGTCTTCTATAAGTATATACCACACAAAAATGCGTAGCGGCCTCATATACCACGATTTTACATTGCTTGACCCGCTACTCCCCACCGCATCAAGATCAGCTGACAGGCGACTTACCTACAGCACAAACTCAAAACTGTGAGCTTAAAGCCCAATAAGTACAACTCCTAGGCCGTAAAATAAAATAACAACAATATAACATCTAACACACAATAACTTAACATAACATACTTAGCATACTTAGCATTCATAGCATACATAACATACTTAGCATTCATAGCATACATAACATACTTAGCATACATAACATACTTAGCATACATATAACACTTAGCATGCATAGGTCATCTTATGCTTCATTATCTTTCATTATATCTTATGGGCCCTTAATCTACGTGTTCGTATCCGGCGCGCGACTATGGATTGTCTGGGGCGGCTAAACCAATTCCAGTTCAATCCACAATCCAACCCGACCTGGCGCGGGTGGATCGACACGGCTCTTATTTTCTTACTTAATCTTGTTTACGTGTGAACATACACTTCTGATGTCATCTTTCTAACTTAGCTTCTTGCTTATCTTGTCTTAGCATATACCTATATACTTAGCATTTTCATATTGCATACATGATACTTAGCATTTAACACAGAGCACATCATCGGGTCTAATAGTCTAATCCTATTAGCTTGTGTTGTAGACGGTGTTGTACTTACCGTCTGTACTTAGTTGTTTCGCAGATCCTCGTCCAGTCTCTGCTGCAGAACTCCTCTTGCTTGATTAAAGGATGTACGTCAGTCTTCAAGTCCATCTCTATCGAGTGTTGGTACTAACCAACATTTATGCGGGTTTTCGGCTATATGTCCCCCTAACGTAGAGTCATTTGTAACCCATAGGGTTATGTTGAAAAATCGTGTCGTATACTTGGCCCATTTAGAAAACATCGGGTTAGGTCGAACACCTACCCTTGGGCTTGTATTTAAGCTTGTTATCTTGTTGGTCAACCAAGGTCAACCATTTTGTGTGCTAAAGTCAACCCTCTTCGGGTCAACTCTGGGCTTTGGGGCGAAGCCCGGTAACTCGGGTGCTGAATCCCGGCTACCTTGCGTTCTACATTTTTCTTTCAAAACTTAGCTTAAAAATCCTTTGTCTTTGAAAGCTTGATCTTAAAAACCTTTTCATAAAAGACTTAGCTTAAATTTCATAACTTTCTTTATAAAAATTTCGTAGATCCTGGCTTATATTTTCATAAAATGGTCGAGGGTCGGAAACTGCTTTTGGGACAGTTTCCGTGCTTAAAATAACGTGTTATGTCCGAAAATCAATTTTCCTAAGTTGGTTCTACAAAAATTGTGTATAGGATTTTGTTGAATCCTGCACCGTTTTCAGATTTTAGGTTATAGTTAAAAATCCGTTTTGATTCGGAAAAGGTTTCCTTCACGAAAGTTCTAGCCCTCGAAGAGTTCTAAAACTTTCGTGTTTTACACTTTTTCTGATTTCTTACCATTTGGTGTCAGTTTTAAATCAAAACCGAGCTTAACATAAAAACTGGGTCTTTTGACCCACCTACGGTTTTTCTTGGAAAAGTAGGCCTTTGGAGCCTTATTTTGGCAAAGTGCCCGCGCTACCCCCTAGGAAACACCTTAGTCTACAACTTTCGTGTTTTACGTTTTGGCCAATTCGGCCTCTATCAGCCAACTGGGACGTTTTACCGAGGCTGTCTCCTGGGAACCCGAGAGACAGTTCAGTTTTTTTTAAGTCCAATTGTTACGGCCTATGGCGATGGTTCTAGCTCGACCGCCCACTGCGGGAGTTAGGTTCAAAACATGCAGCGCGTCTAGCGTTCCCTTACGGCTAACTAAGCCAACCCACGTGCTCATGCAACCCACCAAACCGAGCCTAGTTGCCTAGGGCTGCACGGTTCCACTAGCATGCATACAACCTAGATTCTAGCATACTTGGTTCATGGAAATTTAAATCATACAAGCATACATAAAACTGACCTAATGGGGACATAAAGCTCAAGATAAACCCTAGCATGCATTCTAGCAAAATCAAGCATAAAACCGAGCACACAACTCATGCACAATCAGCCAAGCCACTCGGCACACACACACACACACAAGCACACACGGCACATAGGGCAGAAAAATAAACCAAGCATGGGCTTATGCCCTTACAACTTTTTGGCACAAAATACACGTAAAATCAAAGCTTTAAAATCAATTTAAAAGCTTGAGAAATTGTTTAGAAATTTTACCTCAAGTGTGTGTGATTCGGCCCTAGATTTTGGAGTTGCCGAAGTTGGCTCCTAGGCTCCCCCTTGGTTCCTAGTCTCGGCTGGCTGCTTGTGGTGCACCAAAAACCGAGCTAATGGTCCCTTTGGCTGGTTCCTTGGTTTGTTCGGCCACTAAGGGTCCTTGGCCCCAAAGTTGGAATTTTTTTCTCCCTTCACTCAAGCCTACCCGAGGCTGCTTGGAGCAGAAATTAGCCTCCCAAAAACTCACCCAAGCTCACCCTATGGCTCGGCTAGTCACCCGAACCTTTGGCCCTAAATTTTTCCTCAAAATTTTTGGCTTTCCCTTGGTCTCCCTTGCACTCTAGCTCACGGCAAAGGGGCTGAACAGCCACCAGAAATTTTTTCTTCCTTTCCCTCGGTTCCCTAGACCACCCGAAGGTTGGATATGGAGGTTGGCTCACAAAAATTTTTCCGGATTCTCACTCTCTCTCACTCGGCTGATTTGAGCAGAAAATTTGCAAGAGTTTCTCTAGCTTTTGTGAATAAAATGAATAGGAAGAGGTTCTATTTATAGGCACTTGGAAGAACTTTGGAAAATTCAACTTTGGCCCCCAAAGTTTTGAAACTTTGGCCTTGTTTCCATGAGAGATGGGCGGCAATTTAGGGGTGGAAGACAACAAGAAATGAGTTGTCATGGGACATGTGTCAAGCTTGGATTGGGCCACCACACCAAGAGGATAAGAACAAACTTTGTTCTAGAAAATCTTGAACCAGTCTAGGTTTTTGACTGAAAATCTTGAACCGTCGAGTTCAAAAATTTAAATTCCAATACTGTAAATATTATTTTACAGCTTTTGGATTTTTAACGTGCCGTCGGAAAATCGGGTCGAAAAATATTTTTCTTGTTTTCTCAAACCCTTTCTGCCCTATGATTTCATAAAATACGCCGGATTTCTCTATAGTAGTTCCGGTGTCTCATTTTCATTATCTGTTAATAAAAAATGAGTTTCTGCAGTATTTTTTGAAAAATGCAGATCTTAAAATTCATGATTCACAATTTGGACCATTTTGGTCAAACGTTGACTTTTCGGGTCAACGGTTGACTTTTCGGTCAAAATTTTGACTTTTTATAAAATGATCAGATTTCACTTCTTATGGTCCGAAAAAGCAGTTTGCTTCTTCGAATCATCCGTTTTGAGTCTTTTTAGGCTATAAAACTCATAATACACACATGAGAGTTCTGAATTGAACTTTACTCATAAAATTGCATAAACTGCACATGTTTAATTCTTTATAAGAATTAGTAGCATGAAAAACCAGATATCACACATCATACCCATGCAGCCCATAAAAACCGAAAACCCTAGTCTATGGGTTGCATGGTTCTTAGCTAGCATCATGATCACACATCAAACTTCATCCTTGAGCTAGCACCCAAATCAGCCACTGCTTGGCAGATTTTGTGACCAAAATTGAGGGGACATTACTATCACATCTAGCATGCATCCTAACCATTTTTCAAGCATAAAATCATGCAAGCAAATTATCACAAATAAGCCAACCAAACCCTAACCCTATCAAGCACATACACCGAAAATAGGGCTAAAAAAAAGAGATGGACTTATGTCCTTACAAACCCATCTTGAATCACCATAAAAATACTTAACTTGAGCTTAAATCCAAGATTAGTTCAAGAAATTACCTTAACCAAGTTAGGGTTTGCAAATCCTTTTTGTTCCTCCTTGATCCTTGCTCACGGATTTGGCTCCACCAAGGGAACCGAAATCCTTCCTTTTGGTTCCTCTCCAAAACCGAACTTAACCCCATGATTTCTCTCAACAAAAATCCAGATTTTTCACTCCTCTTACTCTCCCCAAAGGCCACGGTTTTGGTGCCCAAAATGGGTCTCCATGGCTCTCAAAATCTCTCTTGATTCTCCCTAGCATAGCCGAACAACACACAAGCACAAGCCCTCAGATTTTTTCCAGATTTCTTTCCTCTTTCTCTCCCTCTCTCCCACGGATTTTGGCTGGAAAATTTGGCAGCATTTTGCTGCTTTTTGTCAATAAAAATGCGGGTTTTATGAGGGGGTATTTATAGAGGAAGGAGGGTGCTTGGTTGGCCAAGTGGTTGCCGAATTTTGAGGAAGACAAGGGGGAGTGTTGATCACGTTTTTTTTTCCTTAAATTAAGACTTTTTGCCATGCCTTCTTGTCCCCTTAGCTGCTGCCGAAAATGAGGAAGGAGGAAGGGAGGTTGGCTGAACTTTTTGGGTGGAAAAAGAGGACATGTGTCATTCAATGGTGCAAAGGAGGAGTGGTTGGTTGCTTGTCCTCATTTTATGGCTTTTGTCTCCCTTATTTTTCCTTTCTTTTCCCATGAATTGTGGCTTTCTCTTCCTTGTCCTTGAGCTGCCAAATTTGAGGAAGGAAAGGGGAAGAGGTTGGTCGGTCAATGGAGGAATGGGAGTTGATGTCATGGCCCTTAATTCATGGCTTTTCTCTTGCTTTAACTCCTTGATTTTTGGCTTTCTTTCTCATGTCATTTCTTTCCTTGTGCAGCCGACCATCAAGGGGGAGGAGTGGGGGCTGTTGATGGCTGAAAATAGGAGGACAAATGGCACTTAATTGGGTGATGGAGAGGACACCACACATTACCAATTTAGTTCCCATCTAGTTAGATCTTTAAGGAGACATCATTCCTTAATTTAGGGCTTTGTTTCCCATTCCTTTTTCCTTGGTTGCACCCGAACTTGATGAGGGGGAGAATGGGCTGTCTTGGCTACCGAAATTTAGGGGAAACAAGTGGCACTCAATTGGGTGCAAGGGAGGTGGGGTTGATGTCTTTTTCCACTAACTCCCACAATGCCTTTTATGGCCATTTTGTTCTTCAAATTAATTCATTCTCCTTTCCTTTTTGTCACACAGATATTAAAAATACTGTACTCCGTAATTTGGACCAAAATTCTTCCATGTAAAATTGAACCGAAAACTTTCTTTCTCCAATTTTTTCGGAGACCTTTTTGCCCTTTAATCTTGATTCGGTGTGCTTGATTTCTATGGTGGTTTTTACGGCTTATTCTTGCTTTCTTGATCATAAAAAGTCTTTGCAGTCTCTCTTTATACTGCATTTCATCATTTTTCGGGGTCAACATTTTTGACCCGTCCTTGGTCGAACTTTGACTTTTTCGGTCAAGGTTGACTTTTTCGGTCAAACCTTTGACTTTCTTAAAATTTCATCCTTTTTCATTCTTTTTCTTTCCTTTTCGTTCTTTTCGACTCAAAATGCCTTTTACCAACCTCGGCATTCTATTCCGAGTCTCATAGCCGGTTTAAAAGAAAATTCTAACCTTGGCTAATAAAATTACGAATTTCACATGTAATTCATAATTTTTCATGAAAACATCTTGTAAACACATCATGCGGACTTCTAATTTCTAATAAAAAGAGAAATCTTAAGCCCATGAAAATTCCGGGTATTACAAAATTACTGCCACCAGAGAAGACGAAAGCTCCAATGACAGTTGTTGGAAAAATCGGATCCGGTATCAGAGTTACGGCGCAGCTGAAGTTTTAAAATTTTTATGCCGTTTCCGGAAAAGAAGCTCATGATGCATATAACAATAAATTAAATTCATGATCAAGCATAACTTATTTCTTGGATTCCAGAATTGCTAGAGTGTTTAACCAACGTGTCTTCTCTACTATTCTCAAGTTCCACGTCTCAGAGTGTGTGTGGGCACACGTTCTATGAATCCAAGCGACCGGTATTTCTTTCCGAAGTCTAGATCCCTCCTTCTCAATTCCGATAATCCTCGTTGAGAATTTCATCCAACTTCTTCCTTCAAAACTACAAAACAGGAACCGGTTAACCTCCTATGAAAATTATCACTCGGTTTAACCTTCCTCACAGTTTTGATTCAATGGAATTTTCTCTCTTTTTCTCTCTCACAAGATAGCCGAATTTCTTGATGTGCAAGAAACCCAAATTTTTTTTTTCCAAAAACGCTTTTTAATTTAAAATTATCAAAAATTGGTTTTTCAAGAACTCCTAGCCTTTATATAGTATTCCAATCCTTTTCAAAATTTATCTCCTTCTTGAAAAATAATTTACAATTATTTTTCTAGATAAATTTTGAGCCAAAAGATCATACAACTTTAGAGCTAGATTCATTGAACCTAAAAGCAATTTTTTAAGAGGAAATTAATCCTCAAAAAATTCGGCCAATTTGAGATAAATCATGATTGGTGGTTCAAATTTTAAATCGAGAATGTAGACTAGTCAAAAGATCCTAGTCCTATCTAAATTCAAACTTCTTTTAAATCTTTTCGAAGTTAAATAGGATTCACATATTTGAATAAATATTTTCCATAAACATTATCCATATTAATTAATTTAAATCAATGAAATATTTTAAATTTTCTTTCCTCACAAAAACCGTGCACATCTTTAATTAGGAAAGAAAAATCCATGAAATAATCTCCATTATTTAAACCAATTAATAATTTAATGTTAGGAATATATTTAAACAATTTTGAAACAAAATTTTCTTCCCTCCACACAATTAAAAAACGTGCACCTCTTTTAATTAGGAGAGAAAAAAAATTTTGTTTTCCAAAATTCAAACACAATCTTATTTTCAAAATTCAACTTAACCAATCACATGTTGACAAATCATTTGTCTACAAATTTCACATGTCCGATCCTTTCTGGATTGCATATAAGAGAGTACCATGTCTTAATAGACAATTTTAAATTCCATTTATAATTTACCGATCTCATTAGGAACAAATCCCGAGACGCTTTATGGAACTATATGAGCTAATAGAGGGACCCGATGGAAATATGTAAAGAGGCTCCTATAATTGTGAAAAATTAATCCCCTATTAATTATCCATCAATTATCAACTTCAAAACTATTCCACTAAAAGTTTGAAGATGAACTTCTGTTTACATACCGTATTACGAAAGCTCTCTCACGTAGTGCTTCTTCCATGATTTATTCATCGCTTACTTAATCCCCATATGTTATCCATGATTGAATTAAGGACTTTTCCGTTTTACCTTTTCAATTATTTTAACTTAAAGTCCAATTATTCTCCATTGAAAAAATCACCAATTGTAAAACCATACAATTGGTAAACCACCAGAGAACACAAAGGAAACCGATGGCGAAGATCTTGTTATACTATCTTTCAATCCCCGAATAATACCTTTAAGTAGATAACATTTACTATCGTTAAGATAGCTATGGATTCCGTATCTATGAATCTTGATTTCTCCATCCATAAGTTATGCACCCAAAACACAAGTATATTGACCATGAATTAAAAGTGTCTCACCTTTAGTGCATCAAAGTACATAAGTCATGGATGCGAACTAAAGTAATCATTTCAGGATTAAGATTAATGCAGGATGATAATCAAAGCATCATTGATTCTTATAAACAGAATTATTAAACCGAATCAATTAATACTTTAGGTCCAGTCCAATGTCATACCTCAATACTAGTATACATTAAAGTTTCTACTCGGAACCTATCCGATGGTCAAGACAAACCATCCCTCCAAGGAAGTAGACAAACTTTACATCTTATCATGAATAAGATCCCCAAATCTTATTCCGTTGATTGCGGACTATTTATTTAGACTGTTATCAAATTACCACGTCTTCTATGCATACCCCGTAAACATATGGCAATTCGATATATTACCAACAGCCTAGGAGTATTTTATGTTTGCTCAAAATAATCATACAATCAACAAATGAAAGTAAATAGGACACAACTTATTAAACATGAATAACTTCCTCTTATTAATATCAAAATGTCATATTTACAGAAAATCCCTAATATTGATTTTCTATCCTTATGGCACATATGGATCCCAACAATCTCCCACTTGCCCTAAGCGAGTAAATATGACATATTACACATCCACATGCTTTCGACGTGTTCTTCGAATCTTCTGGCCACCAGAGTCTTCGTGAACGAGTCAGCAAGATTGTCCTCCGATGCGATTTTGCAAACCGTCACATTTCCACTCTCAACAAAGCCTCTGATAATGTGATATTTTCTGTCAATATGCTTACTCCTCTTATAATGCTTAGGATCCTTGGTATTAGCTACTGCTGCACTGTTGTCACAGTAGAACACCCTAGCTTTATCCATACTAGGAACGACCTCAAGGTCACTAAGGAACCTGCGGAGCCAAACCGCTTCCTTTGATGCCTCACTGGCTGCCACATACTCGGCTTCCATGGTCGAGTCAGTAATACAAGATTGCTTAACACTCCCCCACACAACAGCACCACCTCCAACGGTGAAGACAGATCCTGAAGTCAATTTCCTTGAATCCTGATCTGATTGAAAATCAAAATCTGTATATCCTATAGGAGCAAGGTCCTGACCGGAATATACTAGCATATAATCCCTCGTTTTCTGTAGATACTTAAGTATATGCTTGACCGCAGCCCAATGATTCGGTCCCGGATTCGATTGATATCGACTTACCGTACCAACCGCAAAACAAATGTCAGGCCTAGTGCATAACATAGCATACATGAGACTACCTACCGCAGATGCATAAGGTACATTTTTCATACGCTCCATTTCTTACGATGTCTTGGGACAGTCATCTCTAGAAAGCTTGATTCCAATCCTGAAAGGTTGAGCAACTTTCTTGGAATCGTTCATAGAAAACTTCTCAAGTACTTTATCAATGTATAAAGCTTGGGAGAGTGCTATCATTTTGTTCTTTCTATCTCTAAAGAGTTGAATACCAAGAACATAACTAGCTTCTCCTAAGTCCTTCACGTCAAACTGTTTGACTAATCAAACTTTGACAGATGATAATATTGCCACATCGTTTCCAATAAGCAATATATCATCCACATAAAGTACAAGGAACACCACTTTCTCGTTCTTGATGCATTTATAAACACATGGTTCATCAATGTTTTATTCGAATTTATAAATTTTGATCGCTTGATCAAACCTAATATTCCAAAAAGGAGATGCTTGCTTTAATCCATTAATGGATTTAAGCAACTTGCATACTTTGTCTTCTTTGCCCTTTGCCTTGAACCCGTCTGGTTGTCTCATATAGATATCTTCCTCAAGAAAGCTGTCTTGACATCCATTTGCCAGATCTCATAATCGAGAGCAGCCGCAATGGATAAAAGAATGCGGATTGACTTAAGCATTGCTATAGGCGAAAAGGTTTTTTCATAGTCGATTCCTTCTTTCTGCGTATAGCCCTTTGCTACAAGTCTTGCCTTGAAAGTTTTCACTTTCCCATCCACACCTCTCTTCTTCTTGTATACCCACTTACACCCAATCGGTTTTATGCCTTGGGGTAAGTCTACAAGTTTCCAGACCCCGTTGGAATCCATAGATTCCATCTCGGTGTTCATAGCCTTTTGCCAAATACTAGAATCAACATCCTCCATAGCTTCCTTGTATGTAGCCGGATCATCAATATGTTCTATGAATTCTTCTTCATAAACTTCACCACTGAACATATACCTTTCAGGTTCCCTGATAATCCTCCCACTACGACGAAGCTGCTGTGGTTGTTGATTCTTTAGTGATTTTTCCACAGGGTTTTCTGTGACTTTAGGAACATTCAAACCCAAAGTCATCTCCTCAAGCACTACTTTGCTAGAGGTTTAAAGTCTTCTATGTAACTTTCCTCCAGAAATGTTGCATGTGTTGAAACAAAGACTTTATTTTGCTTCGGATTATAGAACAGACCACCTTTTATCTCTTTTGGATAGCCAACAAACAAGCACACTTCTGATCGTGACTCCAATTTCTTCGCTTCCTTATCCAGGACGTGTGCCAGACAACCCCAAATTCGAATATGATTCAAATTAGGTTTCCTACTCGTCCATAACTAGTAAGGGGTTTTAGGAACCGATTTGGAGGGAACGTTATTCAGAAGATAGCATGCAGTTTGTATGGCGTGCCCCTAAAATGACAAAGGTAAAGTGGAGTAACTCATCATAGATCGAACCATATCCAATAGGGTCCTATTCCGTCTCTCAGCTACACCATTCTGTTGAAGAGTACCAGGTGCAGTCAATTGGGATTGTATCCCATTCTCTATCAAATATCCTAAGAACTCATCCGATAGGTATTCCCCACCTCGATCCGATCGAAGTGTCTTAATGGACTTGCCTAATTGTTTCTCCGCTTCAGCCCGAAACTCTTTGAACTTGTCAAAGGCTTTGCTTTTGCGGGTCATCAAATAGACATATCCATACCTTGAGTAATCATCAATAAAAGTGATATAATACTCATACCCACCACGTGCTTCTATGTTCATGGGATCAAAAACATCTGTATGCACAAGTTCTAAAAGTTTCTCGGCACGACCATCCTTGGCAGCAAAGTGCCATTTAGTCATCTTGCCCTCCAAACAGGATTCACATTGTGGCCAAGGTTCAACCTCATACAAGTTAAGGCATTCATCTTTTACCATCCTTTGAATTCTGTTAAAGCTTATGTGACCAAGTCGTAAATGCCAAAGATATGATTTGTTAGAGTGAGAAGACTTATGTCTTTTAGAGTTCTTTTCCAATTCTGTATCAAGCAGTGAGTGCATCTTAGGTTTGATAAAATAAAGATTTCCATGCATCCATCCATTACAGATAAGAGAATTGTTTTTCCTAATAACAACTTTATTATTAAAAGAAACTGAATAGAATCTTTAATTAAACAAGCTACCGAAATTAGGTTCCTCTTAAAATTAGGAATATAAAAACAATGTCTCAAAACAATAAACCTAAATTCATCAAAATAAAGATGCACTTCTCCCACTGCTTCAACTCGCACCAACGTCTCATCGCCGGTTCTTAACGTAAAGTCCTCCTCATGCAGACTTCTCGTTACCTTGAACCCCTGTAGAGAAATACAAACATGGTTAGTAGCTCCAGGATCTATAACCCAATTATCTTTAGATTCTTCCACTAAACAACCCTCAAGATACAGGACATTGAAATTACTTTTCTGCTTTTGCAAAGCCACGAAATCTTGGCAATCCTTCTTGAAATGTCCTTTCCTCCCACAGTGAAAGCACTTAACCTTTTTGGGATCCACCTTCTACTTCTTAGTCTTGGTAGACTTCTTAGAAGCAGGTGCATTCACCATAGACTTGTTGCCCTTGTTCTTCCCTTTTTCCTTCTTCCTTTTGGGATTAGGAACAGACGAACTAGGTTCAGCCAAATTTGCCTCAGCCTTAGATCCAGAACCCTTAAAAATATTCTAAAAGGCTTGCAACTCTTTCATCAATTCCGTTAAAAACATCTCCTTCTGGTTAAGGTTGTAGGATGCCTGAAACAAATCGAAATCCTTGGATAAGGTTTGGAAAACCATGACCAATTGAATTGCAGCATTGATCTCAGCCCCATTTGCCTGAGCCTCAGACAAATAAGCCATGACTTTCATCATGTGCTCCTTGATGGGAGTTTCAACCTTCTGCCTGAAGTTCATGAGACCTTTGATAGCATCAGTCTTAGCCTGGATAGTTTGTTCACCAAACATTTCCTCCAAGTTACCCATGATCTGCCTAGCAATTTGATGTTCCTCATGCTGTTTCTGGAACACGTTAGACATGCTCGCCTGAATATAGCACATGGCACTAAGGTTGGAATTGTCCCAGCGCTCAAGCACTACAAAATCTCTATCAGGAGCATCGATCGCAGATGTAGGTGGTCGATGTTGGGTTAGGACGAAACTGTGTTTCTCAAAGTTCAGGACGATTAGCAAGTTCCTTTTCCAGTCATTAAAATTCTCGCCAGTTAATTTATTTTGCGTAAGTATCACAGATAAAGGGCTCGACATTTTGATCTATAATAAGAAAACATGTAATAAGTATGAGCAAACATCCTATCAGTTTATAAAATATGATTTTGTAATGAAACAAAAAGATCCATATGCAATCTAAATGTTCATGTGTAAAACCCTTAAAACACATACCTTACAACGATAATTCCTAGCTACCGCTTTCTAAGCTACCGAGGGGTAGTCATAGAATAACTAGCCAAGAACACGGATCCCTTCCGATTAATACATATTCGTCCATGGAGCAAACTCCATTAAATATATATTAACTATTGTTTATTTGGCCACTACTTTACATAACAGAGCCTCGAGGGAGGGTTAATAAATAAAATAGCATGAGTGTGTAACCATCGTTTCCAATTTTGAATCCATATTTTACATCCGCCACCGAGGGGTGATCTAAACATAAAATATGCACAAAATTGTTATCCTTTCGGAAGTCCAAATCAGTGTGCGCTCTAGGTAAGATACTTATCCGAAGGGAATTCCTGGATCAAAACTGAGTAGTAGGCACTACCATGCGTAACTATTGGACCAACGATGGAGGCCGTAGGTCTTAGTGTGTAAAACCTTCTCCCACTCAATCTTTTAAATTAGGGTTTTTATTTTTCATGCATAACAATATTTATTGAGTGGCACTCCCTAGTCTATATGGCATGTTATCAATACATCACGAAATAGTATAACATACTCATCTAGCAACTCATCATCCATGGTTTGTAAAATATGCAAATAGCCGTGGATCATGATTCCATCCTAGAGAAAAGAAAATTGCAAAATTTACAAAAATTAACTGAAACATATATCGGCTTTCATTTGTAGATCCATACCTTGTATCCTTCTTCAATATGTCTTCCTTCTCCAATGTCACATCTTTTTAAATTTAAAATTAAATTTAAATTTCAAAAAAAGATCATATGTGATTTTTAATTTTAATCAAAATTACAAAATATCAAATTTTAAATTAAAAATCCGGTTTATTAAATTTTAAAATTTGAAATTTGAAATTTCCAAATTTCAAATTTAAATCACAAAATTTTAAAATTCATAATAATATCCATTAAATTTAAATTTAAATTTTTAATTTTGATTTCCAAATTATCAAAATCACATATCATTGGAAAATTAAATTTTCAAAAAGATTCTTGTGATTTTTTTAATCATTAAAAAAAATGTTTTTTTTTAATTAAAAAATTCCAAAAACCAACAAATCACATCCTTTGAAAATTTACATACCTTCGTTCATCTTCAATCCCCTTGAATCCATTGTAACCCGAATTTTACAAAAAAAATTCCTATGCCGTTTCCGACTTACAAAAATTCTAGGAATTGAAAGAACTGTGATATCTGGTTTTCCATGATATTAATTCTTTGTAAAGATTTCATATGTGCAGTCTATGCAATTTCATGAAAAAAGTTCAGTTCAGAACTTTAATATGTGTGTATTGAGTTTTTATAGCTTAAAAAGACTCAAAAGCTTAAAAAGACTCAAAAACGATGATTCGAAGAAGCAAATAGCCTTTTCGGACAAAAAGGAGTGAAATCTAATCGATTTTAGAAAAGTCAAAATTTTGACCAAAAAGTCAACCGTTGACCCGAAAAGTCAAAGTTTGACCAAAATGGTCAAAATTGCGACACATGAATTTTAAGATCTGCATTTCATGAAAATTTCTGCAGAAACTCATTTTCTTTGACAGATAATGAAAATGAGAAACCGAAACCACCATAGAAAAATCCGGCGCATTTTATGAAGTCATGGGGCAGAAAGGGTTTGAGAAAACAAGAAAAATATTTTTCGACCCGATTTTCCCAACAGTAAATATAAAAGTCCAAAACTGTAAAATAATATTTACAGTATTGGAATTTAAATTTTTAAACTCAACGTTTCAAAATTTTCAGTCAACCAAGCTTAATTTAAGTTTTACATAAAGAAAGTCAACCTTATCTCTTGGTGTGGTGGCCCAATCAAAGAGTGACACTTAGCCTTTGACAACTCACAATGAGTTGGCTTCCACCACCATTATGGCCGGCCACCTAGCCCCCCCACAAGTCCAAAGTTTCAAAAATTTAGGGGCCAAAGTTGGATTTTTGGAAGTTCACTTGTTGCCTATAAATAGAAGAGCTCTCTATTCATTTTTATTCAAAACTCTAGCAAACCTCTTGCAATTTTTCTGCACAAGAAAGCCGAGAGAGAGAGTGAGAGAAGTTCAGAAAATTTCTTAAGTCCAAACTCCATCCACTTGCTTCGGGTAGTCTAGGAACCGAGGGAGAAAAGAAAAAAAATTTTCTGGCAGCCATTCAGCCCACTGCCGTGAGTCGTGGTGTAAGGGAAACCAAAGAGAAAACCAAGATTTTTGGGGGAAAATTAGGGCTAGAAGTTTCGGGTAGCTTAGCAAGCAAAAAGAGTGAAGTTGAGCAAGTTTTGGAGCTTGAAATTTTGCTCCCAGCAGCCACGGGTTTTGTGGCTAGAAGAGAAGAAAAAAATTCAGTTTTGGGGCTAGCATTCCTTGTGTGGCCGAGCAAGGTGAGGAGAAGCCATTGACACCAAAAATTTGATCTTTGGTGCACAAGAGAGGGAGCAGCCGAACCATAGGAGCCAAGTGGTGCAAGGGAGGTTTTTCGGGTACCCTAACCCTAGAAGCCGAATTTCTACTCCAAGCTAAGGTAAAATTTTAAAAGTTTTTTTTACCAAGTTTAAATGAGTTTTAAGCTTATGATTTATGTGTATTTTATGCAAAATTTTTGTAAGAGCATAAGCTCCTATGTATGTTTAATTTCTGCCCTTAGATTGCATGTGTGCTTAGTGCTTGATTAGGTTGATTCTAGGTGTGGTTTGGTTTGAATTTATGCTTTTAAATTATGCTATGTGATTGAATGATTAGAATGGCATGCTAGGGTTTTGAATTAGGTAATATGTCCCCAAATTAGGTCAATTAGAATTATGCATGTAGGTGATGATTTTTGTGAATCAAGTGCATGAAATGTGTGATGTATGATAAGTTAGAGATTATGCAACCCTAGGTTAGTGAGTTCGGATTTTTGGGTTGCAAGATCACATGGGTTGCATGGTTAGGTCAAGGGACGTTAGATGCACTGCATGTATGTTGACTATCTCCCGAAGTGGTCGGTCGAGCTAGAATCCGCGACTTAGGACGTAAAAACAAATGTAAGAACCAAAACTGTCTCTCGGGTTCCAGTGGACAGTTTCGGTAAAACGTGGATTACAGGCCTTTAGAGGCCGAATGGGCAAAAACTTAAAACACGAAAGTTGTAGATTAGGGTGTTTCCTAGGGGGTAGCGCAGGTAGTTTGCCAAAATAAGGCTCCAACGGCCTTCTTTTTCAAGAAAAACCGTAGGTGGGTCAGTGAGACCCAGTTTTCATGTTAAACCTGTTTTCAATTTAAAACTGGTACCAATCGGTAAGGAATCAGAAATTGTGTAAAACACGAAAGTTTTAGAACTCCTCGAGGACTAGAACTTTCGTGAAGGAAACTTTTTCTAACTTAAAACGGATTTTTAAGTATAACCTAAAATCTGAAAACGGTGCAGAAATCAATAAATTTCTGTGCATGATTTTATAGAACCAAACTAGGAAAAATTATTTTCGGACTCAACACACTATTTCAAGCATGGAAATTGTCCCAAAAGCAGTTTCCGACCCTTAAACGTTTTATTAAAATATGAGCCCAGATACACGAATTTTTAAGAAAGCAAGTTATGAGATTTAAGTTTAAAAGCTAAGTCTTTTTATGAAATTGAGTTTTAAAGTAAAGTTTTAAAGAAAATGAATTTTAAGCTAAGTTTTTGAAGAAATATGTAGAACGGAAGGTAGCCGGGATTTAACACTCGAGTTACCGGGCTTAGCCCCAAGGCCCAAAGTTGACCCGAAGAGGGTTGACTCTAGCTATCAAAAAGGTTGGCCTTGGTTAACCTAAAAGAATATACGAGCCCAAGGGTAGGTGTTCGACCTAACCCAATACGTTAGTATATGGGCTTAAGTATACGACAAGATTTTCAACGTAACCCTTTGGGTTATAAATGGCTTCACGTCTAAGGGGACATATAGCCGAAAACCCGCATGAATGTTGGTTAGTTACCAACATAGGATGAAGATGGAATAAAAAGTCTTACGTACGACTTTCAATCAAGCAGGAGGAGCCCTGCAAGCGGAATCTTGAGGAGGAACCGCCAAGCAACAGACATACAGACTGTAAGTACAACACCGTCTACAGCACAAGCTAATAGCATTATATTATTAGAGTCGATGAAGTGCTCGGTGCTATATGCTAAGTAACATGTATGCAATATGAAATATGTTAGGTATATGGTTATATGCTAAGATAAGATAAGCAAGAAATCAAGTTAGGAAAATTGACATCAGAAATGTATGTTCACGCATAAACAAGTTAAAGTAAGAAAACAAGCACCGTGTCGTACCACCCGCGCCAGGTCGGGTTGGACTGTGGATTGAACTGGATTTGGTTTGGCCGCTCCAGACAATCCATAGTCGCGCGCCGGATACGAACACGCAGACTAAGGGCCCATAAGAAGTAAGAATGTGACGCCCCGAACCACCCACCTGACACCCAACGCGGGGCCGACCGCGCGGATGCGGGGTGCCGGAACAGTCACATTCATACTTCATACTTACTTTACTTTAAAATGCAGAATAAATTTTTTTTTCTTTTTCGACTTATTTTTTTGAAACTTCTTTTGAACATCGTTTTAAAACTTTTATTGAACTTCATAATTTGGATTTCATTTTAAAATCTTGACTTGAAATCCATGCACTAAAATTGTGCATTATACCTTGAAACATTTCATACATACATAACATAACTTGACTTTTAACATACATGAAAACTTCATAACTTTAAACATATTGCGGAAATTATTGCGTAGTGGTATCCCACACCGCCCTTCACTCGCTGCATCATCTCCAAGCCCACCAAGTAAAGCTACAAGCTTTTTATCTCAAACCTGCAGTATGGAATATATTTGATGAGCTGACGCTCAGCAAGTACAAACGCGATCTCACAAAACATTTAAAACATCATGAAAAACATGCATCATCATATGCATATACGTGAACCATTTATGTTCCAATTATGCACTTCTTTTAACATTCTTATCTTTCTTATGGGCCCCATAGTGTACGTACCCTTAACATATAGCGCGCCGCTGGATACAGTTAGATGGGATTGCAAGTCCCTAACTGTACCCAGGAAACATAAGTGATTACACCCTCTTACAAAACGAGAGAGCGAATCCATAACTTTAACATAAAAATCCTCCACCTTGGTGGAGGTTGGTACGACACCTTACTTGTGTATTTTTACCAAGTTTCTTATCATTAGTGAGCATACTTTATGATGTCACTATATCATGCATACTTAACATTTCGTTCATAAAACATAGCATGGCATCTTTAAAACATGGCATCTTTAACACATGGCATCTTGAAAACATCTTCAAAACATGACATCTTTAAAGCATTTCAACATATCTTGAAACATAGCATATTTGAACATACATATTATTTTTCTCCATACCACAGGTGAGGTTTGTACTTACCTTAAGTCCTATGCTCTTGACGTACATTCCTTGCGATATCTCAACAGGTTCATATTCCTGTTTCAAAGGAGGTGTAAGATAAGATTAACTTATCTTACCATAAATCGCGACATATGATGTTGGTATCCTAACCAACATCTATGAGCAATCCTAGATGTGTATGTTTTATGTCCCTTCTAATATCTCTTGTAAGCCTGATTGGTTACTTCCTTCTTCTTGGGCTTATGCTTTATTTTTTTCTTGATTCATAATCCATTGGGTTATTATCTCTTCAATAACCCTAGGTCTTAGCCCATTTCATAAATCTTGGTATCCTTTGGGGTTATATTGGGTAACCCTAAAGTCAACTCTTGGTTAACCCAAGTCAACATGTGGTCAACTAAGGTCAACCCCCTTTGGGTCTAACGTTGGGCTATGGGCTTAGCCTAGTAACTCGGATATAATTCCGGTTATCGTTCGAAATCGGCTTGATTACCCATTTTTACCTTAAAACTCCATTTCATTATTTTTGGAAAACATTATATAGTTATCTTCCAAAAATCTCATTAATTTGCTTGTAAAAAGCTCTTACTTCATTACTCTTGAAAACACTTGTCTAAAATCATCACTTTCTTTACTTCTTGGAAAAATGTGGAATTTCAATTTCGAACTCTTAAAAATCCCACTTTCTTCTTGAAAAATCTCATTTTCCTTTATCTTATGGAAAATCTCATTTTTCTCTTTAACTTGAGAGCTTTGGGTGAAAAATCCCAAAAACTCTAAAAATTCATTTTCTTAAAACGGGACTTCATAAAATCATTACGGACTGAAAATCGCCATTGGAACGATTTTCGTAGTCAAAATAACATTTTAGAGACACTTTGCATTTTTCTAGAAAACGTTTTTGTAAACCAAGTGCTGGAAATTCGCGGATTCCCTGAGCACTCTTCATAAAAACAACCCAGATTAAAAATCTGTTCATTTTCTGAAAAACTTATCTTCATGAAAGTTGTAGCTATCGAAAAATGCTAAAACTTTCGTGTTTTGCACAAAACCCAGTTCTGGCTAGATCAGTACCAGTTTTCGTTTGAATGTGAGTGATCCTGAAAACGGAGTGAAACTGGCTCCAGGAGTTAGCTACGGGTTTTCATAAAAATGAAGGCCTTTGGAGCCTTATTTTAAGATTCTGTCCACGTTGCTCTCTAGTAAAAGTTGTTCCGACCAACTTTCGTGTTTTAACTTTTAGCCCATTCGGCCTCTAAGGGCCTGATATTTTCTCTTTCCCGAAACTGGCCAGTTTCGACTCCGAAATGGCAGTTTCGGTTGTTAATCCGGTTTTACGTCTTAGTTTGCGGATTTTAACTCGACCGATCACATCGGGAGCCTAAACATACATCAAGCAACGTGTCTAACGTCCCATGCATACATCCTTGCCCATCCTTCATACCCATGCAGCCCTTAAAACCGGAAATCCTAGTCTATGGGTTGCATGGTTCTAGCTCTTGGATCCATCATCACATACATCATTTTTCTTCAAGCAAATCAGCCACTGCCTTAGGGCTGATTTGTGACCAAAATTTAGGGGACTTAAATAACACATCTAGCATGCATCCTATCAATTTTTCAAGCATAAAAATCATGCAAGAAACATCATAAAACAAGCCAACCAAACCCTAATCCCTATCAAGCACATACACCGAAAATAAGGGCTGAAAAATAACTTGGACTTATGTCCTTACAAATCCATTTTTGAATCACCATAAACATGCTTATCTTGAGCTTAAATCCAAGATTAGTTTAAGGGGTTACCTTAACCCAAGTTAGGGTTTGAAAATCCCTTCTTTTCTTCTTGGCTTGCTCACCCACGGATTTGGCTCCATGGCTCACGGATTTTGCAAGAAAAATAGAGATCCAACAAACTTTTTGTTAGCTTCTTTCTTGCTCATCAAAACCAACTTTATAAGATGAGAAATCCAAGTTTTTCTCTTACCTTTTTCCTTCCTCCATGCTCACGGATTTTTGGCTCCAAGAAGCACAAAAATCTTCTCTTGGTTTCATCTTGCTAGAACCGAACTTCATCATGGTTTACCCCATAAAATTTTTCCAGATTTTCTCTCTTTCTTTCACTCTCCAAACTCACGGATTTGTGCCCCAAAAATGGGTCTCCATGGCTCACAAAACTCTCTTGATCCTCCCTTAGAAAAACCGAAGACCACACATGCACAAGCCCTTAGATTTTTCTTGATTTCTTCTCCTCTTTCTCTTGTCCAAAACCGTGCACCCCTTTGAGATGGAATACCCAAAATTTCTCTTGGAATCTCTCTTTCTCTCCTTCTCCCTCTAGCTGCCGAATATCTCAAGGAGATACAAGAGCTTTGGCTCACTTTTTCTTACAAAAAGCACAAAAGGGTGGGAGGGTTTCTTTGATTGATTAGAGTAGTTGGTTGCTTGCCTTAAATTAAGGCTTTAGTCTTGTCAATTCTTGTGCTTATTGCTGCCGAACTTGGGAAGGGAAAAAGCAAGAGTTTTGGCTCATTCTTTTAATAAAAGAGCGTGGGGAATGGGGGGGGGGGTTTCTTTGATGGACAAGATGGCTAGGAGTTGATGGTGCCTTGTCCTTAATTTAAGGCTTATGTCTCCTCCTTTTCTTGTGTTGGCTGCCAAATCTTGAAGGAGAAATGGGGGCTTGTGTCCGGATTTTCATTGAAGAAAAGAGAGAGTAGTTGGCTCAAGGGAAAGGAGATGTGGTGGTTGGTTACTTTTCCTTGATTTATGGCTTTATGTCATGTCTTGTTGTCCCTTTAATTCTTGGCTTTTGCTTTTGCTTTCTTTCCTTGTCTTTTCTCATGCTTTTTTTTTTCTTGTCTTCCTTTCTTGTGCATTGCCGAACTTTTGAAGGGGAACGGAGACATGTGTGACAAGCTTTTGGGTGAAAAGGGAGAGTAGTTGGCTAAAGGTGATGTAGGTCCAATCACCTTTCTTTTTCCCTTGATTTTAGGCTTATGTCTCCCATCTTTTTCCATGTGATTGCTTTTTCCTTCCTTTATTTCCCTTGTGGCCGAACTTCATGTGTGGTGGGGAGTCCACATGTGCAACATTGAGTTGGTGGAAGGTGATGTCAAGGTGTTGATGTCATTTTCCACTAGCTCCCACAATGCCTTGTTTGGCCATTTTTCTTCTTTAAAATTAATTCCTTTTCCTTTATGTCACACAGATATTAAAAAATATTGTGCTCCATAATTTTGATCCAAAATTCTTCCTTGTAAAAATTGGACCGAAAACTTTCTTTCTCCAATTTTTCGGAGACCTTTTTGCCCTTTTTAATCTTGATTCGGTGTGCTTGATTTCTAGGGTGGTTTTTACGGCTTATTTTTACTTTCTTGACCATAGAAAGTCTTTGCAGTCTCTTATTACACTGCATTTCATCATTTTTTGAGGTCAACATTTTTGACCCGTCCTTGGTCAAACTTTGACTTTTTGGTCAACCCTTTGACTTTTGTAAAATTTCATCATTTTTCGTTCCTTTTCTTTCCTTTTCGTTCTTTTTGACTCAAAATGCCGTTTACCAATCTCGGCATTTTTTTCGGAGTCTCGTAGCCGGTTTAAAGAAAATTCTAACCTTGGCTAATAAAATTACGAATTTCACATGGGATTCATAATTTTCCATGAAATATCATAAAAACACATCATGCGGACTTCTAATTTCTAATAAAAAGAGAAATCTTAAGTCCATAAAAATTCCGGGTATTACAAAGAACAAGGAAAATAAGAAAGCATAATATGGTTTATGCATGTTTGTATGTTATATGATATGCTATATGTTATGCTAAGTATGCTATGTACTATATGTTATGCTAAGTGTTATACTATGGTTATGTTATGATTTAAATGTTATATGATATAAGCTATATTGTTGTTTAATTACGGCTTAGGAGTTGTACTTACTGGGCTTTAGCTCACTGTTTTAAGTTTGTGCTGTAGGTAAGTCACCTGCTTGCTGATATTGGTGCAATGGGGAGTAGCGAGTTCAAGCACTGTGAATCGTGGGAAATGGAATCGCTACGCGTTTTGCGGTATATAATTATAAGAGACAAGAAATGTTTTATGATAATTAATAGTTAATATGTTTATGCACAGAAACAATACTTTAAGTCTATGTACATAGTTTTATGTACTATAAAAAAAAAAAAAATTCCGCTGTGTTTTACAAGCTAAGTAAGTAAGTTATATTCTATGAATGTATGTTAATAAGTACGGTAGAGGCCTACGCTAGGTGGGTCGTTACAAGAGTTGGTATCAGAGCGGTTTCCTTGCGACACGATTTCACAGTTGCCTGACATCGCCTCCATCATTGCAAGTAAGTTTAGATTTATTTTCTTATGTATTGTTTTACTTTATGAGCTTTAGTATTTACGATTATATTATGTGGGGTAGACGTGATATCATGGATCCAGCACAAGTTAAGAGGGATCGAGATGTGGTTGTAGCTTTCTACCGATCGCAGCCGGCATATTTCGATAGCTCTAGGCAGTCGATGTCGATAGAGACATGGCTGCACGATATGGAGCAGATTTTTGTGATATGTCACATCGAGGAGCATCTACAGGTCACTCTCGCCAGTAGATGTCTGAGCGGTGATGCCAGATTATGGTGGGCCACGTTTGGAGAGCCGCAGCTGCCTAGGCGCACATGGGCGCATTTTCACGCGGTGGTGATGAGCCGTTACGGGCCATTGCCAGCCAGAGGAGCCGGAGAACCAGTTCGCGACCCTACCATTTATCGGGATATGCGACAGGCTCGTTATCAGAGGTTGTCACAGGACTGGCATGCTTACCCGGGGGAGACGATGAGTCATTATTGCCGGAGATTCCAGGAGATGATGCTTCCCTATGTCCCTCAGGACATGCCTGAGTCTGAGTTACAGGCATTGATACTCCTACGGAACGGAATACCCCAGCATATTCAGCAGTTTGTTCCGACGCCGACTAGCCAGATGACCATCGGCAGTTTCTATGACGACATCTTAGAGGCCGAGACGAAGGCCCAGACAGCGACTGCCGCCGAGCACATAGCCGAGGCCCAGGCTCCAGCCGCTGATGATGACGAGCAGAAGGACCCACAGTACGAGGTGGGGCCTGAGGACCCGATACCCGAGGTGCCTGATCCAGCTGCTGTAGACCCGATGGACGCAGATGACGACTCGGATGACGATGTCGTACCCATAGATCCACCAGAGCATGAGGATCCCCCAGTCATCGTCCTTTCTAGCGATGACGAGGACGACATGGACGATGAGGTTGCATATGACGAGTGGGACGACCCTGAGGAGATACCAGACGATGATGCACCTGGACAGGTGGTAGTGATTTCCGATTCAGATACTTCAGTCAGCACTATCGATGATACCGACTAGATTAGGGCCGACCTTGTACATTTTCTTTTGATAGGGATGTTTATAGTAGTATGTATTCGGATATTAGGTTGTATATATATGTAGGATGAGAAAGTGTTAGACACTTCCATCCGAAGTTCTGGCCGTATTATGTAAATATGTACAATACGTTGTATTTTGAAAATATTGTAAATATAACAGTAAGTATTATGTACAATATGTACTTTTGTTATGATGATGTACTTTTGAGATTGTACAAAAAGAGACCGTGCGATCACGGGATATATGAAAAGTTAAGTTATGATGATATGTTATGTTAAGTATCTATGTGTTATGATAATGTACTATGTTATGATATGACATGTATGTTAATGTGATATTATGCATGGAATGTATGATAATGACATGATATGTTAAGATTGGTATGGGAAGAAGGGTATTGATAATATTTCTTTTTCCTATATTAGGAATATAAGAATGGTACGTACACGAGGAAACACATCTACAAGTGCACCCGAAGATCCGCCTCAGCCGGATCTAGTAACGTTGATGATGAATTTGCAACAGCAGTTGCAAGAACAACAACAGGAAATGGCTAGATTTCGGGAACAGTTGGCACGAATGAACCAAGCACCTCAGGTTCAAGAGGCACCACAGCCAGCACAGCCAGTTCCGCCAGTGGTACCTCAGGTACCTAATGTTAATGCTCAACCAGAGGTTCAACAGGAAATTCCTCGACCTGCCGAAGTACCGATGGCACCAGCTGCCGTACCAGTAAATCCACCATTGCTCCGGGAGGATATGCTATATGAGCGTTTCAGACGCATGAAGGCGCCCGAGTTTGAAGGGCCTACCGACCCAATTGCTGCAGATAACTGGCTCATAGATATTCAGGTTATCCTGAATTTCATGAGGCTCACGGAACAGGAGAAGGTATTATGTGCTTCCTTCGCGCTTAAGAAGGATGCAAGACACTGGTGGACGACAGTTGAAGCACGTCGTGATGTGATGGCCATGACTTGGCAAGACTTCGTCTACGAATTCCGCATGATGTATTACAATAGAGAAGTTCTTGCAGTACAACAAGACGAGTTCACAAACTTCAGACAGGGATCGCTGTCAGTTATGGAAGCAGTTAAGAGATTTCAGCAGCTCGCTCGCCTATGCCCTAAATTGGTGCTTAATGAGGAAGAAAAGGTTCGGTTAATGATGAGGATGTTTCGCACGGACATTGCGAAGCTAGTCAGTACCGGTAACAGTCCGCCGGAGACCGTATCAGACTGTGTCAGCCGGGCAGTCAGGGCAGAATACTGGATAAACCGGGACAAAGAGGCAAGAGCCCAGATCTTTAAATCCCGAAAGGAAGAGAAGGCTGCAGCCAAGACCAACCAACCTCGTCAGGGGATGGAAGCAAATACAAAGGGACAAGCAAGCAACTCTGGCCAAGGTCCCAAGCAGTTCGGGAAGAACGAAAGGAAAGGGAATTTCAATGGCCAGGGACAACAGAAAAATTTTCAGCAGAAAAAGAATAACCGGGGGAATGATGGTAACAATGTCACTTATCCCACTTGTGAAACTTGTGGAAAGAAACACCCGGGAATCTACAGAAAGGGATCAAATGCTTGCTACATTTGCAGAAAAGAGGGACACTTTGCGAAGAATTGCCCTCAGAATAATCAGAACCCACAACCGCAGTATCAGAACCAGCAGTCCCAGTACCAGAACCGCAACCCTAACCAGAGGCAGATACATGCAGTGCAGGCTAGACTTGAGGGACCGACAATAGTTCAAGGCAGACTAGAAGCACCAGAACCTCAAGCCAGAATCTATGCCTACACTAAGGGAGATGCGGAGGCAGGAACGTCACATGTGGTGACAGGTCAGATTTCTATCACCACTTATGATGTAATTGCCTTATTTGATTCCGGCGCAACGCATTCGTTTATATCCCTGGAATTTGCTCAGAAATTAGGAGGCAGCGTTAATAGGATAGAACAACCCTTCAATGCTTCTTTACCATCCGGTGAAATTTTGTGGTCCAATTTTTGGATCCAAAATGTTCCCATCATTATCAATGGCAGAGAATTAGTTGCAGATCTCATCGCAATCAAACTTCATGATTTCGATGTGATCTTGGGGATGGATTTCCTAGGGAGATACGACGCTAGGATCGACTGCAGAAGGCGTCGCATAACGTTTAGCCTTGACGGGAAGGAGGAGTTTAATTTTCAAGGGCAGCCTAGAAATTCCACGACCAAGTTCGTGTCTGCTATACGGGCATGGAAAATGTTAGCTAATGGATGTCAAGGGTACTTAACTAACATGGTGGATAAGAAACAAGAGAGGGACATGATGCCAGAAGATGTCCCCATCATCAGGGAGTATGTGGACGTATTTCCAGAAGAGTTACCAGGATTGCCTCCAGAGCGTGAGATATCGTTCAAAATTGAGCTGTTACCAGGAGCTGCTCCAGTATCGAAGGCACCGTACAGAATGGCCCCTGCGGAACTCAGGGAACTTCAGGTACAGCTACAAGAGCTATTGGACAAAGGGTTCATCAAACAGAGTCACTCTCCGTGGGGAGCACCTGTCCTGTTTGTTAAGAAGAAGGATGGATCGCTGCAAATGTGCATATATTACCGAGAGCTGAACAAGATCACCATCTAGAACAAATATCCTCTCCCAAGGATAGACGATCTGTTCGACCAACTCAAGGGAGCAACAGTCTTTTCAAAGATTGACTTACGCTCGGGCTATCATCAACTGCGGATTAAGGAGTCAGACGTTTCCAAGACAGCCTTCAGGACAAGATATGGGCATTACGAGTTTCTAGTTATGCCTTTTGGACTGACAAACGCCCCAGCTGCTTTTATGGATTTGATGAACCGAGTATTCAGGGACTACTTGGACAAGTTCGTAATCGTCTTCATTGATGATATCCTGATATACTCGAGGTCCCAGGAAGAGCATGAACAGCACCTGAGGCTGGTAATGGAAATGCTGAGGCAGCATCAGCTGTATGCTAAATTCACAAAGTGTGAATTTTGGCTCGAGAAAGTCCACTTTTTGGGACATGTGGTGACGAAGGAAGGAATCTCTGTAGATCCAACTAAAGTGGATGCAGTCAGTTCCTGGCCAGTACCCAGGAACGTTACGGAGATCAGGAGTTTTCTTGGATTGGCAGGATACTACAGAAGGTTTGTAGAAGGATTCTCAAATATTGCAGCACCCCTTACTGCTCTCACTCAAAAGGAAAAGAAATACGAGTGGACCCAGAAGTGTGAGGAGAACTTCTAAGAGCTTAAGAGGAAATTGACGAGCGCACCTGTGCTGATAATTCCTGATGTTGAAGCAGGAAATTTCGTGATCTATAGTGACGCTTCCAAGAACGGACTAGGAGCTGTTTTGATGCAGAACGGAAGGGTAGTAGCCTATGCGTCACGACAACTGAAGAATCACGAAAGGAACTACCCTACCCATGATCTGGAATTAGCTGCAGTGGTCTTCGCCCTCAAGATATGGAGGCATTACTTATATGGGAATAAGTGTGAAATCTACACCGACCACCAGAGCCTCAAATATATTTTTACTCAAAAGGAGTTGAATATGAGGCAAAGAAGGTGGTTAGAACTTGTGAAGGATTATGATTGCGAAATCCTTTACCACCCTGGGAAGGCAAACAGGGTGGCAGATGCTTTAAGTCGGAAGTCAGTAGGCATGCTGATGTCTATTGGAGCACTTCCTAAGCCGTTATAGAAGGAGATCGTCGACTTCAACATCGAAATGATAGCAGGAAGGTTATCTTCGCTGACTCTTAGGTCAGATCTACTGGACGTCATTAAAGCACACCAGGAGAATGACCCTTCATTGTTGAAAGCCCGAATGTTTAGTGACAAGGGTGCAGAATTCAAGACCTCAGATAATGGCATACTCCATTTTAAAGGGAGAATCTGCGTTCCGGATGCCGAAAACTTGAAGAAACGGATAATGTCAGAGGCACACCAAACACCATACTCAGTACATCCAGGAGCTTCCAAGATGTACAAGGACCTTAGAGAGACCTATTGGTGGCCAAATATGAAGAATCAAGTGGCAGAATTTGTGTCAAAGTGCCTAACTTGTCAAAAAGTTAAGGCTGAACATCAGCTTCCATTCGGAGAATTGCAGAAGATCGAACTTCCTGAGTGGAAATGGGAGCAGATCACGATGGATTTTGTTGTCGGACTGCCCAAAACCACGAGCGGAAACGACACGATTTGGGTCATTGTGGATCGTTTGACCAAATCGGCTCATTTTGTTGCAATTAAAGCCACCCACTCAGTGGAAAAATTGGCACAAATTTACGTAGCTCAAATCGTCAAACTGCACGGAATCCCAAAATCGATCATTTCGGATCGTGATGGGCGCTTCACTTCACGATTTTGGATGAGCGTTCATGCTGCCATGGGGTCGAGATTGAAGTTTAGTACGGCATTCCACCCTCAAACGGATGGTCAGTCAGAAAGAACTATCCAGACCTTGGAGGATATGTTGAGGTCATGTGTCCTAGACTTCAAGGGAAATTGGGATGAAAAGCTGTCACTGATCGAATTTTCCTACAACAACAGTTATCATGCCTTAATCGGAATGGCTCCATTCGAAGCTCTGTATGGCAGGAAATGTCGATCACCTATCCATTGGCAGGAAGTCGGGCAGAAACAGCTGCAGACCACGGACTTCATAGAAAAGACCTCCGAAGACATTAAGAAGATCAAGCAGAGACTTGACATAGCTTTTAGCCGACAGAAAAGCTATGCAGACAAACGTCGACGACCGCTCGAATTTCAAGTCGGGGATGCTGTCTTTATCAAAATTGCTCCGATGAAAGGAGTAATGCGGTTTGGTAAGAAGGGAAAGCTCAGTCCGAGGTATACGGGACCATTCGAAATCCTTGAGAGGATTGGAAAAGTTGCATACAGGCTCGCTTTAACGCCAGAGTTAGCCTCAATGCACGATGTTTTTCACGTGTCAATGCTGAAGAAATATGTTCCAGATCCTTCTCACGTGCTTAGTCAAGAGCCAGTAGAAGTTCAAACGGATCTAACTTATGAGGAGAAACCTGTTAGAATCCTCGACAGAGAAAATAAAGTCTTGAGGAACAGAATTATTCCTATGGTTAAAGTTTTGTGGCGAAATCATAGAGTTGAAGAAGCAACATGGGAGCCAGAGGATGCGATGAGGAAGGACTACCCCGAGTTGTTTTAATTTTCGAGGACGAAAATTTTTAAGGAGGGTAGATTGTGATATCTGGTTTTCCATGATACTAATTCTTTGTAAAGATTTCATATGTGCAGTCTATGCAATTTCATGAAAAAAGTTCAGTTCAGAACTTTAATGTGTGTGTATTGAGTTTTTATAGCTTAAAAAGACTCAAAAACGATGATTCAAAGAAGCAAATAGCCTTTTCGGACAAAAAGGAGTGAAATCTAATCGATTTTAGAAAAGTCAAAATTTTGACCAAAAAGTCAACCGTTGACCCGAAAAGTCAAAGTTTGACCAAAATGGTCAAAATTGCGACACATGAATTTTAAGATCTGCATTTCATGAAAATTTCTGCAGAAACTCATTTTCTTTGACAGATAATGAAAATGAGAAACCGAAACCACCATAGAAAAATCCGGCGCATTTTATGAAGTCATGGGGCAGAAAGGGTTTGAGAAAACAAGAAAAATATTTTTCGACCCGATTTTCCCGACAGTAAATATAAAAGTCCAAAACTGTAAAATAATATTTACAGTATTGGAATTTAAATTTTTAAACTCAACGTTTCAAGATTTTCAGTCAACCAAGCTTAATTTAAGTTTTACATAAAGAAAGTCAACCTTATCTCTTGGTGTGGTGGCCCAATCAAAGAGTGACACCTAGCCTTTGACAACTCACAATGAGTTGGCTTCCACCACCATTATGGCCGGCCACCTAGCCCCCCCACAAGTCCAAAGTTTCAAAAATTTAGGGGCCAAAGTTGGATTTTTGGAAGTTCACTTGTTGCCTATAAATAGAAGAGCTCTCTATTCATTTTTATTCAAAACTCTAGCAAACATCTTGCAATTTTTCTGCACAAGAAAGCCGAGAGAGAGAGTGAGAGAAGTTCAGAAAATTTCTTAAGTCCAAACTCCATCCACTTGCTTCGGGTAGTCTAGGAACCGAGGGAGAAAGAAAAAAATTTTTCTGGCAGCCATTCAGCCCACTGCCGTGAGTCTTGGTGTAGGGGAAACCAAAGAGAAAACCAAGATTTTTGGGGGAAAATTAGGGCTAGAAGTTTCGGGTAGCTTAGCAAGCAAAAAGAGTGAAGTTGAGCAAGTTTTGGAGCTTGAAATTTTGCTCCCAGCAGCCACGGGTTTTGTGGCTAGAAGAGAAGAAAAAAATTCAGTTTTGGGGCTAGCATTCCTTGTGTGGCCGAGCAAGGTGAGGAGAAGCCATTGACACCAAAAATTTGATTTTTGGTGCACAAGAGAGGGAGCAGCCGAACCATAGGAGCCAAGTGGTGCAAGGGAGGTTTTTCGGGTACCCTAACCCTAGAAGCCGAATTTCTACTCCAAGCTAAGGTAAAATTTTAAAAGTTTTTTTTACCAAGTTTAAATGAGTTTTAAGCTTATGATTTATGTGTATTTTATAAAAAATTTTTGTAAGAGCATAAGCTCCTATGTATGTTTAATTTCTGCCCTTAGATTGCATGTGTGCTTAGTGCTTGATTAGGTTGATTCTAGGTGTGGTTTGGTTTGAATTTATGCTTTTAAATTATGCTATGTGATTGAATGATTAGAATGGCATGCTAGGGTTTTGAATTAGGTAATATGTCCCCAAATTAGGTCAATTAGAATTATGCATGTAGGTGATGATTTTTGTGAATCAAGTGCATGAAATGTGTGATGTATGATAAGCTAGAGATTATGCAACCCTAGGTTAGTGAGTTCGGATTTTTGGGTTGCAAGATCACATGGGTTGCATGGTTAGGTCAAGGGACGTTAGATGCACTGCATATATGTTGACTATCTTCCGAAGTGGTCGGTCGAGCTAGAACCCGCGACTTAGGACGTAAAAACAAATGTAAGAACCAAAACTGTCTCTCGGGTTCCAGTGGACAGTTTCGGTAAAACGTGGATTACAGGCCTTTAGAGGCCGAATGGGCAAAAACTTAAAACACGAAAGTTGTAGATTAGGGTGTTTCCTAGGGGGTAACGCAGGTAGTTTGCCAAAATAAGGCTCCAACGGCCTTCTTTTTCAAGAAAAACCATAGGTGGGTCAGTGAGACCAGTTTTCATGTTAAACCTGTTTTCAATTTAAAACTGGTACCAATCGGTAAGGAATCAGAAATTGTGTAAAACACGAAAGTTTTAGAACTCCTCGAGGACTAGAATTTTCGTGAAGGAAACTTTTTCTAACTTAAAATGGATTTTTAAGTATAACCTAAAATCTGAAAACGGTGCAGAAATCAATAAATTTCTGTGCATGATTTTATAGAACCAAACTAGGAAAAATTATTTTCGGACTCAACACACTATTTCAAGCATGGAAACTGTCCCAAAAGCAGTTTCCGACCCTTAAACGTTTTATTAAAATATGAGCCCAAATACACGAATTTTTAAGAAAGCAAGTTATGAGATTTAAGTGTAAAAGCTAAGTCTTTTTATGAAAGTGAGTTTTAAAGTAAAGTTTTAAAGAAAATGAATTTTAAGCTAAGTTTTTGAAGAAATATGTAGAACGGAAGGTAGCCGGGATTTAACACTCGAGTTACCGGGCTTAGCCCCAAGGCCCAAAGTTGACCTGAAGAGGGTTGACTCTAGCTATTAAAAAAGTTGACCTTGGTTAACCTAAAAGAATATACGAGCCCAAGGGTAGGTGTTCGACCTAACCCAATACGTTAGTATATGGGCTTAAGTATACGACAAGATTTTCAACGTAACCCTTTGGGTTATAAATGGCTTCACGTCTAAGGGGACATATAGCCGAAAACCCGCATGAATGTTGGTTAGTTACCAACATAGGATGAAGATGGAATAAAAAGTCTTACGTACGACTTTCAATCAAGCAGGAGGAGCCCTGCAAGCGGAATCTTGAGGAGGAACCGCCAAGCAACAGACATACAGACTGTAAGTACAACACCGTCTACAGCACAAGCCAATAGCATTATATTATTAGAGTTGATGAAGTGCTCGGTGCTATATGCTAAGTAACATGTATGCAATATGAAATATGTTAGGTATATGGTTATATGCTAAGATAAGATAAGCAAGAAATCAAGTTAGGAAAATTGACATCAGAAATGTATGTTCCTGCATAAACAAGTTAAAGTAAGAAAACAAGCACCGTGTCGTACCACCTGCGCCAGGTCGGGTTGGACTGTGGATTGAACTGGATTTGGTTTGGCCGCCCCAGACAATCCATAGTCGCGCGCCGGATACGAACACGCAGACTAAGGACCCATAAGAAGTAAGAACAAGGAAAATAAGAAAGCATAATATGGTTTATGCATGTTTGTATGTTATATGATATGCTATATGTTATGCTAAGTGTTATGCTATGGTTATGTTATGATTTAAATGTTATATGATATAAGCTATATTGTTGTTTAATTACGGCTTAGGAGTTGTACTTACTGGGCTTTAGCTCACTGTTTTAAGTTTGTGCTGTAGGTAAGTCACATGCTAGCTGATATTGGTGCAATGGGGAATAGCGAGTTCAAGCACTGTGAATCGTGGGAAATGGAATCGCTACGCGTTTTGCGGTATATAATTATAAGAGACAAGAAACGTTTTATGATAATTAATAGTTAATATGTTTATGCACAGAAACAATACTTTAAGTCTATGTACATAGTTTTATGTACTATAAAAAAAAAAAAAAAATTTCCGCTGTGTTTTACAAGCTAAGTAAGTAAGTTATATTCTATGAATGTATGTTAATAAGTACGGTAGCGGCCTACGCTAGGTGGGTCGTTACAAGAACGACCTAGCGGTGATAATAGACCGCATCTATTACACTTGAAAAACCTAGATACAAATTCTAACTTCTATGGAATCGTGACCGGCAAAATTGAACAAGCATCATATATTATCAAAATAATATAAAGCATTCATTCATCCATACATCCATTCATAATATATTTAACATACTCAAAATAAAATCTAGAGTGCCAACTCTCTAAAATATTTTATTAATGCATAGAGAGAATTTTATTTTATCAAATAATTTATATTATATGCATGATCATGAGTTGGCTCTGATACCAGTTGTTGGAAAAATCGGATCCGGTATTAGAGTTACGGCACAGCAGAAGTTTTTAAGTTTTTATGCCGTTTCCGGAAAAGAAGCTCATGATGCATATAACAATAAATTAAATTCATGATCAAGCATACCTTATTTCTTGGATTCCGGAATTGCTAGAGCGTTTAACCAACGTGTCTTCTCTACTATTCTCGAGTTTCACATCTCAGAGTGTGTGTGGGCACACGTTCAATGAATCCAAGCGACCGGTATTTCTTTCCGAAGTCTAGATCCCTCCTTCTCAATTCTGATGATCCTCGTTGAGAATTTGATCCAACTTCTTTCTTCAAAACTACAAAACAGGAACCGTTTAACCTCCTATGAAAATTATCACTCGGTTTAACCTTCCTCACAGTTTTGATTCAATGGAATTTTCTCTCTTTTTCTCTCTCACAAGATAGCTGAATTTCTTGATGTGGAAGAAACCCAAATTTTTTTTTCTTCCAAAAACGTTTTTTAATTTAAAATTATCAAAAATTGGTTTTTCAAGAACTCCTAGCCTTTATATAGTATTCCAATCCTTTTCAAAATTTATCTCCTTCTTGAAAAATAATTAATAATTATTTTTCTAGATAAATTTTGAACCAAAAGATCATACAACTCTAGGGCTAGATTCATTGAACCTAAAAACAATTTTTCAAGAGGAAATTAATCCTAAAAAAATTCGGCCACTTTGAGATAAATCATGATTGGTGGTTCAAATTTTAAATCAAGAATCTAGACTAGTCAAAAGATCCTAGTCCTATCTAGATTCAAACTTCTTTTAAACCTTTTCGAATTTAAATAGGATTCACATATTTGAATAAATATTTTCCATAAACATTATCCATATTAATTAATTTAAATCAATGAAATATTTCAAATTTTCTTTCCTCACAAAAACCGTGCACCTCTTTAATTAGGAAAGAAAAATCCATGAAATAATCTCCATTATTTAAACCAATTAATAATTTAATGCTGGGACTGTATCTAAACAATTTTGAAACAAAATTTTATTCCCTCCACACAATTAAAAAACGTGCACCTCCTTTAATTAGGAGAGAAAAAAAATTTTGTTTTCCAAAATTCAAACACAATCTTATTTTCAAAATTCAAATTAACCAATCACATGTTGACAAATCATTTGTCTACAAATTTCACATGTCCAATCCTTTCTGGATTGCATGTAAGAGAGTACTATGTCTTAATAGATATTTTTAAATTCCATTTATAATTTACCGATCTCATTAGGAACAAATCCCAAGACGCTTCGTGGAACTATATGAGCTAATAGAGGGACCCGATGGAAATATGTAAAGAGGCTCCTATAATTGTGAAAAATTAATCCCAGATTAATTATCCATCAATTATCAACTTCAAAACTATTCCACTAAAAATTTGAAGCTGAACTTCTGTTTACATACCGTATTACGAAAACTCTCTCGCGTAGTGCTTCTTCCATGATTTATTCATTGCTTGCTTAATCCCCATATGTTATCCATGATTGAATTAAGGACTTTTTTCGTTTTACCTTTTCAATCATTTTAGTTTAAAGTTCAACTATTCTCCATTGAAAAAACCACCAATTGTAAAACCATACAATTGGTAAACTACCAGAGAACACAAAGTAAACCGATGGCGAAGTCTTGTTTTACTATCTTTCAATCCCCGAATAATACCTTTAAGTAGATAACATTTACTATCATTAAGATAGCTATGGATTCCGTATCTATGAATCTTGATTTCTCCATCCATAAGTTATGCGCCCAAAACACAAGCATGTTGACCATGAATTAACAGTGTCTCACCTTTAGTGTATCAAAGTACATAAGTCATGGATGCGAACTCAAGTAATCATTTCAGGATTAAGATTAATGCAGGGTTGTAATAACTAAATTTTCTTCAATACAATTTCTTGTAGAAAAGTTCAAGCTAAACCATTAAGGTATTTGTGTAAAATCCTATTTAGGGTTTTTGAATGATTTTATGAGATCTTATTAGCTTTATAAGACTCGAAAATGAATGGTTTAGTTAAGCAAATGACTTTTTGGGTAAAAAGAGGAAGAAAACCCATGATTTTATGATTGGTCAAAGTTGGTTAAGGAAGTCAAACTTTGACCAAGAAAGTCAAAGAGAGTCAAAGAGAGTCAAAGAAAGTCAAAGAGAGTCAAAGAGAGTCAAAGAAAGTCAACGAAAGTCAAAATTTGACCAAAGAGTCAAAGTTGACCAAGGAGGTCAAGTTTGGTCAATGAAGTCAAAGGTTGACCAAAGGTAGTCAAAGAGTTGACCACACTGATAAATGACGAGCGGTATGGAAAATATACTGCAAAAAAAACCAAAAACATAGTCAAGGATGTGTAGATAAGAAATCAAATTACCATAGAAAAATCAAGCACAATACATAGGTATTTTTGGGCCAAAAAGTTTTAAGCAAAAAGAAAATTTTTCGTACTGTCCATTTTCACACAGATAAATTTTGGACTGCTATACTATGTCACAGTATTGTGTATTAGTGAGCTCGGTATCAAAAATATCTGTGTGAACTTTAAAGTAGACAGCTTTTAAGAGAAAAAGCCAAACAAGCCCTATGACCTCGTGCATGACCTCACCTATGGGATTTATGGCATCATTAAGATTTTAATTAAAGAAAAAAATGATTAAAAAATTGGATAATCTTTGACAACTCATGCTAGAATGGCCGGCCACTTTGGGGTGAAAATATAATTAGAAAAACTTATGGGGTTGTTTCAAAAAGGAGAACAAAAAATAATCACATTTTGACCCCAAAATCTTGCCTATAAATAGGCCATGGGGGGGGGGACGGTTTTTGCTGCAGAAAAATAAGGAAAAGCAGCCAAATTCTTGTCAATTTTCCTCTCCAAAAATATGCAAATCCAAGTGGGTGATTGAGTGAAGAAAATTTTCAATAGACATAGGGGTTTTGGTGCTTGGAGTGTGAGATTTCTTCTAGTGTGCAAAACAGTTTTTTTTGGACAGCTTTTGTGCAGTTTTTGAGGCCAAAGAGCCGGCTGTTAGAGGGTGGAAGGGTGACCAAATTTTGTGTCAAGGAGGGCTTAGCTTTGAATGCTAACAACCAACCCAAAATCAGCCATAATTTTGGTGCAAAAGGAGCATCAACAACCGGCTATAGGAGGTGCAAGGGGGAGACTTTTTAAGTGAATCAACCTTAGCTTCCACTTGTGTTTTCAACCAAGGTAAACCCTTCTAGACCCTCATCTTTTTCAATTAAGCTTTCAATTTGAAATTTACATGTATTTCAAGTTGAAATTGTAAGAGCATAAGCTCAATTTATTTTTGTGCCCAAAGTTAGAACCTAGGTGTGCTTGAGTTAGATTAAGGGTGGTTTGATTTTATCTTTGCATTCTTGCTTTAAATTTGTGAATTTTATGCAAAATGATGGTCTATAGTATGTCCCCTAATCTGCCCTAGGATGGTTGTGGATGAAAATTTGATGCTAGGTTGCTAGAATGTAATAACAATGCTTGATATGCTTGCTATGATCCAAGTCATGCAACAAGAAAATTATCTAATGTTGATAGGCTTGCATGGCTATGTTAGAAAATGTATTTAAAAAAAATTTACGTTAGAAAACCGCTGCATGTGTGTATTAGAGCTCCCACGGTGGCTGGTTGAGCTAGATTTCGCGTTTAGGACGTAAAACAAATTCTAAACCGAAAAACGGACAAGTTCGGATCTGTAAGACCCGAAATTTTGTAGACTTGTAATCTCCTTGTTCATAAGGAATTAGAGTCTAATTTATGTGTTTATGATGTGTTATATGAAAAATTATGAATAATAATGAGAAATTCATAATTTTATTTAAACGATGTTCGAGTCCTCATTTAATGATTATGAGACTCAATTAATGATTTATGAGCCAAGAATGGGGTTTTTAAAGGAAAAAGAACGAAAAAGGATGAAATTTGACGAAAGTCAAAGGTTTGACCAAAAAGTCAACTTTGACCAAAAAATCAAAGAGTTGACCAAAAAGTCAAAAGGGTTGACCAAAAAGTCAAAGCTTGACCGGGACGGGTCACAACATCGACTTTACAAGTATGATGAAGGAATATGGAAAGAACCTCCGAAAATGAAGTTTTATAAGCCATAAATCCACCCTAGGAAAATCAAGCACACCGAAAAAGAATTAAGGGCAAAAAGGTCTCCGAAAAATTGGAGAAAGAGAGTTTTCGGTCCAAATTTATATGGAAGAATTTTTGGACCAAAATATAAAATAAGAATGCTCATCACAGTATTGGAAATAACTGTAGAGCGCTAAAAGAGCTGTGAAAGAACGAAATAGCCAAACAAGACCTTGGAAGAGCTAGTGAAAGATGACATCAACTCTTGACATCACCCTCCATTAACTCAAGATTTCACATAGCAGCCCCCCTCTCATATTCGGCAGCCACAAGGAATTGGAAAGGGAATGGGAACAAGACTAGACATAAAGCCATAAATCAAGGAAAAAGTTGAACCACTTTTGTCCATCACAAATCTCCCATCCTCTAGTCACTTTTTGTTTAAAAAAAAATGAGTCAAACCCATGCCATTACCCCTTGAAATCCGGCAGCCATCAAGCCCCCACTCCATCACAATGGTCGGCAACTTCAAAGAAAAAGAAAGGATTTGGCTTGGTTAGGGTAACTAGATGGCCTTTCAAGTCTAACTAAGCAAGGACAAAAGCACATGCCTCTTCCTCCCCTTAATTTCAGCTGCCAACAGCCCCCACCAACAGCAATGCACTTCCCTTCTCCCTCATTAATTTCGGCTGCAAAGGGAAGAGAAAAAGAGACAAGCAAGGTGTGACATGAAGCCTTAAATTAAGGACAAGCAACCTCTCCACTTTTCACTCCACCAAAGGATTGCCACATGCCCTCCTTTCCTCTTCATTTTCGGCAGCCCACATCCCCAATATCTCCATCAAGATTCGGCAGCTTGAAGGAAAAGGAAAGACAAGACTAAAGCCTTGAATTAAGGACAAGAAACCAACCACTAGTCATTCAAGACATCTCATCCATTCTCCCTTCTCATTTTCCTTGTCAAAGACAGCCAAAACCTTGGCTTAGTCTTCAGAAAACCGGCAGCAAGAGACAAGGAGAGAGAGAGAGAGATTCAAAGAGAAAATTCTTGGGTTTTCTTCACTAGGGAGTTCGGTTTTTACAAGGGAGAGTGCTAGAGAAAGATTGGAAAATTTCTTGTGGATCTTGGGTGTTGGCCGAGCAAGAGAAAGAAGGAAAAAGGGGTGAGTGAAACTTGGAGAAATTTTGGGTCAAGGGTGTTCGGATTTGAGTGGTCTAGCAAGGAACCAAGAAGAAAAATTTTTGGTGCACCTTTTGGTACCAAAACTGTGAGCAACCAAGAGCAATGAGAGCTTGAGAAAATTTTTGGTGATTCTCCAAGCAAGTGGCCGAACAAAGCAAGAGAGAAGGAGGTAAGAAAAACTTGGTTTCTCTTCTTGTGATTTTTGGTTTTGGTAGAGCAAGAAATAACTAACAACAAAAATTTTGGATGCTTTCTTCATGGTGAAGCCGTGGGCTAGAGCAAGCCAAGGAACCAAGGAAGATTTTGGGATTTCAAAACCCTAACTCGGGTTTGGGGTAAATCTCTTAAACCACCTTGAAATCAAGTCTTATTTAAGTATTTTTGATGTTGATTCAAGTGGTTTGTAAGGACATAAGTCCACTTTAAATTTCTGCCCTCATTGATGGTGTGTGTGCTTGACAAGGTTAGGGTTTGGTTGGCTAATTTTTTATGCTTATTTGCTTTAAAATTTGTGCTTGAAAATGATGGATTTTTTATGCTATAAATTAGGTTGTATGTCTCATAAGATTAGGCTAAAAATCTGCCCTTGGCAGCCATGAGAGCATGCTAGATTTAGGGTTGGATTTTATGATGCTTGTATGTGTTGATACATGTGTTAGAGCCAAGCAACCTAGGTTTTTAAATTTTCGGATTTGGGTTGCATGAGTTGAATGAGATGGATTTATGGGTTTCAATGGGACGTTAGAGGTGCTGCTTGTTGTGGTATAAGCTCCCGATGTGATCGGTCGAGATAGATTCCGCGAATAGGACGTAAACCGAAATGAGGAACCGAAACTGCCAATTCGGATTCGAATCTGGCCAGTTTCGGGAAAGGGTAATTTCAAGGCCCTTAGAGGCCGAATAGGGTAAAACTCAAAACACAAAAGTTGTTCGGAACAACTTTTCCTAGAGGACAACGTGGACATAATGCTCCAAAGGCCTCCGTTTTACCCAAAACCCGTGGCTGAACCCTGGGACGTTCTCCACCCAGTTTTTCAGAGTTAACCCGTTTTCAAATAAAAACTGGTACTGATCTAGGCCGAACTGGATTTTATGTAAAACATGAAAGTTTTAGCATTTTTCGATAGCTACAACTTTCATGAAGACAAGTTTTTCAAATTCTAAGTCAATTTTTAAACTGGGCGTGTTTTGTGGAAGGTGTGCAGGGAGTCCGAAATCTTGCACATGAGATTCACGAAAATATTTTCTGGAAAAAGTGTGAAGTGTTTTTAAATGGTCATTTTAGCTTCGGAAACCATTCCAAAGGCGGTTTCCGACCCCAAATGATTTTATAAAAGATTTGTTTCGAAAACCATGAATTTTAAGGGCTCGGGTTTGAAATTCACATTTTCTCTGAAGTAAAGAAAAAGAGGGTTTCAACCAAGAATTTACAAGTTAAAGAAAATAATGGGATTAAGCCAAGGTATTTTCTAATTAAAGGAGTTAAAATTTTACAAGCAAGATGAAGGATTTTTTGAAGCTTATTACACAAGATTTTCCAAAAAAATAAGGAAGAGTAATTTTATAGTAAAATTGGTAAACAAGCCGATTACGAATGGTAACCGGATATTTTATTCGAGTTACAAACCCAAGGATAACCAAGGGTTGACAAAAGGTTGACCCAAGGTTAAACAAGGTTAATCTTAAGGGTTACCCAATATAACCCTAAGAGATACCCACATGTATATTTGGGCTAAGATTTAATGGGTTAATGGGAATAACCCAATAACAAGGATGTATGAGCAAAGCCCAATAATAGAACAAGGCACTAACTAAAAAGGTTACCCAACGTAACCTCTTAAGGATTAATCGAAGTTCGATAAAGAATGGGGATTAATATGGCCAAGATGGATATCATGGATAGGGGACATACAACCAAAAGTAAATGTGAGTGTTGGTAGGTCACCAACACCTTACGAAAGGATCCTGATCCTATATTTTTGGTATATCAGGAAAGTGAATTGCCGTTGCCGACAAGTTTAAGGAACGCAATTTTAAGGATACGGCACTAGAGGTAAGTACAAACCTCACCTGCAGTATGAAGACTAGTAAATTATGTTCAAGTATGTGGTTTTCAAATATGCTGCAATATGTTGTGTGCTATATCTATGAAATGCCATGTTTTATGAAAAGTGCTATTTTTGCAAAATGCCATGTTTATAAAAGGTGCTATTTTCGCAAAATGCTATGTTTATAAAAGTGCTATTTTTGCAAAAGATTATAAAAGTGCTATATTAGCAAAATATCATATTTATAAAAATGTCATGATTGTAAGTGCCATGAATGAAAAGAATGCCATGCCATGTTATGAATGAGATAAAAAATATGTTATCATATAGTGACATCATAAGGTATGTTCACTAAAGATAAATAACATGGTAAGAAATCACAAGTAAAGTGTCGTACCGACCTCCCACAAGGTGCAGGATTTTTCATGTTAAAGTAAATGATTCACCCTCTCGTTGATGCGGGAGGGTGTAATCACCTATTGTTCCCAGAGCAGTTAGGGACCTTGCAACCCCTATCTGTAATCTGGAGGCGCGCTAAATAAATGATGCTACGTACACTATGGGGCCCATAAGAAAGATAAGTAAGTTAAAAGAAATACATAAATGGAACATAAATGGTTCACGCATATGCATATGATGATGAATGTTTTTAAGATGTTTTAATGGTTTTGTGAGATTATGTTTGTACTTACTGGGCGAAAGCTCATCAAGTTATATTTCATACTGTAGGTAAGAAACCCGCAGCTTAATGCTGGGCATTGTTGGAGCGGTGTGGCGGCGGACGAAGGCGGTATGGATACCACTACGCATAGTTTCCGCAACCGATTTTTAAAAGTCAAGAAGTTTTGTATATATAAGTATATACATGATGAAGACAAGTTATGTATCATGGTATTTTGGAACTAAAGACCTTAAGTAACGTTTACTTAAGTAGTAATGATATATCACTAAGGACAAATGTTTTTATAAGTATGTTTCAAAAAAAAACAAAAAAAAAAAATTCCTCATTTTCAAGTAAGTAAGTAAGTAAGGCGTGACGGCCCTACGTAGTAAGGGGACATCACAGAGTTGGTATCAGAGAGGTATCCTGCCAGCCTACTTCGTCTCGCTCCGCATCGTTCTGCAATAGCCCAAGTAAGTTAAATTATTTTCTTACGCTTAGAAATAGGTTTTCGTATTCAATGCATATCGATGGTTCGCAATAGAAAGGTTGGTTGTGAGAATGACGTTGGGTTGTGCCCTAGCTCGGTGGTGGTAAACAAGTAATGTATGCCTATGATGAGGAAATTATGTATTTTCCTAAAAACTATGATTATGAAATGAAGATTATGATTCTGTATAAAAGATATGATTTTATGAAAATTTTAAAAAAATAAGAAGCTTATTTTGTTGCTTCTATACAGAACCATGCCACCAAGACACCGAGCGACACAAGCCCAAAACGTCGATCTTGCAGCTCAACTAAACGAGCTAAGAGAGATGATGCTAGCCCAGCAACGAGAAATAGGTGGGCTTAGGGCTCAAATAGCCCAACAGAACCAAGGACCACCTGCGGCCAGGGTACCACAGGCACAAGAGGAGCCACCTGCGGCACCGGAATTTCCCGAGGAGGAACCAGTGATTCCGGAACACCTTGAGGCCCCAGAAGCACCAATGGCGCCGGTAGCTGCTCCGCCAGCACCTCGTGTTCGGACCCCGGCAGAGCTGTACCATGAATTCGGGCGCATAAAAGCACCGGAATTCGAGGGATCAACGGACCCGATCGAGGCCAACAACTGGCTCATCGACCTTCAAGTTTCCCTGAACTTCTTAGGGCTCGATAATAGAGAGAGAGTCCTTTGCGCGTCCTTTATGTTGAAGAAAGACGCCCGGTTATGGTGGGAAATGGTTCAAATCCGACGGGACGTCACCCAGATGACATGGGAAGACTTTGTGGAAGAGTTCCGTGAGAAGTACTTCAACACAGAAGTAATGGAAACTCAGCAGGATGAATTCACCAATTTCCGTCAGGGAAATTTGTTAGTGGCCGAAGCTGTAAGAAAGTTTGAACAGCTCGCCCAACTCTGCCCTCAACTCATCAGTTCCGAAAGGGACAAAGTAAGAAAGATGATGAAAATGTTCCGGCCAGACTTAGCCGTAATTATCAGCAGTGGCCCCCACCCACCGCTCACTGTCGCCGAGTGCGTCAGTCGAGCAGTTCGAGCCGAATATTGGGTTGGTCAGAACAAGGCGCAACGGGCCCAGTTCTTTAAAGAAAGGAATGAGGAGAAAGCCCTAGCCAGACAGAGCCAGACCAAACTAGGCCAATCATCGCAACAGAAAGGTTAAGGAGGACCTTCTGGCCAACGCAGCAACAACAAGCCGTATGGCAACCCCCACCAGAAAAGAAAGTGGAATGCTGGAGGACAGGGGAGCCCACAGAATCCCCCCCAGAAGAAGAATGCCCCTGACAGCAGTGGAACTCCCCCTTACCAAAAATGTGGGAGAAAGCACTCGGGAGACTGCCGTGCCGGGACAAACCGTTGTTACCTGTGTGGCAAGGAAGGCCACTTTGCGAAGAATTGCAATGCCAATGTCCAACACTAGCAGAATTACCAGCGGGGTCAGGGAAGTCAGTTGCACGCTGTACAGATGAAGCTCGAAGGACCTGCAGCTCCTCAAGGCCGAGCTGAAGCTTCAGAACCGCAATGACGCATCTATGCCTATACAAAGGAGGATGCTCAAGCTGGACCGTCCACGGTGGTGACAGGTCAGCTTCCTATTGCCCAACAAGATGCTTATGTGTTGATTGATTCTGGAGCTACGCATTCATTCACATCACCTAGGTTTGCTAAGAAACTAGGTAAAGATAATGAGAAAATCGGAAGGACCTTTCGTACTGCATTACCCTCCGGGGAAATCTTGTTGTCTGATTATTGGATACGCCACGTCCCAATAATCATATGCGGTAGGGAGATGTACGTCAACCTGATCGTCATCGGCCTATACGACTATGGCGTTATCCTGGGTATGGACTTCCTGGGAAAATACAACGCGGTTATCGACTGCCAGCGTCGTGCCGTTACGTTCAAGCCAGTTGGGGATAAGGAATTCATTTTTCGAGGATCGACCCCGAAACAGCCAAAGATGTTTATTTCGGCGTTAAAGGCTAGAAAGTTATTGGCGGAAGGATGTATGGGGTTTCTAGCCAACATGGTAGATAAGATGCTAGAGACCGAAAGTAAGCCGGAAGATGTACTGGTAGTCAAGGAGTTTGTGGACGTTTTTCCTGAAAATCTGCCAGGATTGCCACCAGAACGACAAATCTCTTTCGAAATTGAGTTGTTTCCAGGATCAGCGCCTGTGTCCAAGGCACCGTATAGGATGGCGCCTACTGAATTCAAAGAATTACAAGTCCAGTTGAAGGAGCTCCTGGATAAAGGATTCATCAGACAGAGCTATTCACCATGGGGAGCCCCGGTGTTGTTTGTTAAGAAGAAGGACGGCATTCTAAGAATGTGCATCAATTATCGGGAGTTGAACAAGATCACCATCAAGAACAAGTATCCTTTGCCCAGGATCGACGATCTGTTCGACCAATTGAAGGGAGCCTCCGTCTTTTCAAAGATTGATCAACGATCGGGATATCACCAGCTCCGAATCGAGGAAGGAGATGTTCCGAAGACGGCGTTTCGCACTCGATATGGACACTACAAGTTCCTTGTGATGCCGTTCGGACTGACAAATGCTCCAGCAGCCTTCATGGATCTGATGAATCGCGTATTCAAGGACTACCTAGACAAGTTTGTCATTGTCTTTATAGACGACATTCTGATCTATTCAAGGTCGAAAAAGGAGCATGAGGAGCATCTAAGGATTGCACTATGGATTTTGAAGCAAAATCAGTTTTACGCCAAGTTCTCCAAGTGCGAGTTTTGGTTGGAGAAGGTCCATTTCTTAGGACATGTGGTCTCAAAAGAAGGCATATCCGTAGATCCGGCTAAGATCGAGGCGGTAAGTAAGTGGCCAGCCCTCAAAAATGTCACCGAAGTGCGCAGTTTCCTCGGATTAGTGGGCTATTACCGACGATTTGTCAAAGGGTTTGCTAAGATCGCGGCGCCACTTACCGCACTCACAAGAAAAGGGAAGGCGTACGAATGGACAAATAAGTGTGAAGAGCACTTCCAAGAACTCAAAAGCAAGTTGACGAGCGCTCCAATCCTCACAATTCCGGTCGTAGAGGAAGAAAACTTCGTGATTTACAGCGATGCTTCCAAGATAGGATTGGGAGCCGTGCTTATGCAGAACGGAAAAGTGATCGCTTGTGCCTCGCGACAGCTCAAGGAACACGAAAAGAACTATCCGACGCATGATTTGGAGCTTGCGGCGTTAGTTTTTGCCTTAAAGAGTTGGAGGCACTACCTCTACGGTACAAAATGCGAAGTATATACGGATCATCAAAGCCTGAAGTACATCTTCACACAAAAGGAGCTTAACATGAGGCAAAGAAGATGGCTCGAATTGGTGAAGGACTACGACATAGATATCCGATACCATCCAGGAAAGGCTAACAAGGTGGCCGATGCCCTTAGTCAGAAGTCATCTTCCTCAATGATGTCAATCAGGTTATTGACTGAGCCTCTTCAAAAGAAGCTAATGGAAGCCAGAATCGAGCTCATCACGGGAGGATTAGCTGCTCTAACCTTCCAGCCTACCATTTTAGATGGGATGAAGGAACGTCAAGAAGCCGATGCCTCGCTGCTTAGGACGAAAAATGAGGTTTTAGAAGGAAAGGAGTCGGACTTCCACATATCCGATGAGGGCATACTCTATCAAAAGGATAGACTATGCATTCCTAATGAGGAAAAATTAAAAGAAAAGATTATGAAAGAAGCTCACGAGACTCCGTACTCTGTCCATCCTGGAGCCACAAAAATGTACAAGGACTTAAAAGAGAGCTTTTGGTGGCCTAAAATGAAGAACGACGTCGCTACTTTTGTCAGTAAGTGCCTTACCTGTCAAAAAGTAAAGGCAGAACACCAACGTCCAGGAGGAGAATTGCAGAAAATTTCCATCCCAGAATGGAAATGGGACTAGGTGACAATAAATTTCGTGGTTGGTTTGCCTCGAACTCCTAGCAGCAACGACACTATTTGGGTGGTCATTGACCGATTGACAAAGTCGGCACACTTTATAGCCATCAAGCTCAGCTTCTCTGTGGAACAATTGGCAGAATTGTATGTGGCCCAGATCGTTCGCTATCATGGAATTCCGAAAACTATCATCTCGGATCGCGACGGTCGCTTCACTTCGAAATTTTGGAAGAGCGTACATGAAGCAATGGGTACCAAGCTTTCGTTTAGTACAGCTTTTCACCCACAAACGGACGGACAATCAGAAAGGACCATTCAGACCTTAGAAGATATGTTGCGAGCTTGCGTGATGGATTTCAAGGGAACTTGGGATAAGAAGCTTCCTTTGATTGAATTCTCGTACAACAACAGTTTTCACGCTTCAATCGGAATGGCTCCTTATGAAGCTTTGTATGGAAGGAGATACAGATCTCCAGTCCACTGGTACGAGACAAGAGAAAAAGAACTTGTGTCTACGGATTTTATTCGGAAGACCACGGAAAACGTGAAGCTCATAAGACAAAGGATGGAGACTGCGTTTAGCCAGCAAAAGAGTTATGCCGACAAGCGCCGAAGACCTCTTGAATTTGAAGTAGGAGACTTGGTTTTCCTCAAAGTCGCTCCATTTAAGGGAGTTATGCGGTTCGGAAAGAAAGGGAAATTGAGCCCAAGGTATATAGGGCCGTTCGAGATACTCGAGAGAGTTGGGAACGTAGCCTACAAGTTGGCTTTACCCCAAGAATTGGCATATGTACACAATGTGTTTCATGTGTCGATGTTGAAAAAGTACATTCCTGATCCGTCGCACGTATTGGATCACGAACCGATCGAGATTCGCGAAGATCTGACTTATGACGAGAAGCAAGTCCAAATTTTGGCACGAGAAGAAAAAGTGCTAAGAAACAAGGTCATACCATTGGTAAAGGTATTATGCAGGAATCTCCATATCGAAAAAGCGACATGGGAACGAGAAGAAGACATGAAGAGAGACTACCCCGATTTGTTCTAATTTTCGAGGACGAAAATCTTTTAAGGAGGGTAGGTTGTAAGACCTGAAATTTTATAGACTTGTAATCTCCTTATTCATAAGGAATTAGAGTCTAATTTATGTGTTTATGATGTGTTATATGAAAAATTATGAATAATAATGAGAAATTCATAATTTTATTTAAACGATATTCGAGTCCTCATTTAATGATTATGAGACTCAATTAATGATTTATGAGCCAAAAATGAGGTTTTTAAAGGAAAAAGAACGAAAAAGGATGAAATTTGACGAAAGTCAAAGGTTTGACCAAAAAGTCAACTTTGACCAAAAAGTCAAATGGTTGACTAAAAAGTCAAAGCTTGACCGGGACGGGTCACAACGTCGACTTTACAAGTATGATGAAGGAATATGGAAAGAATCTCCGAAAATGAAGTTTTATAAGCCATAAATCCACCCTAGAAAAATCAAGCACACCGAAAAATAATTAAGGGCAAAAAGGTCTCCGAAAAATTGGAGAAAGAGAGTTTTCGGTCCAAATTTATATGGAAGAATTTTTGGACCAAAATATAAAATAAGAATGCTCATCACAGTATTGGAAATAACTGTAGAGCGCTAAAAGAGCTGTGAAAGAACGAAATGGCCAAACAAGGCCTTGGAAGAGCTAGTGGAAGATGACATCAACTCTTGACATCACCCTCCACTAACTCAAGATTTCACATAACAGCCCCCCTCTCATATTCGGCAGCCACAAGGAATTGGAAAGGGAATGGGAACAAGACTAGACATAAAGCCATAAATCAAGGAAAAAGTTGAACCACTTTTGTCCATCACAAGTCTCTCATCCTCTAGTCACTTTTTGTTTAAAAAAAAATGAGTCAAACCCATGCCATTACCCCTTGAAATCCGGCAGCCATCAAGCCCCCACTCCATTACAATGGTCGGCAACTTCAAAGAAAAATAAAGGATTTGGCTTGGTTAGGGTAACTAGATGGCCTTTCAAGTCTAACTAAGCAAGGACAAAAGCACATGCCTCTTCCTCCCCTTAATTTCAGCTGCCAACAGCCCCCACCAACAGCCATGCACTTCCCTTCTCCCTCATTAATTTCGGCTGCAAAGGGAAGAGAAAAAGAGACAAGCAAGGTGTGACATAAATCCTTAAATTAAGGACAAGCAACCTCTCCACTTTTCACTCCACCAAAGGATTGCCACATGCCCTCCTTTCCTCTTCATTTTTGACAGCCCACATCCCCAATATCTCCATCAAGATTCGGCAGCTTGAAGGAAAAGGAAAGACAAGACTAAAGCCTTGAATTAAGGACAAGAAACCAACCACTAGTCATTCAAGACATCTCATCCATTCTCCCTTCTCATTTTCCTTGTCAAAGACAGCCAAAACCTTGGCTTAGTCTTCAGAAAACCGGCAGCAAGAGAGAAGGAGAGAGAGAGAGAGATTCAAAGAGAAAATTCTTGGGTTTTCTTCACTAGGGAGTTCGGTTTTTACAAGGGAGAGTGCTAGAGAAAGATTGGAAAATTTCTTGTGGATCTTGGGTGTTGGCCGAGCAAGAGAAAGAAGGAAAAAGGGGTGAGTGAAACTTGGAGAAATTTTGGGTCAAGGGTGTTCGGATTTGAGTGGTCTAGCAAGGAACCAAGAAGAAAAATTTTTGGTGCACCTTTTGGTACCAAAACCGTGAACAACCAAGAGCAAGGAGAACTTGAGAAAATTTTTGGTGATTCTCCAAGCAAGTGGCCGAACAAAGCAAGAGAGAAAGAGGTAAGAAAAACTTGGTTTCTCTTCTTGTGATTTTCGGTTTTGGTAGAGCAAGAAAGAACTAACAACAAAAATTTTGGATGCTTTCTTCATGGTGAAGCCGTGGGCTAGAGCAAGCCAAGGAACTAAGGAAGATTTTGGGATTTCAAAACCCTAACTCGGGTTTGGGGTAAATCTCTTAAACCACCTTGAAATCAAGTCTTATTTAAGTATTTTTGATGTTGATTCAAGTGGTTTGTAAGGACATAAGTCCACTTTAAATTTCTGCCCTCATTGATGGTGTGTGTGCTTGATAAGGTTAGGGTTTGGTTGGCTGATTTTTGATGCTTATTTGCTTTAAAATTTGTGCTTGAAAATGATGGATTTTTTATGCTAGAAATTAGGTTGTATGTCCCATAAGATTAGGTCAAAAATCTGCCCTTGGCAGCCATGAGAGCATGCTAGATTTAGGGTTGGATTTTATGATGCTTGTATGTGTTGATGCATGTGTTAGAGCCAAGCAACCTAGGTTTTTAAATTTTCGGATTTGGGTTGCATGAGTTGAATGAGATGGATTTATGGGTTTCAATGGGAGGTTAGAGGCGCTGCTTGTTGTGGTATAAGCTCCCGATGTGATCGGTCGAGATAGATTCCGCGAATAGGACGTAAACCGAAATGAGGAACCGAAACTGCCAATTCAGATTCGAATCTGGCCAGTTTCGGAAAAGGGTAATTTCAAGGCCCTTAAAGGCCGAATGGGGTAAAACTCAAAACACAAAAGTTGTTCGGAACAACTTTTCCTAGAGGAAAACGTGAACAGAATCTCGAAATAAGGCTCCAAAGGCCTCTGTTTTACCCAAAACCCGTGGCTAAACCCTGGGACGTTCTCCACCCAGTTTTTCAGAGTTAACCCGTTTTCAAATAAAAACTGGTACTGATCTAGGCCGAACTGGATTTTGTGCAAAACACAAAAGTTTTAGCATTTTTCGATAGCTACAACTTTCATGAAGACAAGTTTTTCAAATTCCAAGTCGATTTTTAAACTGGGCGTGTTTTGTGGAAGGTGTGCAGGGAGTCCGAAATCTTGCACATGAGATTCACGAAAATATTTTCTAGAAAAAGTGTGAAGTGTTCTTAAATGGTCATTTTAGCTTTGGAAACCATTCCAAAGGCAGTTTCCGACCCCAAATGATTTTATAAAAGATTTGTTTCGAAAACCATGAATTTTAAGGGCTCGGGTTTGAAATTCACATTTTCTCCGAAGTAAAGAAAAAGAGGGTTTCAACCAAGAATTTACAAGTTAAAGAAAATAATGGGATTAAGCCAAGGTATTTTCTAATTAAAGGAGTTAAAATTTTACAAGCAAGATGAAGGATTTTTGGAAGCTTATTACACAAGATTTTCCAAGAAAATAAGGAAGAGTAATTTTATAGTAAAATTGGTAAACAAGCCGATTACGAATGGTAACCGGATATTTTATTCGAGTTACAAACCCAAGGATAACCAAGGGTTGACAAAAGGTTGACCCAAGATTAAACAAGGTTAACCTTAAGGGTTACCCAATATAACCCTAAGAGATACCCACATGTATATTTGGGCTAAGATTTAATGGGTTAATGGGAATAACCCAATAAAAAGGATGTATGAGCAAAGCCCAATAATAGAACAAGGCACTAACTAAAAAGGTTACCCAACGTAACCTCTTAAGGATTAATCGAAGTTTGATAAAGAATGGGGATTAATATGGCCAAGATGGATATCATGTATAGGGGACATACAACCAAAAGTAAATGTGAGTGTTGGTAGGTCACCAACACCTTACGAAAGGATCCTGATCCTATATTTTTGGTATATCAGGAAAGTGAATTGCCGTTGCCGACAAGTTTAAGGAACGCAATTTTAAGGATACGGCACTAGAGGTAAGTACAAACCTCACCTGCAGTATGAAGACTAGTAAATTATGTTCAAGTATGTGGTTTTCAAATATGCTGCAATATGTTGTGTGCTATATCTATGAAATGCCATGTTTTATGAAAAGTGCTATTTTTGCAAAATGCCATGTTTATAAAAGGTGCTATTTTCGCAAAATGCTATGTTTATAAAAGTGTTATTTTTACAAAAGATTATAAAAGTGCTATATTAGCAAAATATCATGTTTATAAAAATGTCATGATTGCAAATATCATGAATGAAAAGAATGCCATGCCATTTTCTGAATGAGATAAAAAGTATGTTATCATATAGTGACATCATAAGGTATGTTCACTAAAGATAAATAACATGGTAAGAAATCAGAAGTAAAGTGTTGTACCGACCTCCCATAAGGTGGAGGATTTTTCATGTTAAAGTAAATGATTCACCCTCTCGTTGATGCGGGAGGGTGTAATCACCTATTGTTCCCAGAGTAGTTAAGAACATTGCAACCCCTATCTGTAATCTGGAGGTGTGCTAAATAAATGATGGTACGTACACTATGGGGCCCATAAGAAAGATAAGTAAGTTAAAAGAAATGCATAAATGGAATATAAATGGTTCACGCATATGCATATGATGATGAATGTTTTTAAGATGTTTTAATGGTTTTGTGAGATTATGTTTGTGCTTACTGGGCGAAAGCTCATCAAGTTATATTTCATACTGTAGGTAAGAAACCCGCAGCTTAATACTGGGCATTGTTGGAGCGGTGTGGCGGCGGACGAAGGCGGTATGGATACCACTACGCATAGTTTCCGCAATCGATTTTTAAAAGTCAATAAGTTTTGTATATATAAGTATATACATGATGAAGACAAGTTATGTATCATGGTATTTTGGAACTAAAGACCTTAAGTAACGTTTACTTAAGTAGTAATGATATATCACTAAGGACAAATGTTTTTATAAGTATGTTTCAAAAAAAAATAATAAAAAAATATTCCTCATTTTCAAGTAAGTAAGTAAGTAAGGCGTGACGGCCCTACGTAGTAAGGGGGCGTCACAGCATCAATCCTGACCAGTTTTCGAAAAAGTAAATTTTGTGGCCTTTAGAAGCCGAATTTGGAAAAACTGAAAACATGAAAGTTGTTCAGAACAGTTTTTACTTGAGGACAGCATAGAAATTTTTCCAAAATAAGGCTCCAATGGCCTCTGTTTTCACAAAAATCCGAGAGTGACGTGCCCAGACCTGTAAGCACGTTCAGTTGTGTTCCAAGAGGAAAACGAAAGGGTTAGAGTCCGAACTGGGTTTTTTAGTAAACATGAAAGTTCTAGAATTTTTCGAGATCTAAAAGTTTCATGAAGACAACTTTTTCAGATTCTTCCTAGATTTTAAAGTATAATTAGAATTATAAAGATTGTACAGGAAATAGTAGAATTCTGTACAAGATTTTCTAGAAAAATGTAAGGATTTAGTATTTTTGAACCAAAACTGATAATTTGGCTACAGGAACTACTCCAAAGGCAGTTCCGATCCTTAATAACATTTTTCAAATATTTTGATAAGAAAACCCAAATTTTTATAAGGAAAATAAAAATGATTTTTGTAAAAAGGTGGTGAAAACACCTACAATTTCTAAAGGAAACAAGTGGAACTATAGACCTAGGGTTTCTTAAAATTAAGGTAAGCAAGAAGTTTACCACTAATAACTAAGTATTACACCCGAACTATAGCACTGCGTCCAAAGCCCAGGGTTACCTATAGTCACTCAATAGGTTACCGCTTAGTTGGACCTTAATAACCCAATAAGGGTTAATTTAAGATAAGTCACCCCAAGGGTTACCCAATGTAACCCAACGTGATACCAAGGCTAGTAAGACTAAGGGTTACCCAATGTAACCCAACATGGTATCAAATTAATAAGACCAAGGGTTACCCAATGTAACCCAATATTGTATCAAGATAGTAATACTTAAGGTGACCAATAATAACCAAGTAGGTTATGGGTTACAACAAAGTTTAAGAATTAAATAATGATCTAGACCTAAGTATCTATGTATGAACTTAGCTTACAAGAGTACCCTAAGTAACCTAATAAGGTAAGATCCAAGGGTGATAATAAACGACAAGGGTTACTTGTAGTAACCCCACAAGTTATTATAAGTTGTGAAGGGGACATACAACTAGGACTATATGTATGAACGTTGGTTAGGTTACCAATATCATAAGATAAGGAACTTATATCTTTGTCCTTCAATGAAGCAGGAGATTACCTGCACAGGCATCCTAATTTGGAACAGCCTCACATAAGACGTAATCATCAAGGTAAGTACGACTCCGCCTACAGCATAAGCATTTGTTGTGATGCTTACCTAAGCATGTTAATATAGTGTTCGATGTATACTATGTTGTTTGTCATGTGATATGCCAAACATGTGATTAATGTTTAATACGATGCATGCTATGTTATGTGATATGTTAGATTGAGGTATGTTTATGTTGAGATCATGGAAATGATACGAGGTATGTTAGAATATGATCAAGTAGGTGTAACATCATGAAGCATGTTCACCCATGATTAAGATAAGACCAAGATCAAGAAAGAGATCATGCAAAACAAGTAGAATGGCAAGCGAGCTTGCCGGTGTCGTACCCCCCCGTCTGAGGTCGGGTTGGATTATGGTTTGAGTTGGAAATGGTCTGGCCGCCCCAACCACTCCATAGTTGTGTACCAGGTACGTACACTTATATAAGGGGCCCATAAGCAAGATAAGTCAAGATAGGATAGGAAGTATGTTATGAAAGTATAAGGAAGCATAACGAAACATAAATGGCTTATGCATATTTAAGTAAGTTATGCTATTATGATATGACAGGTTAAGAGGTACCAAGTTCTATTATGTGTTATTTTGTTGTGTCGCGGTTTAACAAGTTGTACTTGCTGAGCGAAAGCTCACGTCTTACGTCTATGCTGTAGGTAAGCAACCTATGAGCAATGGCTGATGCAATGAGGGAGGAGTGTGGCGGAGTGACTGTGAAAAAGTGGGAACATGACCGCTACGCGTTTTGTATTATTAAGTATTTAACTTCAAGCAAAACAAAGTTGTGTAGTTATTGTATATGCGTACGCAAAACATCTTAAGTCAGTTTAAGTATGTACGTTAATATGCTTGTGAAAAAAAAAATTTCCGCTAAATTTTGCTAAGTCAATAGATATGTAAGTACGGTAACGGCTTGGCTAGGCGGGTCGTTACAGAGTTGGTATCAGAGCGGTTCCCTGCTATACCATTTCACAGTCTGCCTGCCATCGCCACCATCATTGTAAGTTGAATTTATTTTTTTTTATGCATAAATGTTTATTATGTGTTTATGTTCTGGTAGAGTCGATACGATGGACCCGGCACACGCTGATGAAGATCGAGATGCAGTGACATCCTTCTACGAGTCACACTCACTATTATTCGCTGGTACTAGTCGGACGGTGTCCCTGGCCGAGTGGTTATATGACATGGAGCTGATCTTCCTACTAGCCATATTCCCGTCCACATGCAGGTTTTATTGGGGAGTAGATGTCTGATAGGCGACGCTTGCACGTGGTGGATGTCGATTGGAAAGCCTCAGATGCCTGATCGCACGTGGGCACATTTTCGTGCACTAGTGAATGCTCGGTTCGGACCGATATTAGATTACGGGCCAGGCGCGCCTCAGAGAGATGCTGACATCTATAGGGATATGTAGGACACGCGCTATCATAGCTACGTACTCGAGTGGCATGCGTACCCTCTTGAGCCTATGGCCCACTACTGTACGAGATTTCAGGAGGCCATGTTACCTCATATTCCTCAGGACATCGATCATCCGATGTTAGAGGCGTTGACAGTTCTGCGGAACGGGTTACCGGGCCGTATTCGTCAGTATGTTCCACACCCCATGCCAGGGATGACCATAGGACATATGATCGAGGACAATTTGGGGGCTGAGCTGGCCGCTGACGTGATTCAGGATGAGGCAGCTGAGGAGGACCCTCAGATACTTGTAGATGATGCGGATATAGGAGAGCCGTTACATGAGATAGGTCCGGCACCACCCGAGGAGCCGATCCCGGCTATACCAGTGCAGGAGGTACCAGCCCCTGCAGCGGAGCAGGAGGAGGACCCCGAGGACCACTCAGATGACGACGATGTCGTGGAGATTCCGGCAGACCCACCAGTTGATCCTCTTATCATCGATATTTCTAGTGATAAGGAGGAGGAGGAGGATGATTTGATGGATGACCCGGAGGAGATTCCTCTTGACGACGGAGATGGAGACGATGACTCTGACACGGATTCAGCAGTTAGTGTAGCAACATAGATTAGGCTGACTTGGTGTGTATTTACTTTAACTCTTAGACTGATATGTACTAGCTTGTACTTTTTGGACAGTAGGCTTGTACTTATGTATGATGGAAAGTGGTTGCCACTTCCATCCCCGTTATTTTGATTATGTATGATGGTGAAGTGTTAGGCACTCCCATCGAAATTTTGTCCATGTATATAAAGTATGACGAGACAGGCATGTATGTACAGTGTAATGTACCAAAAATGTATTTACAGTATCATAAATATGATGTACTTTTTGAATGTATGCAAAAAGCCAGATCAAGTATTATGATACGATATGTTCATGAAAGCTATGTTATGTGTATGAATAATATAAGTAAGCAATATAACGTATTGATGTGATTATATTGTATGACGACGTTGCAACAAATTATGTTATGACACAACGTGTTATGTTTTGACATGATAAGAATGGCATGAAAGAAAGGATATCTCTGATATGATAATATCTTTTCTTATGATTTCATAGGAAACTAGAAGATGCCGCCAAGACGTAGACCCGCACCTGAAAACCTACCTGAGCCAGACCTTGCTACTATGGTAGCCGATTTACAAAGGCAGCTACAAGAACAGCTGCAAGAGATGAATAGATTAAGCGAGCAACTGGCTTAGATAAACCAAGGACCCAGAGCTAATGAAGTTCCTTGTCAGGATGATAGAGTACCCCCGATACCAGAAGTACAGCCAGAGGTTCCACCAGAAATTCCTTTGAACGCTGAAGTTCCAATAGCCCCTGCTGGAGGGCAAGTAATTCCGCCAGTACGGAGGATTTGTTGTACGAGCGATTTAGGAGGATGAAAGCGCCTGATTTTGAAGGGCCAACGGACCCGATAGCGGCCGATAACTGGTTAATTGATATTCAAGTCATTCTGGACTTTATGAGACTGACGGAGCAAGAAAAAGTTCTGTGTGCTTCTTTCGCTCTGAAGAAAGATGCTCGGCATTGGTGGATGATGGTCCAGATGCGCAGAGACGTTGCCACTATGAGCTAGCAAGACTTTGTAGCTGAGTTCCGAACCATGTATTACAACCCGGAAATTTTAGCAGCTCAACAGGATGAGTTCACCGATACGAAGCAAGGCTCGATGACAGTCATGGAGGCTGTTAAGAAATTTGAACAGTTAGCTCGGTTGTGCCCGGAATTGGTAACTAGTGAGAAGGTGAAGGTGAGGCGAATGATGAACATGTTCAGAACAGACATTTCTAAGCAAGTAAGTGCAGGGAGTAACCCACCTACCCTGGTGTCCGATTGTATAAGTCGGGCGTTATGAGCAGAATACTGGATAAACCGGGATAAGGAGGCAAAGGCTCAAATTTTCAAAGCCAAGAAAGAAGAGAAGGCTGCGGCAAAGTCCACGCAACCTCGCCAAGGTTCGGAGGCATCCTCAAAGAGTCAAACAAGCAACCCTGCTTAAGGTTCCCGACCATTTGGGAGGAACAAGAGGAAGGGAAACTTTACGGGGTCAAGGTCAACAGAGGAGTAACCCTCAGAAGAAGACTAACAAAGTAAAGGAGGGTAGCAACAATGATTTTCCTGTGTGCCCTAAATGTGGAAGGAAGCACCCTGGAGTGTGCCGATTGGGGACAAATGCTTGCTACTTTTGTGGCAAGGAAGGGCATTACGCAAGAAGTTGTCCTCTGAATACTCAGACCCAAACCCCTTAATACCCAAGCCGAAATGTCAACAATCAGTTACATGCAGCCCAGACAAGACTGGAAGGACCTCCAATTTCCCAGGGGAGACTGGAAGCCCCTGAACCCCAGGCCAGAATTTATGCTTACACAAAAGGGGATGCGGAAGCTGGAACGTCGCATGTGGTGACAGGTCAGATCTCTATCGCCACCTATGATGCTATTGCCTTGTTTGATTCTGGAGCCACTCATTCATTCGTATCTTTGGAGTTCGCCCAGAAAGTAGGAAGAGGTGTGGATAACCTAGTACAGCCTTTCAAAACTTCTTTGCCATCCGGAGAAATTTTGTGGTCCAATTTTTGGATGTGAAATGTTTCCGTGACCATTTGTGGCAGAGAATTAATTGTAGATCTCATCGCGATCAAGCTACAAGATTTCGATGTGATCTTAGGAATGGACTTCTTAGGCAAATACAACGCTAAAATCGATTGCTGAAAGCGTTGTGTAACGTTCGACCCGCACGGTGAAGAGGAGTTTAGTTTCTACGGACGATCTCGGAGCCCAACAACTAGATGTGTCTCGACAATGAAAGCTTGGAAAATGTTAGCTAATGGTTGTCAAGGATATTTAATTAACATAGTGGACAGGAACAGAGAGACGGAGCTGACACCTGAAGATGTTCCTATCATAAAAGAATATGTGGACGTTTTTCCAAAAGACTTACCAGGACTTCCGCCAAAAAGGGAAATCTCGTTTGAAATCGAGTTGTTACCTGGTGTTGCACCGATATCGAAAGCACCCTATCGTATGGCACCCGCTGAACTTAGAGAGCTTCAAGTGCAATTACAGGAGCTGCTTGACAAAGGATTCATCCGACAGAGTCATTCCCCGTGGGGAGCACCTGTGTTATTCGTCAAAAAGAAGGATGGATCGTTGCGATTATGTATTGATTATCGTGAGTTGAACAAGATCACGATTAAGAATAAGTATCCACTTCCAAGGATTGATGACCTGTTTGATCAACTTAAGGAAGCGATGGTGTTCTCAAAGGTCGATCTACGATCGGGTTATCATCAGCTTAGAATCAAGGAGTCAGATATTGCCAAGACAGCTTTTCGAACACGTTATGGGCACTATGAGTTTTTGGTGATGCCGTTTGGACTAACTAATGCCCCAGCTGCTTTTATGGACCTTATGAACCGTGTGTTCGATGAGTATTTAGACAAGTTCGTTATTGTCTTCATTGACGATATTTTGATTTACTCAAAGTCTAAGGCAGAACATGAGCATCACCTAAGATTGGTAATGGAGACGCTAAGACGAAACCAGCTGTATGCTAAGTTCACGAAATGTGAATTTTGGCTGGAAAAAGTGCATTTCTTGGGCCATGTAATTCAAAATGAAGGAATATCCGTAGATCCTGCAAAGGTGGAGGCAGTTAGCGCATGGTCTGCACCCAAGAATGTCACGGAGATAAGGAGTTTTCTTGGTTTAGCCGGATATTACCGACGATTTGTCGAAGGATTTTCCAAAATAGCTGCACCGCTCACAGCTCTTACCCGGAAAGGGAAAAAGTTTGAATGGACTCAGAAATGTGAGGATAATTTCCAAAAGCTTAAGAGGAAGCTGACAAGTGCCCCGGTGTTGATAATTCCGGATGTAGAGGCAGGAAATTTTGTGATCTACAGCGACGCTTCTAAAAATGGATTAGGAGCTGTCCTAATGCAAAATGGGAAGGTAGTAGCCTATGCGTCACGACAACTGAAGATCCATGAAAGGAATTACCCCACCCATGATTTGGAACTTGCAGCCGTAGTGTTCGCACTTAAGATTTGGAGGCACTATTTGTACGGAAACAAGTGTGAGATCTATACGGATCATCAAAGCCTCAAGTACATTTTCACCCAGAAGGAGCTCAACATGAGACAGCGTAGATGGCTGGAGCTGGTGAAGGATTATGATTGTGAAATCCTTTATCATCCCGGAAAAGCGAACAAGGTAGCCGATGCTCTGAGTAGGAAATCGGTGGGAATGTTGATGTCTATTGAAGTATTTCTCAAGCCCCTACAAAAGGAGATTTCCGATTTCAACCTGGAAATGATAATTGGAAAGCTATCTTCTTTGACTCTTCAGTCGGATTTGCTGAAATCTATTAAGGCGCACCAAAGAAAGGACTCCTTTTTGCTGAAAGCACAACTCTTTGGCGAGAAAAGCAAGGAGTTTAGGACTTCTACTGATGGCGTGGTCTACTTCAAGGAGAGAATTTGTGTCCCTGACATGGAATCTTTGAAGGATCAGATCATGTCGGAAGCACACAAGACGCCGTATTCAGTACATCCAGGCGCATCCAAGATGTACAAAGATCTCCGAGAGAACTATTGGTGGCCAAATATGAAGAATGAAGTGGCAGAGTTCGTGTCCAAATGCCTAACTTGTCAAAAAGTTAAGGCGGAACATCGACATCCGGGTAGAGAATTGCAGAAAATAGAGCTTCCTGAGTGGAAATGGGAGCAAATTACTATAGATTTCATAGTAGGATTGCCCCGAACTGCGAGTGGAAACGACACAATTTAGGTTATAGTGGATAGATTGACCAAATCAGCCCACTTTGTTGCGATTAAAGCCACATTTTCGTTGGAGAAACTGGCCGAAATCTATGTATCCCAGATCGTCAGATACCAGAGAGTGCCAAAATCGATTATCTCAGACCGTGATGGACGCTTCACTTCTCGATTTTGGGCAAGTGTTCACAACTCCATGGGGTCGATACTGAAATTCAGTACGGCATTTCACCCCCAAATTGACGGCCAATCTGAACGAACTATCCAGACGCTAGAGGATATGTTGAGATCATGCGTTTTGGATTTCAAAGGAAACTGGGATCAGAAGCTGCCATTAATCGAGTTTTCGTATAACAACAGTTACCATGCTTCGATTGGCATGGCTCCATTTGAAGGGCTATACGGGAGAAAGTGTCGATCTCGTATCCATTGGCAGGAAGTTGGACAGAAGCAACTTCAGACAACGGATTTCATCAAGAAGACCTCTGAAGACATCAAGAAGATTAAGCAGAGGCTCGACATAGCCTTTAGTAGATAGAAAAGCTATGCCGATAAACGTAGAAGGCCTTTGGAATTTCAAGTCGGAGACGCCGTGTTTATCAAAATTGCTCCTATGAATGGAGTAATGAGGTTTAGTAAGAAGGGAAAGCTTAGTCGAAGGTATACTGGACCATTTGAAATCCTTGAAAGAATTGGGAAAGTAGCCTATAAGCTTGTCCTACCGCCTGAACTAGCGTCAATGCACAATGTTTTCCATGTCTCGATGCTAAAGAAATACGTACCAGACCCTTCTCATGTGCTTAGCCAAGAATCTGTGGAGGTTGAAACCGACTTAACTTACGAAGAAAGGCCAGTGCGAATCTTGGATCGAGAAGAAAAAGTTTTAAGAAATAAAACCATTCCCATGGTTAAGGTGCTATGGCGAAACCACAAGATTGAAGAAGCAACCTGGGAAATAGAAGAAGAGATGCGAAAGAACTACCCCAATTTATTTTAATTTTCGGGGACGAAAATTTTTAAGGGGGGTAGATTGTAATAACTAAATTTTATTCAATACAATTTCTTGTAGAGAAGTTCAAGCTAAACCATGAAGGTATTTGTGTAAAATCCTATTTAGGGTTTTTGAATGATTTTATGGGATCTTATTAGCTTTATAAGACTCGAAAATGAATGGTTTAGTTAAGCAAATGACTTTTTGGGTAAAAAGAGGAAGAAAACCCATGATTTTATGATTGGTCAAAGTTGATCAAGGAAGTCAAACTTTGACCAAGAGAGTCAAAAAGAGTCAAAGAAAGTCAAAGAGAGTCAAAAAAAGTCAAAGAGAGTCAAAGAGAGTCAAAGGAAGTCAAAGAAAGTCAACGAAAGTCAAAATTTGATCAAAGAGTCAAAGTTGACCAAGGAGGTCAAGTTTGGTCAATGAAGTCAAAGGTTGACCAAAGGTAATCAAAGAGTTGACCACATTGATAAATGACGAGCGGTATGGAAAATATACTGCAAAAAAAACCAAAAATATAGTCAAGGAAATGTAGATAAGAAATCAAATTACCATAGAAAAATCAAGCATAATACATAGGTATTTTTGGGCCAAAAAGTTTTAAGCAAAAAGAAAATTTTTCGTACTATCCATTTTCACACAGATAAATTTTGGACTGCTATACTATGTCACAGTATTGTGTATTAATGAGCTCGGTATCAAAAATATCTGTGTGAACTTTAAAGTAGACAGCTTTTAAGAGAAAAAGCCAAACAAGCCTATGACCTCATGCATGACCTCACCTATGGGATTTATGACATCATTAATATTTTAATTAAAGAAAAAAATGATTAAAAAATTGGATAATCTTTGACAACTCATGCTAGGATGGCCGGCCACTTTGGGGTGAAAATATAATTAGAAAAACTTATGGGGTTGTTTCAAAAAGGAGAACAAAAAATAATCACATTTTGACCCCAAAATCTTGCTTATAAAAAGGCCATGGGGGGGACGGTTTTTGCTGCAGAAAAATAAGGAAAAGCAGCCAAATTCTTGTCAATTTTCCTCTTCAAAAATCTGCAAATCCAAGTGGGTGATTGAATCAAGAAAATTTTCAATAAACATAGGGGTTTTGGTGCTTGGAGTGTGAGATTTCTTCTAGTATGCAAAACAGTTTTTTTTGGACAGCTTTTGTGCAGTTTTTGGGGCCAAAGAGCCGGCTGTTAGAGGGTGGAAGGGTGACCAAATTTTGTGTCAAGGAGGGCTTAGCTTTGAGTGCTAACAACCAACCCAAAATCAGCCATAATTTTGGTGCAAAAGGAGCACCAACAACCGGCTATAGGAGGTGCAAGGGGGAGACTTTTTGAGTGAATCAACCTTAGCTTCCACTTGTGTTTTCAACCAAGGTAAACCCTTCTAGACCCTCATCTTTTTCAATTAAGCTTTCAATTTGAAATTTACATGTATTTCAAGTTGAAATTGTAAGAGCATAAGCTCAATTTATTTTTGTGCCCAAAGTTAGAACCTAGGTGTGCTTGAGTTAGATTAAGGGTGGTTTGATTTTATCTTTGCATGCTTGCTTTAAATTTGTGAATTTCATGCAAAATGATGGTCTATTATGTCCCATAATCTGCCTTAGGATGGTTGTGGATGAAAATTTGATGCTAGGTTGCTAGAATGTAGTAACAATGCTTGATATGCTTGCTATGATCCAAGTCATGCAACAAGAAAATTATCTAATGTTGATAGGCTTGCATGGCTATGTTAGAAAATGTATTTAAACAAAATTTACGTTAGAAAACCGCTGCATGTGTGTATTAGAGCTCCCGCGGTGGCTGGTTGAGCTAGGTTTCGCGTTTAGGACGTAAAACAAATTCTAAACCGAAAAACGGACAAGTTCGGATCAATCCTGATCAGTTTTCGAAAAAGTAAATTTTGAGGCCTTTAGAGGCCGAATTTGGAAAAACTCAAAACATGAAAGTTGTTCAGAACAGTTTTTACTAGAGGACAATATAAAATTTTTCTAAAATAAGGCTCCAATGGCCTCTGTTTTCACAAAAATCCAAGAGTGACGTGCCCAGACCTGTAGCACGTTCAGTTGTGTTCCAAGAGGAAAGCGAAAGGGTTAGAGTCCGAACTGGGTTTTTTAGTAAACATGAAAGTTCTAGAATTTTTCGAGATCTAAAAGTTTCATGAAGACAACGTTTTCAGATTCTTCCTAGATTTTAAAGTATAATTGGAATTACAAAGATTGTATAGGAAATAGTAGAATTCTGTACAAGATTTTCTAGAAAAATGTAAGGATTTAGTATTTTTGAACCAAAACTGATAATTTGGCTACAGGAACTGCCTTTAGAGCAGTTCCGTTCCTTAATAACATTTTTCAAATATTTTGATAAGAAAATCCAAATTTTTATAAGGAAAATAAAAATGATTTTTGTAAAAAGGTGGTGAAAACACCTACAATTTCTAAAGGAAACAAGTGGAACTATAGACCTAGGGTTTCTTAAAATTAAGGTAAGCAAGAAGTTTACCACTAATAACTAAGTATTACACCCGAACTATAGCACTAGGTCCAAAGCCCAGGGTTACCTATAGTCACTCAATAGGTTACCTCTTAGTTGGACCTTAATAACCCAATAAGGGTTAATTTAAGATAAGTCACCCCAAGGGTTACCCAATGTAACCCAACGTGATACCAAGGCTAGTAAGACTAAGGGTTACCCAATGTAACCCAACATGGTATCAAATTAATAAGACCAAGGGTTACCCAATGTAACCCAATATTATATCAAGATAGTAATACTTAAGGTGACCAATAATAACCAAGTAGGTTATGGGTTACAACAAAGTTTAAGAATTAAATAATGATCTAGACCTAAGTATCTATGTATGAACTTAGCCTACAAGAGTACCCTAAGTAACCTAATAAGGTAAGATCCAAGGGTGATAATAAACCACAAGGGTTACTTGTAGTAAGCCCACAAGCTATTATAAGTTATGAAGGGGACATACAACTAGGACTATATGTATGAACGTTGGTTAGGTTACCAATATCCTAAGATAAGGAACTTATATC
>CM046386.1:2816516-3029252 GCA_025413485.1 Ficus microcarpa
TTTGTCCTTCAATGAAGCAGGAGATTACCTGCACAGGTATCCTAATCAGGAACAGCCTCACATAGGACGTAAACATCAAGGTAAGTACGACTCTGCCTACAGCATAGGCATTTGTTGTGATGCTTACCTAAGCATGTTAATATAGTGTTCGATGTATACTATGTTGTTTGTCATGTGATATGCCAAACATGTGATTAATGTTTAATACGATTGAGGTATGTTTATGTTGAGATCATGGAAATGATACGAGGTATGTTAGAATATGATCAAGTATGTGTAACATCATGAAGCATGTTCACCCATGACTAAGATAAGACCAAGATCAAGAAAGAGATCATGAAAAACAAGTAGAATGGCAAGCGAGTGCCGGTGTCGTACCCCCCGTCCGAGGTCGGGTTGGAGTATGATTTGAGTTGGAAATGGTCTGGCCACCCCAACCACTCCATAGTTGTGCACCAGGTACGTACACTTATGTAAGGGGCCCATAAGCAAGATAAGTCAAGATAGGATAGGAAGTATGTTATGAAAGTATAAGGAAGCATAACGAAACATAAATGGCTCATGCATATTTAAGTAAGTTATGCTATTATGATATGACAGGTTAAGAGGTACCAAGTTCTCTTATGTATTATTTTGTTGTGTCGCCATTTAACAAGTTGTACTTGCTGAGCGAAAGCTCACGTCTTACGTCTATGCTGTAGGTAAGCAACCTATGAGCAACGGCTGATGCAATGATGGAGGAGCGTGGCGGAGCGACTGTGAAAAAGTGGGAACATGACCGCTACGCGTTTTGTATTATTAAGTATTTAACTTCAAGCAAAACAAAGTTGTGTAGTTATTGTATATGCGTACGCAAAACATCTTAAGTCATTTTAAGTATGTATGTTCATTTGCTTGTGAAAAAAAAAATTTCCGCTAAATTTTGCTAAGTCAATAGATATGTAAGTACGGTAACAGCCTGGCTAGGCGGGTCGTTACAAGGATAATAATCAAAGCATCGTTGATTCGTATAAATGAAATTATTAAACTGAATCAATTAATACTTTAGGCCCAGGCCAATGTCATACCTCAATACTGGTATACATTAAAGTTTCTACTCGGAACCTATCTAATGGTCAAGACAAACCATCCCTCCAAGAAAGTAGACAAACTTTATAATCTTATCATGAATAATGTGACACCCTCACCTACGTGGGGTCGTCACCTTACTTGCTTAACTACACCTTACTTGAAAATTTGAGAAAATTTTTTTTTTTTCAACATACATATATATATAAAAGTTTGCTCATAGAAACTTATCTTACATACATACTGAAATAAAAAGATTGTTTAAAGTCTTTAGTACCAAATATATTATGTAACATAATTTATTTTCATAATATATACATATATACAAAAACTTCTTAACTTAGAAAAATGTGCGGAAAATTATGCGTAATGATATCCCATACCACCCTTCATCCGCCGCAACGTCCTCACATAGCCCATCATTCAAGCTGCAGGCTTCTTACCTACAGTATGAAATATAACTAATGAGCTTTCGCCCAGTAAGCACAAACTTTATTTCACAAAACATTTTTATTTTAAACATCTTGAAAACATACCAATCATCATATACATATGCATGAACCATTTATGTTCATTTATGCATCCATTTTAACTTAAACTTGTTATCTTTCTTTAACATGTGGGCCCTTTGTGTACGTACCAGATGCGCGCTCTCCAGATAAAGTTAGGGGTTTGCAAGGTCCCTAACAATTCTGGGAATCATTAAACTTGGACATGAATAATCCTCCACCTTTGGAAGGTTGATCCTCCACCTTTGGGAGGTTGGTACGACACTTTACTTGTGTGTTCTTACCATGTTGTTTATTATTAGTGAACATACATCATGATGTCACTATATCATATCATGACTTACTCTTCATTCATAAATTATAACATGGCATGGCATTTCTACAAATATAGCACTTTTGCAAACATAGCATTTTTGCAAATATAGTACTTTTGTAAACATGACATTTTTACAAATATAGCGCTTTTGTAAACATGGCATTTCGTAAATATAGCACTTTGGAAAACATGACATTTTGCAAATATAGCACTTTAGTCAACATAACATTTTTTGCAAATATGGCATCACGTAGAACATAACACAAAACATGTTATAGCATATTTGAAAATAAATTAATATCTTTCATACTGCAGGTGAGGTTTGTACTTACCTCTCGTGTTGTGTCCTGAGTGTTGCGTCCTCAAATCAGGTGGCAACAGCAGGTCATTTCCTGCTATTTGAAAGAGCATAAGATCAGGATCCTATCATGAAATGTTGGTGACCTAACCAACTCTCATACCTAATCTTAGTTGTATGCCCCCAATACTTGGTACCTTACTTAGTCACCATTGGTCATTTTACTATTTAAGAATAATCAAACGTTGATTATTCCTTAAGAGGTCACGTTGGATAACCTCTTCTTGGTGCTAGGCCCTCAATCTTAACGTTAGGGTTTAGGTTTGTCATCCCACCTTTGGGCTTCACTCTTACATCGTAAACATTGGGTCATCTCTATTAACCCTTAAATCTTAGCCCAATTATATATTTTGTGTATCCCTTAGGGTTATATTGGGTAACCCTTAAGGTCAACCTTAATTCAATATTGGGTCAACTAAAGTCAACATTTGGTCAACTAAAGTCCACCCTTGGTCATCCTTGGGCTTGACCCTGTAACGCGGGTATTCCTCCCAGTTACTATCCGTTGTCGTTTCCTTTTTAAATTTTAAAATTATTTGGTCTAGAATCTTGAAAATACTTGACTTAAAATCTCATTCTTTTTCTTAACTTGAAAGAGTTGAGGAATAACTCTTAAAACTCTTACTTTTACTTGTGAAAATTCATGTTTTTGAAACGGATCCTTATAAAAATCATTTAGGGCTGGAAACTGCCTTTGGAATAGTTTCCATAGTTAAAACAGTAATTTTGGAAAAGAAAACAATTTTTCTTAACTAGTTTTAGAAAATCCTGTGCAAGAATTTTCTGTTCACTGCACAGCCGTCGGAAAATGATGTCAATTTAAAAATCTAATCAGAATTTGAAAAACTTGTCTTCACAAAAGTTTTAGCTCTCAAAAAGTTCTAAAACTTTTGTGTTTTATGAAAAATCTAGTTCCACTTGTATTTTTGTCAGTTTTCATTTGAGTTGGCTGGGCGTGTAAATTAGGTCTGGGCAGACCAGCCTCGGGTTTTTGTAAAAACGGAGGCTATTGAAGTCTCATTTTAGGATTCTGCTCAAGTGATCCCCTACAAAAAATCCTTCCGAACAACTTTTGTGTTTTGAGTTTTACCCAGTTCGGCCTCTAAAGACCTTAAATTTTCACTTTCCCGAAACTAGCCAGTTTCAAATCCGAATTGACAGTTTCGGTTATTAAGTCCGGTTTACGTCCTAATTCGCGGATTCTATCTCGACCGACTACTTCGGGAGCTTACACATCAAACATGCAGCGTTTCTAACGTCCCATAATTTCAAGCATGCCAACCCCACGCGTCCATGCAGCCCTCAACCGATTGCCCTATCCTAGGGCTACATGGTTTCTAGCCTAGCATCATAATCAAGCATGCATCATCACATTCACCCTTAAACTAGCAGCCACACATCCACTGCCTAAGGCAGATTTTTGACCAAAAATCAGGGGACATACCAATCATAATCATTCACCATCTAACATGCTTCTTAACATCCATCAAGCACAAATTTAAGCAAGCAATCAACACAAATAAGCCAAGCACCCTAATCACCTAACCAAGCACACACACTAACACATCTATGACTAGAAATTAAATTAGACTTATATCCTTACAATCTCAACTTGGAAATACAAATAAAATGCTAAAATTGAACTCAATTGCAAGATTGGTTCAAGAGTTTACCTTACACCCAAGTTAGGGTTTAGAAATTCCAAATCTCCTTTGCTCCCCTTGGTTCTCCTTGCTCACGGTTTTGGCTCTAACTAGGGCACCCAAAATTTTCTTTTGGTTCCTTGGTTGATCCACTCACAACCGAACACTACCACAAGATTTTCCCCCAAATTTTTCCAGCTTTCCTCTCCTATTTCTCCTCCCCTCACTCACGGCCATAGCAGCCAAAATGGGTCTCTAAAAATTTCAAAATTTTTCCTCTTGGTTCCTAGATCAAATCTGGATTCTCCCTAGCAAAACCCCTCAAGAAATTTTGATTTTTCTCTTCTCTTTCTCTCCTCCCAAACCCACGGATTTTCTGCAGAAAATGGACAAGAGTTTGGCTAGATTTTGTGAATAAAACGGATTTATGGGTCATCTATTTATAGAGGTGGAGAAAGTTTGTGAAATTGTGAATTTATCCCATGAAAACCAATATTTCCACTAAGGGGGGTTGAGGTGGCCGGCCATGGGAGGTTCTAGAAGGCTCTAAAATACTTTCCAAGCCTTGAAAATAATTTATGATGTCATAATTCCAACAAAAGGTGACATCACCCACTTAGGGCCTCGTTTGGCTATTTTTTGTAAAAATAGTCTGTTTTTGTGTCACACAGATATTTTTAATACTGTGCTTCACTCATACACAGTATTTTTATATTGTACTGCAATCCAAAATTTATATGTGTAAAAATTGGACAATATAAATTTTTCAAAGTCCTTTTTGCCCTTTATCCTAACTCGGTGTGCTTGATTTTCTAGGATGGTTTTAAGGCATATTCATACTATCTTAACCATAAAGAAGGTTTTAGCAGTGTCTTCTCTATACTGCATTTCATCATACTGTAAAGTCAACTCTTTGACTATTCTTGGTCAAACTTTGACTTTCTCGGTCAAAGTTGACTTTTTGGTCAAACCTTTGACTTTCATAAATTCACGTACTTTTTCGCTCTTTTTGACTCAAAAAGCCATTTGCTAACCCTGGCATTCTATTTTGAGTCTTATAGCCAATTTAATAAGAATTCAAACATTAACTAATAAAATTATGAATTTCTCATTGCTATTCATAATTTTCCATGAAACATCTTATAAACACATAATACGGACTTTAATTTCTTATAAATAAGGAAATCATAAGTCCATGAAAATTCGGGTCTTACAAATAAGATCCCCAAATCTTAGTCTGTTGATTGCGGACTATTTATTTAGACTGTTATCAAATTACCACGTCTTCTATGCATACCCCGTATACATATGGAAATTCGATATATTATCAACAGCCTAGGAGTATTTTATGTTTGCTCAAAATAATCATACAATGAACAAATGAAAGTAAATGGGACACAACTTATTAAACATGAATAACTTCCTCTTATTAATATCAAAATGTCATATTTACAGAAAATCCTTAATATTGATTTTCTATCTTTAGGGCACATATGGATCCCAACAAGAATTGAAGGATATCACGTGCCCAACCTATTCTTCTTCACGACCAAAGATCAAGTCAAAACTATCACCCACGAATGGCCAAAAAAAAAATCCAGAGAACCAAATCAATAGAAGAAAGAGTTGTTGCAGTTGCACTCTCCGTTCTATCACGATCTAGTTGCAATCCATTTAACACTAAAGGTCCCTAAACTTGTCACCTTTTGGTAACTTATCTCTTGAACTTTTAATTTTGGTAATTTACCTTCTCAACTTGCTAAATTGTGACAACGTACCTCCTATAAGTTAATTTTCGGTTAAATTAGTTATGAGAAGCCCACATACCCGTCATGTGAAGACGGAAAAACCCATTTCCAGCAAAAACTTTCTAAATCTAACACAAATCCTAATTCAAATGTTCCAATTTCAATTCTTATATTTAGTGTAAAATTAACTATAAGGGGTACATTACTACAATTTAGTAAGTTTTAAAGGTAAATTGTCAAAATTAAAAATTTGTACTGAAGAGTAACAAGTTCAGGGGATATTAGTGCAAAAAACCATATTATTTCTGTAGTGACCCGCCTACAAAGCCCATTAGATTAGTGCTTAAACTAAGCATTTACTTATTATTACTTCAAGTACATAGACTTAGGTACTTATATATTCGCAATAATTTTTTTCATAACTTATCTAAAATCTTTTGTCATATACTCACCATATCATAGGAAAATAAATTTTCATGGGGTTTTATGTGACGCCCCCTTACTACGTGGGGCAGTCACCTTACCTTACTTACTTACTTTCTTGAAAATTAGGAATATATATATATATATATTTTTTTTTTTTTTGAAACATACTCATAAAAACATTTGCCATCAGTAATATATCCTTACTACTTGAGTAAACGTTTACTTAAGGTATTTAGTTCCAAAATACCGTAAAGCATAATTTGTCTTTACCATACATACTTATATGTACAAACTTCTTTATTTATCAAAAGATTTGCGGAAACCATGCGTAGTGGTATCCATACCGCCTTCGTCTGCCGCCACACCGCCCCAACAATGCCCAGCATTAAGCTGCGGGTTTCTTACCTACAGTATGAAATATAACTTGATGAGCTTTCGCCCAGTAAGCACAAACAAATCTCACAAAACATTTAAAACATCAAGAAATCATTCATCATCATATGCATATGCGTGAACCATTTATGTTCCATTTATGCATTTCTTTAACTTTCTTATCTTTCTTATGGGCCCCTTAGTGTACGTACCCTTAACATATAGCGCGCCTCTAGATACAGTTAGATGGGATTGCAAGTCCCTAACTGCTATAAGTGATTACACCCTCTTTCTTAAACGAGAGGGCGAGTCCAAAATTTTATCATAAAAATCCTCCACCTTGGTGGGGGTTGGTACGACACTTTACTTGTGATTTCTTACCATGTTATTTATCTTTAGTGAACATACCTTATGATGTCACTATACGATAACATACTTTGTATCTCATTAATAACATGGCATGGCATTCTTTTCATTCATGGTATTTACAAACATGACATTTTCATAAACATGACATTTTGCAAATATAGTACTTTTATAATCTTTTGCAAAAATAGCACTTTTTATTAACATAGCATTTTACGAAAATAGCACCTTTTATAAACATGGCATTTCGCAAAATAGCACTTTTCATAAAACATGGCATTTCATAGATATAGCACACAACATATTGCAGCATATTTGAAAACCACATACTTGAACATAATTTACTAGTTTCCATACTGCAGGTGTGGTTTGTACTTACCTCTAGTGCCGTATTCTTAGAATCGCGTTCCTTAAATCGTCGGCAACGGCAATTCACTTTCCTGATATACCAAAAATATAGGATCAGGATCCTTTCGTAAGGTGTTGGTGACCTACCAACACTCACATTTACTTTTGGTTGTATGTCCCCTATACATAGAATCCATCTTGGCCACTTTAATCCCCATTCTTTATTGAACTTCGATTAAATCCTTAAGAGGTTACGTTGGGTAACCCTTTTGGTTTAGAGCCTTGTTCTATTAGTGGGCTTTGCTCATACATCCTTGTTATTGGGTTATTTCCATTAACCCATTAAATCTTAGTCCAATATACATGTGGGTATCTCTTAGGGTTATATTGGGTAACCCTTAAGGTTAACCTTAATTAACCTTGGGTCAACCTTTTGTCAACCCTTGGTTATCCTTGGGTTTGTAACTCGGATATAATATCCGGTTACCGTTCGCAATCGGCTTGTTTACCAATTTTACCTTAAAATTTCTCTTCCTTATTTTTGGAAAATCTTGTGTGATTAACTTCCAAGAATCCTTCATTTTGCTTGTAAAAATTCTAACCCTTTTAATTGGCTTAGATTTCATTATTTTCTTTAACTAGGAATTGTTTGGTTGAAACCCTCTTTTTCTTTACTTATAGGAAAAATGTGAATTTCAAACTCGAGCCCTTAAAATTCATGGTTTTCGAAATAAATATTTTATAAAATCATTTGGGGTCGGAAACCATCTTTGGAACGGTTTTCGAAGCTAAAATGATCATTTAAGAACACTTCATGATTTTTCTAGAAAAGATTTTCGTGAAACTCATTTGCAATATTTCGGGCTCTCTGCGCGTCTCTCACAAAATGCGCCCAGTTTAAAAATCAGCTTGGAATCTGAAAAACGGTGTGGAGAACGTCCCAGGGTTCAGCCACGGGTTTCAGGTAAAACGAAGGCCTTTGGAGCCTTATTTCGAGATTCCATTCGCGTTATCCTCTAGGAAAAGTTGTTCCAAACAACTTTTGTGTTTTAACTTTTACCTCATTCGGCCTCTAAGGGCATGATATTTTCATTTTCCAGAAACTGCTCAGGTTCGAAACCGAACTGGCAGTTTTGAGTATTGTTTTCGGTTTACGTCCTACTTCGCGGAACTAACTCGACCGATCATATCGGGAGCTTAGACAACATCAAGCAGCGCCTCTAACGTCCCATTACAACCCATAAAGCCATCTCATTCTACTCATGCAACCCCAAATCCAAAAATCAAAAGACTAGGGTTACATGGTTCTAGCTCATGCATCATCTCATACCTTCAACACAAAATCCAACCCTAAGTCTAGCAAGCTCTCTTGGCTGCCAAGGGCAGATCTTTGGCCTAAACTTATGGGACATACAACCTATTTTCTAGCATGAAAAATCCATCATTTTCAAGCACAAATTTGAAAGCAATCAAGCATAAAAAAAATCAGCCAACCAACCCTAACCTATCAAGCACATACACACCAAAAATAGGGCTTAAAATTAAATGGACTTATGTCCTTACAAACCATTCCAAATCATCACTAAAAACCTTAAATAAAGCTTAGATTTAAGGAGGTTTAAGAGATTTACCTCAACCCAAGTTAGGGTTTTCGAAATCCCAAAGTTTTCCTTCCTCCCTTGGCTTGCTCTTAGCCCACGGCTTTGACAAAGAAAATGCATCCAAAAATTTTTTTGTTAGCCCTACTTGCTTCTAACCCAAAAACCATGCATCATAAGGAGAAAAACCAAAATTTCTCTTACCTTCTTCTCTCCTTCCTTGTTCCTCTTTCTCTTGCTCGGTCAACACACTCACAAGCTCACCAAACTTTTTCTCACTTTTCTTTGCTCTTTCTCTCTAGAAACCGAACTTACCAAGGAGATGGAAGACCCCAAAAATTTCTTTGATTAACTCTCTCTCTCTCCTTCCTCTTTGCTGCCGAAAATGACCAAGAAGAATGAGAGTTTTTGGCTCTCTTTTCCCCACAAAAGGCACAAGGAAAGGGAGGACTTGTGATGTGACTTGGTGGTTGGTTTCTTGCCCTTGATTCAAGGCTTTGTGTCAAGTCTTTCTCTTCCTTGTTGGCTGCCGAATCCAAGGGCTGAATGGGGGGTGGTTGCAGCCGGATTTTTGGGGTGGAAAAGGCATGGGTTTGACTCATTTTTGTTCAACCAAAAATGACTAGAGTGAGGGGACTTGATGGATAAGAGTTGTTCAATCTTTTTCCTTGATTTTGGGCTTTAAGTCTTGTCTCTTTTCCTTCCTTCATTGAAGCCGAATCCAAGGGGGATATTGGGGGGTTGAGTGGCCGGATTTGGTGGAGAGAAAATGGGGTAGGTGGCAGCCCATGGTTGGCTCTAAAAGCTTCTAGAAAAATCTCCCATTTAACCCACCTTTTGGGTCCTTAATTTATGGCTTTATGCCATACCTTCTTGTCCCCTTTTATTTCTTTTCTTTCCTTCATTTTTGCAGCCGGATTTTGGGGAGGGGAGGACAGCCCATTTGCTCAAGTTTGGTTAGTGGAGAATGAGATCACAAGCATGGGTATGTGTTCTTGATTTGGTTGGCTTTCAAGTCCTCATTGGTTTCCAACTAACCAATTTCTTTTTCTATCTTTTCTTCTAGTTGCCGAATTTTTTTATAAGAAAATGGGGGAGTCCACATGTGTAGCCTTAGGTTGGTGGAGGGTGATGTCAAGAGGTTGATATCACCTTCCACTAGCTCTCTTAATGCCTTGTTTGGCCATTTCGTTCTTTCGCGGTTCCTTTTACGCTCTACAGTTATTTCCAACACTGTGATGAGCATTCTTATTTTATATTTTTGTCCAAAAATTATTCTATGTAAATTTGGACTGAAACTCTCTTTCTCAAATTTTTCGGAGACCTTTTTGCCCTTAATTCTTTTTCGGTGTGCTTGATTTTTCTAGGGTGGATTTACGGCTTATAAAACTCCATTTTCGGAGATACTTTTCATATTCCTTCATCATACTTGTAAAGTCAACGTTGTGACCCATCACGGTCAACCCTTTGACTTTTTGGTCAACCCTCTGACTTTTTGGTCAAAGTTGACTTTTTTGTCAAACTTTTGACTTTCGTGAAATTTCATCCTTTTTCGTTCTTTTTCCTTTAGAAACCTTATTCTTGGCTCGTAAAACATTAGTTGAGTTTCAAAATCATTAAATGAGGACTCGAACATCGTTTAGATAAAATTATGAATTTCTCATTATTATTCATAATTTTTCATATAACACATCATGGATACATAAATTAGACTCTAATTCCTTATGAACAAGGAGATTACAAGTCTACAAAATTTCGGGTCTTACAACCTACCCTCCTTAAAAGATTTTCATCCTCAAAAATTAGAACAAATCGGGGTAGTCTCTCTTCATATCTTCTTCTCGTTCCCACGTCGCTTTTTCGATGTGGCGGTTTCTCCATAGTACCTTGACTAGAGGGATAACCTTGTTCCTTAACACTTTTTCTTCTCGTGCCAAAATCTGGACTGGCTTCTCCTCGTAAGTCAGATATTCTCGAACCTTGATCGGTTCATGCTCGATTACGTGTGACGGATCCGGAATGTACTTTTCAACATTGACACATGAAATACATTGTGCACATATGCTAATTCTTGGGGTAAAGCCAACTTGTAGGCTACGTTACCGACCCTTTCGATTATTTTGAACGGTCCTATATACCTTGGGCTCAATTTCCCTTTCTTTCCGAATCGCATAACTCCCTTAAATGGAGCGACCTTGAGGAAAACCAAGTCTCCTACTTGAAATTCGAGAGGTCTTCGGCGTTTGTCGGCGTAACTCTTTTGCCGGCTAAATGCAGTCTCCATCCTTTGTCGTATGAGCTTCACGTTTTCCGTGGTCTTCCGGATGAAGTCCGTAGATACAAGCTCTTTTTCTCTTATTTCGTACCAGTGGACTGGAGATCTGCATCTTCTTCCATATAAAGCTTCATAAGGGGCCATTCCAATTGAAGCGTGAAAACTGTTGTTGTACGAGAATTCAATCAAAGGAAGCTTCTTATCCCAAGTTCCCTTGAAATCCATTACGCAAGCTCGCAATATGTCTTCTAAGGTTTGAATGGTCCTTTCTGATTGTCCATCTGTTTGTGGGTGAAAAGCTGTAGTAAACGAAAGTTTGGTACCCATTGCTTCATGTACGCTCTTCCAAAATTTCGAAGTGAAGCGACCGTCGCGATCCGAGATTATCGTCTTCGGAATTCCATGATAGCGAACGATCTGAGTCACGTACAATTCTGCCAATTGTTCCACAGAGAAGCTGAGCTTGATGGCTATAAAGTGAGCCGATTTTGTCAATCGGTCAACGACCACCCAAATGGCGTCGTTGCCGCTAGGAGTTCGAGGCAGACCAACCACGAAGTCCATCGTCACTTGGTCCCATTTCCATTCTGGGATGGAGATTTTCTGCAGTTCTCCTCCTGGACGTTGGTGTTCCGCCTTTACTTTTTGACAGGTAAGGCACTTACTGACAAAAGTAGCAACGTAGTTCTTCATCTTGGGCCACCAAAAGCTCTCTTTTAAGTCCTTGTACATCTTTGTGGCTCCGGGATGGACAGAGTACGGAGTCTCGTGAGCTTCTTTCATGATCTTTTCCTTCAATTCTTCCTCATTAGGAATACATAATCTATTCTTTTGATAGAGTATGCCCTCATCGGATATGTGGAAGTCGGACTCCTTTCCTTCTAGAACCTCATTTTTCGTCCTAAGCAGCGAGGCATCGGCTTCTTGACGTTCCTTCATGCCATCCAAAATAGTGGGTTGGAAGGTTAGAGCAGCTAATCTTCCTGTAATGAGCTCGATTCTAGCTTCCACTATCTCCTTTTGAAGAGGCTCGGTCAATGACCGGATTGACATCATCGAGGAAGACGACTTCCGACTTAGGGCATCGGCTACCTTGTTAGCCTTCCCGGGATGGTATCGGATATCTATGTCGTAGTCCTTAACCAATTCGAGCTATCTTCTTTGCCTCATGTTGAGTTCTTTTTGTGTGAAGATGTACTTCAAACTCTGATGGTCCGTGTACACTTCGCATTTTGTACCGTAGAGGTAGTGTCTCCAAATTTTTAAGGCAAAAACTACCGCCGCAAGCTCCAAATCGTGCGTCGGATAGTTCTTCTCGTGTTCCTTGAGTTGTCGCGAAGCATAGGCGATCACTTTTCCGTTCTGCATAAGCACGGCTCCCAATCCTATTTTGGAACCATCGCTGTAAATTACGAAGTTCTCTTCCTCCACAACCGGGATTGTGAGGATTGGAGCGCTCGTCAACTTGCTTTTTAGCTCTTGGAAGTGCTCTTCACACTTATTGGTCCATTCGTATGCCTTGCCTTTTCTTGTGAGTGCGGTTAGTGGCGCCGCGATCTTAGCAAATCCTTCGACAAAACGTTGGTAATAGCCCGCTAATCCGAGGAAGCTGCGCACTTCGGTGACATTTTTGGGGGCTGGCCACTTACTTACCGCCTCGATCTTGGCCGGATCTACGGATATACCTTCTTTAGAGACTACATGTCCAAGGAAATGGACCTTCTCTAACCAAAACTCGCACTTGGAGAACTTGGCATACAGCTGATTTTGCTTCAAAATCCTTAGATGCTCTTCGTGCTCCTCTTTCGACCTTGAATAGATCAGAATGTCGTCTATGAAGACAATGACAAACTTGTCTAGGTAGTCCTTAAATACTCGATTCATCAGGTCCATGAAGGCGGCTGGTGCATTTGTCAGTCCGAACGGCATCACAAGGAACTCGTAGTGTCTATATCGGGTGCGAAACGCCGTCTTCGGAACATCTCCTTCCTTGATGCGGAGCTGGTGATATCCCGATCGTAGATCAATCTTCGAAAAGACTAAGGCTCCTTTCAGTTGGTCGAACAGATCGTCGATCCTGGGCAACGGATACTTGTTCTTGATGGTGATCTTGTTCAACTCCCGATAGTCGATGCACATTCTTAGAGTGCCGTCCTTCTTTTTAACAAACAACACCGGGGCTCCCCATGGTGAATAGCTTTGTCTGATTAATCCTTTATCTAGGAGCTCCTTCAACTGGACTTGTAATTCCTTGAGTTCAACAGGCGCCATCCTATACGGTGCCTTAGATACTGGTGCCGATCCTGGAAGCAACTCAATCTCAAAAGAGATTTCTCGTTCTTGTGGCAATCCTGGCAGATCTTCAGGAAAAACGTCCACAAACTCCTTGACTATCAATACATCTTCCGGCTTACTTTCGGTTTCTAGCGTCTTATCTACCATGTTGGCTAGAAATCCCATACATCCTTCCGCCAATAACTTTCTAGCCTTTAACGCCGAAATAAACATCTTTGGCTGCTTCGGGGTCGATCCTCAAAAAATGAATTCCTTATCCCCAACTGGCTTGAACGTAACGGCACGACGCTGGCAGTCGATAACCGCGTTGTATTTTCCTAGGAAGTCCATACCCAGGATGACGTCGTAGTCGTATAAGTCAATGACGATTAGGTTGACGTACATCTCTCTACCGCAAATGATTATTGGAACATGGCGTATCCAATAATCAGACAACAAGATTTCCCCGGAGGGTAATGCAGTACGAAAAGTTCTTCCAATTTTCTCATTATCTCTACCTAGTTTCTTAGCAAACCTAGGTGATGTGAATGAATGCGTAGCTCCAGAATCAATCAGCACATAAGCATCTTGTTGGGCAAAAGGAAGCTGACCTGTCACCACCGTGGACGATCCAGCTTGAGCATCCTCCTTTGTGTAGGCATAGATGCGTCCTTGCGGTTCTGGAGCTTCAGCTCGGCCTTGAGGAACTGCAGGTCCCTCCAGCTTCATCTGGGCGGCATGTAGCTGACTTCCCTGACCCCGCTGGTAATTCTGCTGGTGTTGGACATTGGCATTGCAATTCTTAGCAAAGTGGCCTTCCTTGCCACACAAATAGCAGGGGTTTGTCCCGGCACGGCAGTTTCCCGGGTGCTTTCTCCCACATTTCTGGCAAGGGGGAGTTCCACTGTTGTCAGGGGTGTTCTTCTTCTGGGGAGGATTCTGTTGGCTCCCTTGCCCTCCAGCATTCCACTTTCTTTTCTGCTGGGGGTTGCCATACGGCTTGTTGCCGCCGCATTGGCCAGAAGGTCCTCCTTGACCCTTCTGCGGTGATGGTTGGCCGGGCTTGGTCTGACTTTGCCTGGCTAGCGCCCTCTCTTCATTCCTTTCCTTAAAGAACTGAGCTCGATGCGTCTTGTTCCCGCCGACCTAATATTCAGCTCGAACTGCTCGACTGACGCACTCGGCAACAGTGAGCGGTGGTTGAGGGCCACTGCTGATAAGCACGGTTAATTCTGGCTGGAACATTTTCATCATCTTCTTCACTTTGTCCTTCTCAGAACTGATGAGTTGAGGGCAGAGACGGGCGAGCTGTTCAAACCTTCTCACAGCTTCAGCCACTGACAAATTTCCCTGACGGAAATTGGTGAATTCATCCTGTTGGGTTTCCATTACTTCCGTGTTGAAGTACTTCTCACGGAACTCTTCCACAAAGTCATCCCATGTCATCTGGGTGACGTCCCGTCTGATCTGGACCGTTTCTCACCATAGCCGGGCGTCTTTCTTCAACATGAAGGACGCGCAAAGGACTCTCTGTCTATCGTCGAGCCCTAAGAAGTTCAGGGAAACTTGAAGATCGATGAGCTAGTTGTCGGCTTCGATCGGGTCCATTGATCCCTCGAATTCTGGCGCCTTCATGCGCCGAAATTCATGATACAGCTCTGCCGGGGTTCGAGCTCGAGGAGCTGGCGGAGCAGCTACCGGCGCCATTGGTGCTTCTTAGGCCTCAGGGTGTTCCGGAATTACTGGTTCCTCATCGGGGAATTCTGGTACCGCTGGTTGCTCTTCAGGTGCGGGTGGTACTCTGACCTCAGGTGGTCCTTGGTTCTGTTGGGCTATCTGAGCCCTAAGCCCACCTATTTCTCGTTGTTGGGCGAGTATCATCTCTCTCAGCTCGTTCAGTTGAGCTGCAAGATCGACGTTTTGGGCCTGTACCGCTCGACGTCTTGGTGGCATGGTTCTGTATAGAAGCAACAAAATAAGCTTCTTACTTTTAAAACTTTCATAAAATCATATCTTTTATACAGAACCATAATTTTCTTTTCATAATCATAGTTTTTAGGAAAATACATAATTTCCTCATCATGGGCATATATTACTTGTTTTACCACCACCGAGCTAGGGCACAACCTAACGTCATTCTCACAACCAACCTTTCCATTGCGAACCGTCGATATGCGTTGAATACAAAAATCTAATTCTAAGCGTAAGAAAATAAATTAACTTACTTGGGCTATTGCAGGACGATGCGGAGCGAGACGAAGTAGGCTGGCAGGATACCGCTCTGATACCAACTCTGTGATGCCCCCTTACTACGTGGGGCAGTCACCTTACCTTACTTACTTACTTTCTTGAAAATTAGGAATATATATATATATATATATATATTTTTTGAAACATACTCATAAAAACATTTGCCATCAGTAATATATCCTTACTACTTGAGTAAACGTTTACTTAAGGTATTTAGTTCCAAAATACCGTAAAGCATAATTTGTCTTTACCCTACATACTTATATGTACAAACTTCTTTACTTATCAAAAGATTTGCGGAAACCATGCGTAGTGGTATCCATACCGCCTTCGTCTGCCGCCACACCGCCCCAACAATGCCCAGCATTAAGCTGCGGGTTTCTTACCTACAGTATGAAATATAACTTGATGAGCTTTCGCCCAGTAAGCACAAACATAATCTCACAAAACATTTAAAACATCAAGAAATCATTCATCATCATATGCATATGCGTGAACCATTTATGTTCCATTTATGCATTTCTTTAACTTTCTTATCTTTCTTATGGGCCCCTTAGTGTACGTACCCTTAACATATAGCGCGCCTCTAGATACAGTTAGATGGGATTGCAAGTCCCTAACTGCTATAAGTGATTACACCCTCTTTCTTAAACGAGAGGGCGAATCCAAAATTTTATCATAAAAATCCTCCACCTTGGTGGGGGTTGGTACGACACTTTACTTGTGATTTCTTACCATGTTATTTATCTTTAGTGAACATACCTTATGATGTCACTATACGATAACATACTTTGTATTTCATTAATAACATGGCATGGCATTCTTTTCATTCATGGTATTTACAAACATGACATTTTCATAAACATGACATTTTGCAAATATAGTACTTTTATAATCTTTTGCAAAAATAACACTTTTTATTAACATAGCATTTTACGAAAATAGCACCTTTTATAAACATGGCATTTCGCAAAATAGCACTTTTCATAAAACATGGCATTTCATAGATATAGCACACAACATATTGCAGCATATTTGAAAACCACATACTTGAACATAATTTACTAGTTTTCATACTGCAGGTGAGGTTTGTACTTACCTCTAGTGCCGTATTCTTAGAATCGCGTTCCTTAAATCGTCGGCAACGGCAATTCACTTTCCTGATATACCAAAAATATAGGATCAGGATCCTTTCGTAAGGTGTTGGTGACCTGCCAACACTCACATTTACTTTTGGTTGTATGTCCCCTATACATAGAATCCATCTTGGCCACTTTAATCCCCATTCTTTATTGAACTTCGATTAAATCCTTAAGAGGTTACGTTGAGTAACCCTTTTGGTTTAGAGCCTTGTTCTATTAGTGGGCTTTGCTCATACATCCTTGTTATTGGGTTATTTCCATTAACCCATTAAATCTTAGCCCAATATACATGTGGGTATCTCTTAGGGTTATATTGGGTAACCCTTAAGGTTAACCTTAATTAACCTTGGGTCAACCTTTTGTCAACCCTTGGTTATCCTTGGGTTTGTAACTCGGATATAATATCCGGTTACCGTTCGCAATCGGCTTGTTTACCAATTTTACCTTAAAATTTCTCTTCCTTATTTTTGGAAAATCTTGTGTGATTAACTTCCAAGAATCCTTCATTTTGCTTGTAAAAATTCTAACCCTTTTAATTGGCTTAGATTTCATTATTTTCTTTAACTAGGAATTGTTTGGTTGAAACCCCCTTTTTCTTTACTTATAGGAAAAATGTGAATTTCAAACTCGAGCCCTTAAAATTCATGGTTTTCGAAATAAATATTTTATAAAATCATTTGGGGTCGGAAACCATCTTTGGAACGGTTTTCGAAGCTAAAATGATCATTTAAGAACACTTCATGATTTTTCTAGAAAAGATTTTCGTGAAACTCATTTGCAATATTTCGGGCTCTCTGCGCGTCTCTCACAAAACGCGCCCAGTTTAAAAATCAGCTTGGAATCTGAAAAACTTGTCTTCACGAAAGTTGTAGCTATCAAAAAATGCTAAAACTTACGTGTTTTGTACAAAATCTAGTTCAGCCTAGATCAGTACCAGTTTTTATTTGAAAACGGGTTAACTCTGAAAAACGGTGTGGAGAACGTCCCAGGGTTCAGCCACGGGTTTCAGGTAAAACGAAGGCCTTTGGAGCTTTATTTCGAGATTCCATTCGCGTTATCCTCTAGGAAAAGTTGTTCCAAACAACTTTTGTGTTTTAACTTTTACCTCATTCGGCCTCTAAGGGCATGATATTTTCATTTTCCAGAAACTGCTCAGGTTCGAAACCGAACTGGCAGTTTTGAGTGTTGTTTTCGGTTTACGTCCTACTTCGCGGAACTAACTCGACCGATCACATCGGGAGCTTAGACAACATCAAGCAGCGCCTCTAACGTCCCATTACAACCCATAAAGCCATCTCATTCTACTCATGCAACCCCAAATCCGAAAATCAAAAGACTAGGGTTACATGGTTCTAGCTCATGCATCATCTCATACCTTCAACACAAAATCCAACCCTAAGTCTAGCAAGCTCTCTTGGCTGCCAAGGGCAGATCTTTGGCCTAAACTTATGGGACATACAACCTATTTTCTAGCATGAAAAATCCATCATTTTCAAGCACAAATTTGAAAGCAATCAAGCATAAAAAAAATCAGCCAACCAACCCTAACCTATCAAGCACATACACACCAAAAATAGGGCTGAAAATTAAATGGACTTATGTCCTTACAAACCATTCCAAATCATCACTAAAAACCTTAAATAAAGCTTAGATTTAAGGAGGTTTAAGAGATTTACCTCAACCTAAGTTAGGGTTTTCGAAATCCCAAAGTTTTCCTTCCTCCCTTGGCTTGCTCTTAGCCCACGGCTTTGACAAAGAAAATGCATCCAAAAATTTTTTTGTTAGCCCTACTTGCTTCTAACCCAAAAACCGTGCATCATAAGGAGAAAAACCAAAATTTCTCTTACCTTCTTCTCTCCTTCCTTGTTCCTCTTTCTCTTGCTCGGTCAACACACTCACAAGCTCACCAAACTTTTTCTCACTTTTCTTTGCTCTTTCTCTCTAGAAACCGAACTTACCAAGGAGATGGAAGACTCCAAAAATTTCTTTGATTAACTCTCTCTCTCTCCTTCCTCTTTGCTGCCGAAAATGACCAAGAAGAATGAGAGTTTTTGGCTCTCTTTTTCCCACAAAAGGCACAAGGAAAGGGAGGACTTGTGATGTGACTTGGTGGTTGGTTTCTTGCCCTTGATTCAAGGCTTTGTGTCAAGTCTTTCTCTTCCTTGTTGGCTGCCGAATCCAAGGGCTGAATGGGGGGTGGTTGCAGCCGGATTTTTGGGGTGGAAAAGGCATGGGTTTGACTAATTTTTGTTCAACTAAAAATGACTAGAGTGAGGGGACTTGATGGATAAGAGTTGTTCAATCTTTTTCCTTGATTTTGGGCTTTAAGTCTTGTCTCTTTTCCTTCCTTCATTGAAGCCGAATCCAAGGGGGATATTGGGGGGTTGAGTGGCCGGATTTGGTGGAGAGAAAATGGGGTAGGTGGCAGCCCATGGTTGGCTCTAAAAGCTTCTAGAAAAATCTCCCATTTAACCCACCTTTTGGGTCCTTAATTTATGGCTTTATGCCATACCTTCTTGTCCCCTTTTATTTCTTTTCTTTCCTTCATTTTTGCAGCCGGATTTTGGGGAGGGGAGGACAGCCCATTTGCTCAAGTTTGGTTAGTGGAGAATGAGATCACAAGCATGGGCATGTGTCCTTGATTTGGTTGGCTTTCAAGTCCTCATTGGTTTCCAACTAACCAATTTCTTTTTCTTTCTTTTCTTCTAGTTGCCGAATTTTTTTATAAGAAAATGGGGGAGTCCACATGTGTAGCCTTGGGTTGGTGGAGGGTGATGTCAAGAGGTTGATGTCACCTTCCACTAGCTCTCTTAATGCCTTGTTTGGCCATTTCGTTCTTTCGCGGTTCCTTTTGCGCTCTACAGTTATTTCCAACACTGTGATGAGCATTCTTATTTTATATTTTTGTCCAAAAATTATTCTATGTAAATTTGGACTGAAACTCTCTTTCTCAAATTTTTCGGAGACCTTTTTGCCCTTAATTCTTTTTCGGTGTGCTTGATTTTTCTAGGGTGGATTTACGGCTTATAAAACTCAATTTTCGGAGATTCTTTTCATATTCCTTCATCATACTTGTAAAGTCGACGTTGTGACCCGTCACGGTCAAACTTTGACTTTTTGGTCAACCCTTTGACTTTTTGGTCAAAGTTGACTTTTTGGTCAAACTTTTGACTTTCGTGAAATTTCATCCTTTTTCGTTATTTTTCCTTTAGAAACCTTATTCTTGGCTCGTAAAACATTAGTTGAGTCTCAAAATCATTAAATGAGGACTCGAACATCGTTTAGATAAAATTATGAATTTCTCATTATTATTCATAATTTTTCATATAACACATCATGGATACATAAATTAGACTCTAATTCCTTATGAACAAGGAGATTACAAGTCTACAAAATTTCGGGTCTTACAACCTACCCTCCTTAAAAGATTTTCATCCTCAAAAATTAGAACAAATCGGGGTAGTCTCTCTTCATATCTTCTTCTCGTTCCCACATCGCTTCTTCGATGTGGCGGTTTCTCCATAGTACCTTGACTAGAGGGATAACCTTGTTCCTTAACACTTTTTCTTCTCGTGCCAAAATCTGGACTGGCTTCTCCTCGTAAGTCAGATCTTCTCGAACCTCGATCGGTTCATGCTCGATTACGTGTGACGGATCCGGAATGTACTTTTTCAACATTGACACATGAAATACATTGTGCACATATGCTAATTCTTGGGGTAAAGCCAACTTGTAGGCTACGTTACCGACCCTTTCGATTATTTTGAACGGTCCTATATACCTTGGGCTCAATTTCCCTTTCTTTCCGAATCGCATAACTCCCTTAAATGGAGCGACTTTGAGGAAAACCAAGTCTCCTACTTGAAATTCGAGAGGTCTTCGGCGTTTGTCGGCGTAACTCTTTTGCCGGCTAAATGCAGTCTCCATCCTTTGTCGTATGAGCTTCACGTTTTCCGTGGTCTTCCGGATGAAGTCCGTAGATACAAGCTCTTTTTCTCTTATTTCGTACCAGTGGACTGGAGATCTGCATCTTCTTCCATATAAAGCTTCATAAGGGGCCATTCCAATTGAAGCGTGAAAACTGTTGTTGTACAAGAATTCAATCAAAGGAAGCTTCTTATCCCAAGTTCCCTTGAAATCCATTACGCAAGCTCGCAATATGTCTTCTAAGGTTTGAATGGTCCTTTCTGATTGTCCATCTGTTTGTGGGTGAAAAGCTGTAGTAAACGAAAGTTTGGTACCCATTGCTTCATGTACGCTCTTCCAAAATTTCGAAGTGAAGCGACCGTCGCGATCCGAGATTATCGTCTTCGGAATTCCATGATAGCGAACGATCTGAGTCACGTACAATTCTGCCAATTGTTCCACAGAGAAGCTGAGCTTGATGGCTATAAAGTGAGCCGATTTTGTCAATCGGTCAACGACCACCCAAATGGCGTCGTTGCCGCTAGGAGTTCGAGGCAGACCAACCACGAAGTCCATCGTCACTTGGTCCCATTTCCATTCTGGGATGGAGATTTTCTGCAGTTCTCCTCCTGGACGTTGGTGTTCCGCCTTTACTTTTTGACAGGTAAGGCACTTACTGACAAAAGTAGCAACGTAGTTCTTCATCTTGGGCCACCAAAAGCTCTCTTTTAAGTCCTTGTACATCTTTGTGGCTCCGGGATGGACAGAGTACGGAGTCTCGTGAGCTTCTTTCATGATCTTTTCCTTCAATTCTTCCTCATTAGGAATACATAATCTATTCTTTTGATAGAGTATGCCCTCATCGGATATGTGGAAGTCGGACTCCTTTCCTTCTAGAACCTCATTTTTCGTCCTAAGCAGCGAGGCATCGGCTTCTTGACGTTCCTTCATGCCATCCAAAATAGTGGGTTGGAAGGTTAGAGCAGCTAATCTTCCTGTAATGAGCTCGATTCTAGCTTCCACTATCTCCTTTTGAAGAGGCTCGGTCAATGACCGGATTGACATCATCGAGGAAGACGACTTCCGACTTAGGGCATCGGCTACCTTGTTAGCCTTCCCGGGATGGTATCGGATATCTATGTCGTAGTCCTTAACCAATTCGAGCTATCTTCTTTGCCTCATGTTGAGTTCTTTTTGTGTGAAGATGTACTTCAAACTCTGATGGTCCGTGTACACTTCGCATTTTGTACCGTAGAGGTAGTGTCTCCAAATTTTTAAGGCAAAAACTACCGCCGCAAGCTCCAAATCGTGCGTCGGATAGTTCTTCTCGTGTTCCTTGAGTTGTCGCGAAGCATAGGCGATCACTTTTCCGTTCTGCATAAGCACGGCTCCCAATCCTATTTTGGAACCATCGCTGTAAATTACGAAGTTCTCTTCCTCCACAACCGGGATTGTGAGGATTGGAGCGCTCGTCAACTTGCTTTTTAGCTCTTGGAAGTGCTCTTCACACTTATTGGTCCATTCGTATGCCTTGCCTTTTCTTGTGAGTGCGGTAAGTGGCGCCGCGATCTTAGCAAATCCTTCGACAAAACGTTGGTAATAGCCCGCTAATCCGAGGAAGCTGCGCACTTCGGTGACATTTTTGGGGGCTGGCCACTTACTTACCGCCTCGATCTTGGCCGGATCTACGGATATACCTTCTTTAGAGACTACATGTCCAAGGAAATGGACCTTCTCTAACCAAAACTCGCACTTGGAGAACTTGGCATACAGCTGATTTTGCTTCAAAATCCTTAGATGCTCTTCGTGCTCCTCTTTCGACCTTGAATAGATCAGAATGTCGTCTATGAAGACAATGACAAACTTGTCTAGGTAGTCCTTAAATACTCGATTCATCAGGTCCATGAAGGCGGCTGGTGCATTTGTCAGTCCGAACGGCATCACAAGGAACTCGTAGTGTCTATATCGGGTGCGAAACGCCGTCTTCGGAACATCTCCTTCCTTGATGCGGAGCTGGTGATATCCCGATCGTAGATCAATCTTCGAAAAGACTAAGGCTCCTTTCAGTTGGTCGAACAGATCGTCGATCCTGGGCAACGGATACTTGTTCTTGATGGTGATCTTGTTCAACTCCCGATAGTCGATGCACATTCTTAGAGTGCCGTCCTTCTTTTTAACAAACAACACCGGGGCTCCCCATGGTGAATAGCTTTGTCTGATTAATCCTTTATCTAGGAGCTCCTTCAACTGGACTTGTAATTCCTTGAGTTCAACAGGCGCCATCCTATACGGTGCCTTAGATACTGGTGCCGATCCTGGAAGCAACTCAATCTCAAAAGAGATTTCTCGTTCTTGTGGCAATCCTGGCAGATCTTCAGGAAAAACGTCCACAAACTCCTTGACTATCAATACATCTTCCGGCTTACTTTCGGTTTCTAGCGTCTTATCTACCATGTTGGCTAGAAATCCCATACATCCTTCCGCCAATAACTTTCTAGCCTTTAACGCCGAAATAAACATCTTTGGCTGCTTCGGGGTCGATCCTCAAAAAATGAATTCCTTATCCCCAACTGGCTTGAACGTAACGGCACGACGCTGGCAGTCGATAACCGCGTTGTATTTTCCTAGGAAGTCCATACCCAGGATGACGTCGTAGTCGTATAAGTCAATGACGATTAGGTTGACGTACATCTCTCTACCGCAAATGATTATTGGAACATGGCGTATCCAATAATCAGACAACAAGATTTCCCCGGAGGGTAATGCAGTACGAAAAGTTCTTCCAATTTTCTCATTATCTCTACCTAGTTTCTTAGCAAACCTAGGTGATGTGAATGAATGCGTAGCTCCAGAATCAATCAGCACATAAGCATCTTGTTGGGCAAAAGGAAGCTGACCTGTCACCACCGTGGACGATCCAGCTTGAGCATCCTCCTTTGTGTAGGCATAGATGCGTCCTTGCGGTTCTGGAGCTTCAGCTCGGCCTTGAGGAACTGCAGGTCCCTCCAGCTTCATCTGGGCGGCATGTAGCTGACTTCCCTGACCCCGCTGGTAATTCTGCTGGTGTTGGACATTGGCATTGCAATTCTTAGCAAAGTGGCCTTCCTTGCCACACAAATAGCAGGGGTTTGTCCCGGCACGGCAGTCTCCCGGGTGCTTTCTCCCACATTTCTGGCAAGGGGGAGTTCCACTGTTGTCATTCTAGGCGGCATGTAGCTGACTTCCCTGACCCTGCTGGTAATTCTGCTGGTGTTGGACATTGGCATTGCAATTCTTAGCAAAGTGGCCTTCCTTGCCACACAAATAGCGGGGTTTGTCCCGGTACGGCAGTCTCCCGGGTGCTTTCTCCCACATTTCTGGCAAGGGGGAGTTCCACTGTTGTCAGGGGCGTTCTTCTTCTGGGGAGGATTCTGTTGGCTCCCTTGCCCTCCAGCATTCCACTTTCTTTTCTGCTGGGGGTTGCCATACGGCTTGTTGCCGCCGCGTTGGCCAGAAGGTCCTTCTTGACCCTTCTGCGGTGATGGTTGGCCGGGCTTGGTCTGACTTTGCCTGGCTAGGGCCCTCTCTTCATTCCTTCCTTAAAGAACTGAGCTCGATGCGTCTTGTTCTGGCCGACCTAATATTCAGCTCGAACTGCTCGACTGACGCACTCGGCAACAGTGAGCGGTGGTTGAGGGCCACTGCTGATAAGCACGGTTAATTCTGGCCGGAACATTTTCATCATCTTCTTCACTTTGTCCTTCTCAGAACTGATGAGTTGAGGGCAGAGACGGGCGAGCTGTTCAAACCTTCTCACAGCTTCAGCCACTGACAAATTTCCCTGACGGAAATTGGTGAATTCATCCTGTTGGGTTTCCATTACTTCCGTGTTGAAGTACTTCTCACGGAACTCTTCCACAAAGTCATCCCATGTCATCTGGGTGACGTCCCGTCTGATCTGGACCGTTTCCCACCATAGCCGGGCGTCTTTCTTCAACATGAAGGACGCGTGATTACGCCCAAATGTGTACAGAAATAAGCGGTCGATTGTAGTACAGATCGGGCGGTCGTATCCACGAGGAGGTAATAAAAACAAACAATAAAAGATTAGTGGAACAAAAACGTTAGAGGAATAAGTAATCAGAGAGAGAAGAAGAGGAAATATTTTTGGAATTTTTAAAACAAATTTAAGACAACGTAATTTAAAATGGAGAAAAATTCAATAATAAAAGGTGGTAAGGCATCGAGAATCCCCTATATGTTTCGTTTACCTATTTAGATTTTGATTCATAAAATAACTCAATTGACTATTTCACATCCCAAACAATCAATCGGAAAATAAAGATTTGAAGAACTTGTGAATTTGAATTTATTAGAGTAAATAAAATTCTCACGTGAAGAGCTAGTAAAAATTATCTTATAAGAAATCTAAAAGCGACAATATACCATAAGCAATATTGCAGTAAAAGACTACTTATAAAATAATGCCACCAATATATCTTATCATGCAACAATCACATAAAAAGAGCTTGATTAAATTTATATAAAAGTTGACAACAAAATATATAGATATGATAAAGAAATAAGATGAGAGAAAATTTATTTACTCAAATGTATAAAACTTACAAACCATTGGAGAATCAAAACCCAAATAAATTCACTACACATATAAGATCATCTCTAGCCTCACCAAAGAAATTAGCCTAACATGCTCACAAAAATCCTCAAGAAAATAAGAGAATATGGCTCTAGACTCAACCAAAAATTATGGAAAAAAAAAAAGACGTTCATGCTTGCTACACAATCTCCTTTTTATAGGCTTCAATGTTCAGCACCAAAAGAGAGATTTTCGGCCCAAAGTTAATGCTATCAAGCTGGTAATCCGAGTGGAGGCTCGCCGTCAACTGGCTGGCTGAATGGCTGGAGGAGCAGCTAGATTTTTGGCCCGAGATTCGCGGGCCTGAGCAGGAGGCAAGGCTGGCGTTTTCGGCCCTGAAGTCACGCGGGCTGGGCAGGAGACAAGGCCCGAAATTCGCGCTGAGGAGGAGCTGTTTCACGCGGGCTTGAGCTGGATTTGCAGCTGGAGGAGGGGCTTGCGTCACGTGGGCCTGGAGACATGGCCCGAGATTGGCGCGAGCCTGGCTGGGAGATGCGGCCCGAAACTCGCGCGGGCCAGCTGGAATCACGGGCCCGAGATTGGCGCTGGGCTGGAGTTGCTGCTGGAGGGAGGGGTTGAGGTCTGCGGGTTGGGCTGCAAAGAAAGAAAAGGAAAATAAAGGAAAAGGAAAGAGAGGAAAGAAAGGAAAATAAATAAATCAATAAATAAATCAAAATAAAATAAAATCATAAATATCTCCAAAATCAAATATTATGAATTAATATTATAAAAATACTTAATTAAATTGTAAATTATCTAATAAATTAAATGAACAAAAGTGTGTTTTTGTGCATTTATCACAACCCCCAACCAGCTTATTGCTAGTCCCTAGCAATTCAAGCGGAAGAAGAATCAAGCCAAACCGAAATTTTAAATCGAAACCTGCAAAAATCATCCAAGCACTCAAATAAAACATCAGCAAGAAATCAGGAAATGCTATCAAAACTACTTCAGTCATTACTCCAAAGTTGTGTGTGTGTGCATTAAACCATATCCTTCTTACCACAGTCCGTAACACAAATAGTATTGAAAAGTTCACCAAGAAAAAGTCTCAACTCCATTACCTCACGGGTGTTGGAAATATTTTAGTGTAGGGGTTTTCACTCATGGAGTTGGAAGGGAATCAGTTAACACTCGCATGAGAGAAGGCAATTTAAGGACAAGCTAATAAACAACCATTGATCAAATGATAGGCGAATCAAATATTCGGAACATTACACCATTTTCACCATAAACAAGCTTTTGGGGTTTCATTCGGATCAAATAGAAAGTTACATAAAGAGCCATGAAATACAAACAACAACTATACAACACCCTTTTTTTTTTCTTTTTTTTTTTTTTTTAACAAGAGACATCATGCTTGATAGAACAAATGTAGTAAGGGATTCTTTTAACTGCTATGCAGCCCCAGATGAGATTACAACCGAACTACATTAATACTGATGTTGAAATGAATGCTCTTGCTCTTTTTTTTTTTGTTTTTTTTTTTGTGTTTTTTTTTTGTGTGTTTTTTTTTGTTTTTTTTTTGTTTTTTGTTGTTTTTTTTTTTGTTGTTTTTTTTTTTTTTGTTTTTTGTTTTTGTTTTTTTTGGCAATACAAAAGAAAAATGACGAATCTTACAGAATAGGACTCTATTATAAAAGATCAATTCTATCTATCCAAAAATCATCCCTTAAACAAAAGTACAAGTTAAATAGTGGTGTTCCAAATAGTGATTATACCAACTCACAAGATCAATAAAAGTTCAAAAAGCTGTTTTCTCAACTCTCACAACTCACCAAAATTGAAACACTTAAACTTGGGAATTTTTCTCAACTAAATGTGTTAACAACCATCTTACCACAAGGTTTAACATGTGCACAAAAAGAACTCTGGAAATCATTTCTTAATAGTCAAGATAACAAAAACTGACTCAAACCGAAAATTTTGAAATCACACTTAGATAACTTTGCAAAAATTTTGATCCAGATTCCAAAACGACAAGAATTAAATTCACGCATGAATATGCTCACCACCCCCAACCAAAAATCAGACAGTGTCCTCAATGTCTAAAAATATGTATAAATGTGGAGAATAAGGAAAGAGAACACCTGGGTGATGCCGGTGGGAACGTAGATGAGCTACCTGATCTGATGCTCCAAAACACACAAACAAAAATAAAAGCACACAAAACAAATGAAAATAAAAGAAATATGATACAAAAAGGGTTGGAAGCAAACTACTCATAAACCGGGGCCTCAAGAATGATTTCTTCAGCCTGGCTCACTCGTTCAATGTAATGCTTCAGTCTCTGACCATTGACTCTGAAAATTCTCCCATCGCTTGGGTCCTCGATCTCGACAGCACCGTTGGGAAAGACTTGTTTCACCACAAATGGACCAGTCCACCACGACCTTAACTTACCTGGGTGGAGATGCAGACGGGAGTCATAAAGATGCACCCTCTGATTTGGCTCGAAGTTCTTCATCAAAATCTGCTTGTCGTGAGCCACTTTCATTTTAGCCTTGTAAATCTTGGAGTTATTGTATGCATCATTTCTCAACTCCTCAATTTCCGACAGCTGAAGCTTGCGATGTATACCTGCAGCACTGAGATCAAAGTTAAGGGCTTTGATAGCCCAATAAGCTTTATGTTCAAGCTCTACAGGTAAATGACAGGCCTTTCCAAAGACAAGCCTGTAAGGAGACATTCCGAGAGTGGACTTGTATGCAGTACGGTATGCCCAAAGTGCATCGGAAAGGCGCAAAGACCAATCTTTGCGCTCGGGGTTTACCGTCTTCTCCAAAATTTGCTTGATCTCTCGGTTTGCTAGCTCAGCTTGGCCGTTCGTTTGTGGGTGATAAGCGGTTGAAACTTTGTGGATCACTCCATATTTGCGCATGAGAGCCTCAAAAGAACGGTTGCAGAAATGAGTTCCTTGATTGCTGATGATAGCACGCGGAGTACCGAACCGAGACAACACATTTTCTTTCAAGAACTTCACAACAGTTGCATTATCGTTGGTTCGACACGGCACGGCACGGCTTCTACCCATTTAGAAACATAGTCGACAGCAAGGAGAATGTAAAGATAACCAAAAGAATATGGAAATGGTCCCATAAAATCTATCCCCCAACAATCGAATATCTCTATCACAATAATTGGGTTCAAGGGCATCATATGGCGGCGGGACAAAGCACCTAACTTTTGGCACCTCAAACAAGAACGACAAAATTCATTAGTATCCTTAAACAAAGTGGGCCAATAAAGACCACACTGCAAGATTTTTGCGGCAGTCTTTTTCACGGAGAAATGACCACCACATGCATCGGTATGGCAAAAGTTTAGAACACTATGAATTTCATCGTCAGGAATGCATCGCCTCATGATCTGGTCGGGGCAGTATTTGTAAAGGTACGGATCATCCCAGTAGAAATTACGCACCTCGACCAAGAATTTGCGCTTATCTTGAGCACTCCAATCAGCAGGAAGGTCGCGGGTCACCAAGTAGTTGACGATGTGAGCGTACCAAGGCAACTTAGTGACCGCGAAAAGATGTTCATCAGGAAAGTCATCTCGAATGGCTGGACCGTCGGCGGGGTCACTAAATTCGAGTCGAGAGAGGTGGTCCGCAACAACGTTTTCGACTCCTTTCTTGTCCTTGATCGTGATGTCAAATTCCTGCAACAAGAGGATCCACCTGATCAATCACGCCTTGGCATCCTTTTTGGAAAGGAGATACTTAAGGGCTGCATGATCTGTGAAGATGGTGATGGGTGAACCAATCAGATATGCACGGAACTTGTCAAGTGCAAACACAACAGCGAGCAACTCTTTCTCAGTGGTTGAGTAGTTCAATTGAGCACTATTTAGAGTACGGCTTGCGTAATACACTACAAACGATTTCCCCTCTCTTCTTTGACCAAGGACCGCCCCAACAGCATGGTTACTTGCGTCACACATGATTTCGAATGGTAAGCTCCAATCCGGTGACTGAATGATGGGGGCAGAAGTCAACTTCACCACAAGCGTTCGGAAGGCATCCTCACACTCTTGCGTCCACTCAAAAACGGCATCTTTGGCTAGGAGATTACATAACGGACGAGAAATCGTGGAGAAGTTTTGTATGAACCTCCTATAGAAGCCAGCATGCCCGAGAAATGACCGAACTTCTTTCACTGACTTGGGGGTGGGCAATTTAGAGATAAGTTCAATCTTAGATTGATCGACCTCAATCCCTTTCTCAGAAACAACATGCCCCAAGACTATGCCAGATGATACCATGAAATGACACTTCTCCCAGTTGAGCACGAGACCTTTTTGTTCACATCTTGTCAGAACGGCTTCCAAGTTGAGAAGGCACAAGTCAAAGGAATCGCCGAAGACAGTCAAGTCATCCATGAACACTTCCATATATTTCTCGACCATGTCGCTGAAAATGCTCATCATGCACCTCTTAAAGGTGGCCGGCGCATTACACAGTCCAAATGGCATGCGCCGGAAGGCATAAGTACCAAAAGGACAGGTAAACGTAGTCTTCTCTTGATCCTCCAATGCAATCTCGATCTGATAATAGCCTGAGTAGCCATCAAGAAAGCAGTAGAAAGGATGACCGGCCACGCGTTCTAGGATTTGGTCGATGAATGGAAGCGGAAAGTGATCTTTACGAGTGGCGGCGTTCAGCTTTCGATAGTCGATACACATGCGCCAACCCGTAACAGTCCTTGTGGGGACAAGAGCCCCTTTTTCATTCTCCATCACTGTCACCCCCGATTTCTTGGGCACTACCTGAGTTGGACTGACCCACTTGCTATCAGTGATTGGATAGATGATACCTGCATCCAAAAGCTTCAAGACTTCATTCTTCACAACTTCTTTCATCGTTGGGTTCAGTCTCCTTTGGGGATCCCTTCGTGGAATAGCTCCGTCTTCCAATTTGATGTGATGGGAGCAAATTAAGGGGCTAATACCCTTAATGTCAGCAATCGTCCAACCTAACGCGGCTTTGTGCTCTCGCAGCATGTCGACTAACCGCTGCTCTTGTGATGCATCAAGTTTAGATGAAATGATAACAGGAAAGGTATCACCAGCTTCCAGGAAGACATGTTTCAGACCCTCAGGCAGTTGCGCTAGCTTAAGTGTTGGGGTCTCTTCGGTGGATGGTTTTGGCCTTTCTTTCTCTCGTGGGAGCTCTTCGAAACGTGGTTGCCAAAACTTGGTTCCTCTGCCTTGTGAGTCTTTATAGATGGTAGCGTTGTTGGCTAACTCACAAGGACCGGAACTCTCAGAGTCAGAATTTTGGAGGAGATCATCAAGATTATCGGAATCGCTCTGCAGTTGAACCTCCTCCGAGACGAGTGTGTCAATCAGGAATGTTTGGTGACACTCGTCATCATCATGTGGCTGCTTCGCAATGTGGAAAACATTTACCTCCAAGGTCATGTTCCCGAACGATATCTTCATGAGACCATTCCTACAGTTGATCAAAGCATTGGCTGTAGCAAGGAAAGGTCTACCGAGGATGATGGGAATCTTGGATTCCATGCTCACCACAGATTGCGTATCTAAGACGAGAAAATCAACGGGGTAATAAAACTTCTCAACTTGAACCAGAACATCCTCAACTATACCCCGAGGCTTCTTGATCGAACGATCGGCCAATTGCAAAACCACAGATGTGGGCTTCATCTCTCCTAAACCAAGTTGTGAGTAGATAGAATAAGGCATGAGGTTAACACTCGCTCCAAGGTCGAGCAAAGCTTGGCCGAATTCTTGAGTCCCAATTTGGCACGAGATGGTGAGACAACCAGGATCCTTGTACTTGGGCGGTGCCTTTTGCTCGATCACCGCACTTACTTGTTCCGTTAAGAATGCGGTCTTCTTAACGTGGTGCTTCCTTTTGACGGTGCACAGATCCTTGATGACTTTGGCATAAGCCGGCACTTGCTTGATTACATGTAGCAAAGGAAGATTAATCTTCACTTGAGTCAAATGCTCGAGGATCTCACCTTGACTATCCAGCACTTTCCCAGTTGATCGCAGAGCTTGGGGGAAAGGCACCTTTACTGGAAGTTCGGTTGGCTCATCTTCTTTGGGGCTAACTTCTCGACTACTTGAAGTGACAGTAGTTCTTGATGGTTCATCCAAAATCTTGCCACTACGAGTGGTGATGGCGTTAACCTCTTTGATGTTTCGCCCTTCAGAGTTGGAGGTTTGTGCCATGTGTTGCCCCGTGGGATTGGATTGAGCTTGAGATGGAAACTTGCCTTTTTCTTGAACAGCCAAGGCACTAGTCAGCTTTGTGATCTGACTCTTCATCTCTTTACTTTCTTCCACCAATTGCGTAAAGAGTGATTCGAACTTTTGGTTCATCGTAGTCTGCGCCTCCATGAAAGATTATAAGGTATTCTCGAGAGAACTCCCCGACGGTTGTGCATGATATTGAGGTGCAGGATTCGCCTTTGGTGGTTGTGGCTGTTGCTCCGTTCTCCATTGTCCACCTGATGGTTGTGTTTGATTGGAATCTCTCCAACTGAAGTTTGGATGGTTCCTCCAGCTAGGATTGTATGTGTTAGAGAAAGGCTTGTTATATGCCCCTAAGGCATTACATTGTTCCTCGTAACCCCCTCTTATTTCATTATAAGTAGGGCAATCCTTAGCTAAATGTTCCATCCCTCCACAAACGAAGCATGGCTCTTGTGACTCTGCCCTTGCGACCATGTGGATTCCTCTACTTTCCTTGGTTTTGAGGGCCTCAATCTGTCGTGTCAAAGACTCGATTTGGGCCTTGAGGTTATCCTCTTCCCTTAGTTGGTAGACTCCAGCAGGTCGGGATCGACTAGTGCTATCAGTAGTACTTGGTCCAGTCCATGTGTGGGCTTTCTCGGCTAGCTCGTTGAGATACTCGAAAGCTTCTTCGGGGTCCTTTTGGAGAAACTCACCATTGCACATAATCTCCACAAATTGACGCTCTCGGATTGTAAGTCCTTCGTAGAAATAACTGACGAGGCGCCAACTCTCATAACCATGGTGGGGACATTGATTCAACAAATCTTTAAACCGCTCCCAGACTTGATAGAGAGTTTCATTGTCCTTCTGAGTAAAGGTCGAGATTTGTCGTTTAAGACCATTGGTCTTATGGTTTGGGAAGTACTTGTTGAAGAATGCAGTTGTCATCTCTTCCCATGATCCAATTGACCTAGGTCGCAAAGAATACAACCAGCTTTTGGCCTTGTCCTTCAGAGAGAAAGGGAAAAACTTCAATCGCGCAGAATCTGCAACGTCAGCTCGGTTGTGGAAAGTGGCCACCACCTCTTCAAACTCCCGAATATGCACGTAAGGATTTTCGCTTTCTAGCCCATGAAAAGTCGGTAAAAGTTGAATCATACCCGGCTTGAAATCCAAATTCGGCAGATTAGGTGGAACCATTATGCATGATGGTGTGGCCGTACGCGTAGGGTGAAGGTAGTCGTTCAACGTCTTGTGTTGGACCTCCTCGATTTGAGCCATCGCAAAAGGATTTGGAATTGCTAAAGCGTTTGGAGATGGAGGAAGGCTAGACGTAGAAGAAGAAACTTCACTAGGGTTTTCAGGTCTTCGTGCAAATCTTCCTAGTTCGTTTCTATAACGATTCATTCACCTCGAGCGATACCCCTTTTTTTTTTTTTTTGAAAATTTTTTTTTTAATTTTTGAAAAATTTTTTTTTTGAAAGAGAATTATTTTACAAAAAGAACAATTATGTAGATCCGCAAATCGCAACCCCTAAGAGTGCTCCCAGGAAAGGTTGGTGGGACGAGGCCTCCTTAAAAACCAACCTCCTAGACAGAACTCCCTTAGTTTGTACTTTTCAACGTTTCCACACAATTGCTTGCAAAAATATATATATATATAATATAATATAATATAATAAAACAAAATATGGGGTGTTATATGAAATGTTAGATGTTAGCACAATTAGTATTCTAAATTGATGTTACACTAAAACCTAAGGTTACACAAATTATGAATCCTAATTTATTAACACTAAATTGAACTAAAAAGTTAAAACCTAAATATAATACAAGGAATTAAAACAAGCTATAAAGTGGAAATCAAATGAAAATTAACAAAAACAAAAACAAACGAACAAAAATATATATAAAGTGAACTGTAAATGTAAACAGTAAAAAAAAATTTTTTTTTTTTTGACAAAGTAAAAAAAATAATAAACTAATAAAAACTCTAACTTTTTTTTTAATACTTAACCGGAAGAAAAGAAAAGAAAAAAAAAAAAAGAAGTATATATATATAGACGTAATAACGGGAACAGTGGCGAAATAATATGAACAATATATATGAACAGTGATTTTTATTTTTTTTTTAAATCCGGAACAGAAAAGAAAAAAAAGAAAATATATGTATATAAATGTAATACGAACAGTAAATATAACAGTAAATGCGGGAAAGGACAGAAAGGAAGAAAGAAGGAAAAGAAATAAATAATTATATGTATATATATACACGCTAACAGAAAAATAATAATAAAATACAAATAAATTAAATTAAATTAAATGAAACTGAGAGAAAAAAAAAAAAAAAAGAAGAAAAATAAAAATAAAATAAACGTAAGACGAACCTGATGCAATTGACACTAATGGAATAATAACAAAAAGTTACTCTAAGAAAATTAAAAACTGACAAATGGTCAAAACAAAAAGAATGAACAGTTACTTTTTTTTTTTAATTTTATTTTATGAAACTAGCCAAAGAAAACAAAGACACAATATGCAAAATATGACTTACTAATCAGTCTGTAAACGAAAACAAATGACTAAAACTACCGAAAAAAAAATAATAATAATAATAATAAAAAAAACAAAAATGTACTTACCTCTTTGGCTTAATATCCACTGATCAATCTTGCTTCTTTGCACCTCCCCGGCAACGGCGCCAAAATTTGATTACGCCCAAATGTGTACAGAAATAAGCGGTCGATTGTAGTACAGATCGAGAGGTCGTATCCACGAGGAGGTAATAAAAACAAACAATAAAAGATTAGTGGAACAAAAACGTTAGAGGAATAAGTAATCAGAGAGGGAAGAAGAGGAAATATTTTTGGAATTTTTAAAACAAATTTAAGACAACGTAATTTAAAATGGAGAAAAATTCAATAATAAAAGGTGGTAAGGCATCGAGAATCCCCTATATGTTTCGTTTACCTATTTAGATTTTGATTCATAAAATAACTCAATTGACTATTTCACATCCCAAACAATCAATCGGAAAATAAAGATTTGAAGAACTTGTGAATTTGAATTTATTAGAGTAAATAAAATTCTCACGTGAAGAGCTAGTAAAAATTATCTTATAAGAAATCTAAAAGCGACAATATACCATAAGCAATATTGCAGTAAAAGACTACTTATAAAATAATGCCACCAATATATCCTATCATGCAACAATCACATAAAAAGAGCTTGACTAAATTTATATAAAAGTTGACAACAAAATATATAGATATGATAAAGAAATAAGATGAGAGAAAATTTATTTACTCAAATGTATAAAACTTACAAACCATTGGAGAATCAAAACCCAAATAAATTCACTACACATATAAGATCATCTCTAGCCTCACCAAAGAAATTAGCCTAACATGCTCACAAAAATCCTCAAGAAAATAAGAGAATATGGCTCTAGACTCAACCAAAAATTATGGAAAAAAAAAGACGTTCATGCTTGCTACACAATCTCCTTTTTATAGGCTTCAATGTTCAGCACCAAAAGAGAGATTTTCAGCCCAAAGTTAATGCTATCAAGCTGGTAATCCGAGTGGAGGCTCGCCGTCAACTGGCTGGCTGAATGGCTGGAGGAGCAGCTAGATTTTTGGCCCGAGATTCGCGGGCTTGAGCAGGAGGCAAGGCTGGCGTTTTCGGCCCTGAAGTCACGCGGGCTGGGCAGGAGACAAGGCCCGAAATTCACGCTGAGGAGGAGCTGTTTCACGCGGGCTTGAGCTGGATTTGCAGCTGGAGGAGGGGCTTGCGTCACGTGGGCCTGGAGACATGGCCCGAGATTGGCGCGAGCCTGGCTGGGAGATGCGGCCCGAAACTCGCGCGAGCCAGCTGGAATCACGGGCCCGAGATTGGCGCTGGGCTGGAGTTGCTGCTGGAGGGAGGGGTTGAGGTCTGCGGGTTGGGCTGCAAAGAAAGAAAAGGAAAATAAAGGAAAAGGAAAGAGAGGAAAGAAAGGAAAATAAATAAATCAATAAATAAATCAAAATAAAATAAAATCATAAATATCTCCAAAATCAAATATTATGAATTAATATTATAAAAATACTTAATTAAATTGTAAATTATCTAATAAATTAAATGAACAAAAGTGTGTTTTTGTGCATTTATCAACGCCCAAAGGACTCTCTCTCTATCGTCGAGCCCTAAGAAGTTCAGGGAAACTTGAAGATCGATGAGCTAGTTGTTGGCTTCGATCAGGTCCATTGATCCCTCGAATTTTGGCGCCTTCATGCGCCGAAATTCATGATACAGCTCTGCCGGGGTTCGAGCTCGAGGAGCTGGCGGAGCAGCTACCGGCGCCATTGGTGCTTCTTGGGCCTCAGGGTGTTCCGGAATTACTGGTTCCTCATCGGGGAATTCTGGTACCGCTGGTTGCTCTTCAGGTGCGGGTGGTACTCTGACCTCAGGTGGTCCTTGGTTCTGTTGGGCTATCTGAGCCCTAAGCCCACCTATTTCTCGTTGTTGGGCGAGTATCATCTCTCTCAGCTCGTTCAGTTGAGCTGCAAGATCGACGTTTTGGGCCTGTGCCGCTCGACGTCTTGGTGGCATGGTTCTGTATAGAAGCAACAAAATAAGCTTCTTACTTTTAAAACTTTCATAAAATCATATCTTTTATGCAGAACCATAATTTTCTTTTCATAATCATAGTTTTTAGGAAAATACATAATTTCCTCATCATGGGCATATATTACTTGTTTTACCACCACCGAGCTAGGGCACAACCTAACGTCATTCTCACAACCAACCTTTCCATTGCGAACCGTCGATATGTGTTGAATACAAAAATCTAATTCTAAGCGTAAGAAAATAAATTAACTTACTTGGGCTATTGCAGGACGATGCGGAGCGAGACGAAGTAGGCTGGCAGGATACCGCTCTGATACCAACTCTGTGACGCCCCCTTACTACGTGGGGCAGTCACCTTACCTTACTTACTTACTTTCTTGAAAATTAGGAATATATATATATATATATTTTTTTTGAGACATACTCATAAAAACATTTGCCATCAGTAATATATCCTTACTACTTGAGTAAACGTTTACTTAAGGTATTTAGTTCCAAAATACCGTAAAGCATAATTTGTCTTTACCCTACATACTTATATGTACAAACTTCTTTACTTATCAAAAGATTTGCGGAAACCATGCGTAGTGGTATCCATACCGCCTTCGTCTGCCGCCACACCGCCCCAACAATGCCCAGCATTAAGCTGCGGGTTTCTTACCTACAGTATGAAATATAACTTGATGAGCTTTCGCCTAGTAAGCACAAACATAATCTCACAAAACATTTAAAACATCAAGAAATCATTCATCATCATATGCATATACGTGAACCATTTATGTTCCATTTATGCATTTATTTAACTTTCTTATCTTTCTTATGGACCCCTTAGTGTACGTACCCTTAACATATAGCGCGCCTCTAGATACAGTTAGATGGGATTGCAAGTCCCTAACTGCTATAAGTGATTACACCCTCTTTCTTAAACGAGAGGGCGAATCCAAAATTTTATCATAAAAATCCTCCACCTTGGTGGGGGTTGGTACGACACTTTACTTGTGATTTCTTACCATGTTATTTATCTTTAGTAAACATACCTTATGATGTCACTATACGATAACATACTTTGTATCTCATTAATAACATGGCATGGCATTCTTTTCATTCATGGTATTTACAAACATGACATTTTCATAAACATGACATTTTGCAAATATAATACTTTTATAATCTTTTGCAAAAATAACACTTTTTATTAACATAGCATTTTACGAAAATAGCACCTTTTATAAACATGGCATTTCGCAAAATAGCACTTTTCATAAAACATGGCATTTCATAGATATAGCACACAACATATTGCAGCATATTTGAAAACCACATACTTGAACATAATTTACTAGTTTTCATACTGCAGGTGAGGTTTGTACTTACCTCTAGTGCCGTATTCTTATAATCGCGTTCCTTAAATCGTCGGCAACGGCAATTCACTTTCCTGATATACCAAAAATATAGGATCATGATCCTTTCGTAAGGTGTTGGTGACCTACCAACACTCACATTTACTTTTGGTTGTATGTCCCCTATACATAGAATCCATCTTGGCCACTTTAATCCCCATTCTTTATTGAACTTCGATTAAATCCTTAAGAGGTTACGTTGGGTAACCCTTTTGGTTTAGAGCCTTGTTCTATTAGTGGGCTTTGCTCATACATCCTTGTTATTGGGTTATTTCCATTAACCCATGAAATCTTAGCCCAATATACATGTGGGTATCTCTTAGGGTTATATTGGGTAACCCTTAAGGTTAACCTTAATTAACCTTGGGTCAACCTTTTGTCAACCCTTGGTTATCCTTGGGTTTGTAACTCGGATATAATATCCAGTTACCGTTCGCAATCGGCTTGTTTACCAATTTTACCTTAAAATTTCTCTTCCTTATTTTTGGAAAATCTTGTGTGATTAACTTCCAATAATCCTTCATTTTGCTTGTAAAAATTCTAGCCCTTTTAATTGGCTTAGATTTCATTATTTTCTTTAACTAGGAATTGTTTGGTTGAAACCCTCTTTTTCTTTACTTATAGGAAAAATGTGAATTTCAAACCCGAGCCCTTAAAATTCATGGTTTTCGAAATAAATATTTTATAAAATCATTTGGGGTCGGAAACCATCTTTGGAACGGTTTTCGAAGCTAAAATGATCATTTAAGAACACTTCATGATTTTTCTAGAAAAGATTTTCGTGAAACTCATTTGCAATATTTCGGGCTCTCTGCGCGTCTCTCACAAAACGCACCCAGTTTAAAAATCAGCTTGGAATCTGAAAAACTTATCTTCACGAAAGTTGTAGCTATCAAAAAATGCTAAAACTTACGTGTTTTTCACAAAATCTAGTTCGGCCTAGATCAGTACCAGTTTTTATTTGAAAACGGGTTAACTCTGAAAAACGATGTGGAGAACGTCCCAGGGTTCAGCCACGGGTTTCAGGTAAAACGAAGGCCTTTGGAGCCTTATTTCGAGATTCCATTCGTGCTATCCTCTAGGAAAAGTTGTTCCAAACAACTTTCGTGTTTTAACTTTTACCTCATTCGGCCTCTAAGGGCATGATATTTTCATTTTCCAGAAACTGCTCAGGTTCGAAACCGAACTGGCAGTTTTGAGTATTGTTTTCGGTTTACGTCCTACTTCGCGGAACTAACTCGACCGATCATATCGGGAGCTTAGACAACATCAAGCAGCGCCTCTAACGTCCCATTACAACCCATAAAGCCATCTCATTCTACTCATGCAACCCCAAATCCAAAAATCAAAAGACTAGGGTTACATGGTTCTAGCTCATGCATCATCTCATACCTTCAACACAAAATCCAACCCTAAGTCTAGCAAGCTCTCTTGGCTGCCAAGGGCAGATCTTTGGCCTAAACTTATGGGACATACAACCTATTTTCTAGCATGAAAAATCCATCATTTTCAAGCACAAATTTGAAAGCAATCAAGCATAAAAAAAATCAGCCAACCAACCCTAACCTATCAAGCACATACACACCAAAAATAGGGCTGAAAATTAAATGGACTTATGTCCTTACAAACCATTCCAAATCATCACTAAAAACCTTAATTAAAGCTTAGATTTAAGGAGGTTTAAGAGATTTACCTCAACCCAAGTTAGGGTTTTCGAAATCCCAAAGTTTTCCTTCCTCCCTTGGCTTGCTCTTAGCCCACGGCTTTGATAAAGAAAATGCATCCAAAAATTTTTTTGTTAGCCCTACTTGCTTCTAACCCAAAAACCGTGCATCATAAGGAGAAAAACCAAAATTTCTCTTACCTTCTTCTCTCCTTCCTTGTTCCTCTTTCTCTTGCTCGGTCAACACACTCACAAGCTCACCAAACTTTTTCTCACTTTTCTTTGCTCTTTCTCTCTAGAAACCGAACTTACCAAGGAGATGGAAGACTCCAAAAATTTCTTTGATTAACTCTCTCTCTCTCCTTCCTCTTTGCTGCCGAAAATGACCAAGAAGAATGAGAGTTTTTGACTCTCTTTTTCCCACAAAAGGCACAAGGAAAGGGAGGACTTGTGATGTGACTTGGTGGTTGGTTTCTTGCCCTTGATTCATTTCTCTTCCTTGTTGGCTGCCGAATCCAAGGGCTGAATGGGGGGTGGTTGCAGCCGGATTTTTGGGGTGGAAAATGCATGGGTTTGACTCATTTTTGTTCAACCAAAAATGACTAGAGTGAGGGGACTTGATGGATAAGAGTTGTTCAATCTTTTTTCTTGATTTTGGGCTTTAAGTCTTGTCTCTTTTCCTTCCTTCATTGAAGCCAAATCCAAGGGGGATATTGGGGGGTTGAGTGGCCGGATTTGGTGGAGAGAAAATGGGGTAGGTGGCAGCCCATGGTTGGCTCTAAAAGCTTCTAGAAAAATCTCCCATTTAACCCACCTTTTGGGTCCTTAATTTATGGCTTTATGCCATACCTTCTTGTCCCCTTTTATTTCTTTTCTTTCCTTCATTTTTGCAGCCGGATTTTGGGGAGGGGAGGACAGCCCATTTGCTCAAGTTTGGTTAGTGGAGAATGAGATCACAAGCATGGGCATGTGTCCTTGATTTGGTTGGCTTTCAAGTCCTTATTGGTTTCCAACTAACCAATTTCTTTTTCTTTCTTTTCTTCTAGTTGCCGAATTTTTTTATAAGAAAATGGGGGAGTCCACATGTGTAGCCTTGGGTTGGTGGAGGGTGATGTCAAGAGGTTGATGTCACCTTCCACTAGCTCTCTTAATGCCTTGTTTGGTCATTTCGTTCTTTCGTGGTTCCTTTTGCGCTCTACAGTTATTTCCAACACTGTGATGAGCATTCTTATTTTATATTTTTGTCCAAAAATTATTCTATGTAAATTTGGACTGAAACTCTCTTTCTCAAATTTTTCGGAGACCTTTTTGCCCTTAATTCTTTTTCGGTGTGCTTGATTTTTCTAGGGTGGATTTACGGCTTATAAAACTCCATTTTCGGAGATTCTTTTCATATTCCTTCAGCATACTTGTAAAGTCGACGTTGTGACCCGTCACGGTCAAACTTTGACTTTTTGGTCAACCCTTTGACTTTTTGGTCAACCCTTTGACTTTTTGGTCAAAGTTGACTTTTTGGTCAAACTTTTGACTTTCGTGAAATTTCATCCTTTTTCGTTCTTTTTCCTTTAGAAACCTTATTCTTGGCTCGTAAAATATTAGTTGAGTCTCAAAATCATTAAATGAGGACTCGAACATCGTTTAGATAAAATTATGAATTTCTCATTATTATTCATAATTTTTCATATAACACATCATGGATACATAAATTAGACTCTAATTCCTTATGAACAAGGAGATTACAAGTCTACAAAATTTCGGGTCTTACATCTTATGTATCATAAAATTTATATAATATAATCTAAAAATTTTATAATAATAATAATAATAATAATAATAATAATAATATTTAAAATAGCTTTTGCGGATAAATTGCGTAGTAATATCCATATCGCCTTCGATTACTCATCATCTTCAACCACATATTGCCAACTATGCACAAAGCTGCAGATTGCTTACCTATAGTATGGATATAACTAATGAGCTTTCACTGGGCAAGTTCAAATATAGATCTCGCATTGCTTGAAAACATGAATCGTATGTGTAGATGCATGATCCAATTATGAAATTTAAGATGTGATCCAATTATATTCAATTAGGGATGCCTTATTTTTCATTATAAACTTATTATCTTTCTTATTTGTGGGCTTCTATGTGTACTTATTGGGTGCACACATTCGTCAGAAAGTTAAGGTTTGCAAGGTCCCTAACAATTATGGGAATAAATCTGGAATTTTAAACTAGAACATAGCATAACATGACAGAATCCTCTACTATCTAAAGGGAGGTTGGAACGATGCCCTACTTGTCTTGAATTAGTTTTAGTCTTAATTATTTTAGAATTTGAGTATGCCTAAAATCATACTTTAACTTAAAGTCTTATTTAAAGACGAGGTCTAAGACTAACGTTCCTTAACAATGAACTTATTATTTATGATACAATGGCGTAACATAAAGTTGAAATCATGGCATAATCTATATTATAGCATAAATGTAAAGTATGGCATTCACATAGTGTGGCAAGTATGTAAATGTGACATACTTGTGAATCATGGCATAAATATAAGTGTGGCATATACGTAATTGTAGTATGTCATAATATATCATGTACATACTTAGAACATGACAATCATGTAATTCATAGCATACACATTATCACTTTGTAAATATAGGCATAACATTCCTAATATAGCATGTGCCTATTTCATGATTTGACAAAAACAATATTTTCATGTTGTAGACGATATTTGTACTTATCTTGCTCACAACAAAATTACTTCCTTCTAAGCCATAGTCTAAAATTCCCTTCTTAAAATTTATCTAAGTCAAGTATTAATTTATATACTCTTTGGATAAGGTTAATTCTAAATTCCCCTTCAAGAAGAATTTAAGATTTAATCTACATAAGCTATGATTATGAGACTATGGTATATTTTCAACTTTTAAATCATAAATTCTTTCTTGGAAAATTAGATTTAAAGTTTTAAATTCAACCTTAGTGTATTACTTTATAAAAAGTATATCTTTCAAAGTAGAATATACTTTATAAGAAGATACATCATAAAATTTTTTTTTTTAATTTCCCCCTCTCTCTCTCTCTCGTTTTCTTCATTTTTTTTTGGATCGCCTGGCCACTATTGCCGCCGAGACAGGCACTGCAGTGCCTTGGGCCTGTCCCAAGGCTGCAGTGGTTTGGCTAGTCCCCCAAAAAGTTCTCTGTTTTGTATAACTTTAAAAAATCATATCTTTCAAACCGTGGAGAATTTGGCAAAAGTTTTTTTAATGAAAAATGTTCGTCTACATGTTATCTAAAGTTTTTATATGATAGCCAAGTCTAATTTTTAATATAAATACTTCATTTTTTGAAAAATCCGAAACTCGACAGTTTTTAACCATTTTCATCGAAAAATCAAAATTTCACTTCTTGAAAATTTTGAAAGTCATACATAAACACCATAGTTTAAATTTCTAAAACTCTTAACGAATAGATTGAAGTTCAAAATCTCTGATTTAAATTCAATTTCTAAAAATTCTACACTAGCCATGATAAAAACATGAATATATTCATAATCAAAAACTCTATATTGCCAAATCACCAATTCTAGAAATTTCGACTTCATTTCTACTTAAATATTAATCCATCAAAAAAAAAACTAAAAGAGTAATAACTAAAGTTTCGGTCAGAAAACGAGTTTTTGCCGGAAAAGGAACTAGATCTTCCTTAAGAAGAACTTCTTGAAGGGGCTTGAAGGATTTCTTCAAACTCTTACGAAGCTAGGATAGTGTTTGAAAGGTGGGAAAATGTGAAGGAAAATGTAAGATATTAAGAGAAAATATTCCTATGAAAACTTAAGAAAATTGGGAACTAAACTAGAGAGAATTTTTAGAGAGAATTTCTAGAGGGAGAGGCAGAACTTGGTTCTTGAGGTGTGAAGAAATGGTGGAGGGTGGATGCCTATCTGTAAGCTTTGCTAATGACTTTAGGATTAATTTGTTAATAACCTATCTTGATAAATTTTAGAAGGCTAATCATGGTCAATTCAAGATTAAGAAAACTTTTCTAGGAAGACTTTTTTCTTAGCCATTGATCTTTTAATCCTTATCCATTTGTACCCATTGGATCAAAAATTCACATTTTCTTAAAAAAATTGAAGATATTATCATTAACGGATGAATTCTTGGATTGCTAATTCAACGTAACAGTATTTTCCTTTGTCTTCCCCTAGCACAACTCCCAAGGTCCTATGTTACTAAAAAGTTAATCCATCTATCTGTTGCAAAACTTGCCCATCAAGTTTTTGGACTTGAAAAAGGTAAATAGTTTAAATCTATATGTTTGTAAAAGTTGGCCTCCAAGTTTTTGTACTGATAAAGTAACTCAGTAAAAATCTTATCAGTTATCAAGACTTATCTATTAAGTTCCCATACTGATAAAGATGATCTGTCTAAATTTCATCTGTAAGAAGTTAGACAATCCAATTTTTAATACAAGATTTTTATATGCAGATAAATCCTATCTAGGACACTCTAAGATTGTTAATTCTTATATTGTTAAAACTGTTGAAATATTATGTTTTATTATTTGATAATTTTATACACAAGTATCAATTGGTCGCTTTTTACTATTCAAACCTTTTTGAATAATAATATGTGACCTAAGCTAATTATTATGTGACAAACTTAATAATTTTCACATTATAAAAATTTATTTCAGAACTTTAGGTTAAAAGTATAACCTAAATTATTTGGATGAATTAACTTATTAATATACAATAATTCCTTATCAAATTATATTACAATTCGTGGAGAGCAAAATGTACAGGAGACCCACGCATTGGCTCTGGGGGGCTTTGCAGATATGGGATTAAAATGGATTGAGGTTGCAAGACTAACCTCAAGAGAGTCGACTTTGCAAGACTAACCTCTATCATTAATCAATTTTTTGTTTTTCCCAAAATACCCTTTACAAGAAAAAAAATAAAAAAATAATAGATATATGAGATAAAGGGGGGGATCTGCTGAAGAAGAGGCGGGAAAAAGAAAGAGGTCCATTTCTCTTACAAAAAAAAAAAAAAAACTGAAGAAATCCGAAACCCACTTTGTCCATTCTTTCATTGGTTTCGTCTCCTTCACCACCATTTTTCATCTCCATCATCCCCTCAAAACGAATCTGTTTCCAGCCACAAGGAAAGGAGAGGAAGGACTCTAAAATTTTGGTAAGTTCATCTCAATCTCAAACCCTCAAATTTTTTTATTGAAATCGTTTTCAAAGTTATTCAAGGGTTGGGCATTCATGGTTTGGTAGCTTAGTATAGAAAAACAAAATGATTCAACCTATTTTGCACTAATTTTTGGCTTGTAAAATCTGTAAATTCACAAATCTCGTCCTAAATCATTACAGTGACCTGACCGGCCTCTGGTTTTCCTGACCGGCCTGACCGGTCCGGCCGGTCAGGAAAACCAGAGGCCGGTCAGGTCGGTCAGGAAAACCAGAGGCTGGTCATGCCGGTCAGGAAAACCAGCAACGTACACATTGTCATTTTTTTTTTTGTTTGGCATTTGCTTTTCATAACAATAATTTTTTTTTTAATTCTTTCATAACAATCTTTATTGTTTTCTTATTTTTATTTTAAAGGAAAATGAGTGAGATTGTCATATACTTTCAATATGATGGAGAATGGAAGGAGAAAGATGACGGGTCATATGAATGGTGCAGAAGGAATAAGGAAACGAAGAGCATAATACTACTAGATGATCCGGATAAGGTGAAATATTCTGAAGTTATTGATTGCATATTTAAAAGGCTTCATGTGGACCAGAAAAGTACGGAATTAAAAATAAGTTACATTCCTCTGTGTACAATATCGTCAGATCCTAAAAGCATTTTGGATGATTTTGATGTTAAGTGTTATCTTTTAGACTTATGTAAAACGACACAATGTAGAAGTATGCTGTATGTTGAGCTCATGAAAAAGGTTGAAAATAGTGACGACAATGATAACGACAGTCTTGAAGTTGAAGGAGATGGAGGATGCAATATGGAAAATGATGAAAATATTCGAGATGAGTACTTTAACGTTAACATGGAGCCACCAAGGGTCTATGACGCTGCTTCTGCACCAGGCAACGAAGGTGATGTTTTAGACGTGCCTACCTTGGAGGAACGCCCTAATCAGGAGACAACGGCATCTGCCCCAACTCCAAAACAACAACGTTCATGCGTAGAAGTAGTCCCGTTCATGGATCATTGTGAACCATTAGCAATAGATGACAGTTCTGTGTCTTTTAGTTTTGATGATGGCATGGGTATTGCAGTTGGTCAGGAATTTGAAAGCAAGAACGAGGTGAAGAATTTGGTTATCGATAGTTCGTTGAAAGTTTGTTAAATATAAATAAGTTTAAGTAAAAAAAAAAAAAAAAAAAAAAAAGAAACTTTGGTTTTGCTAAAAAAGTTTTTGACTCCTAAGTAATATTTTTAATTTATACTACGTCATATTAGGTAAGCCGTACTCTAGCTTTTTCGCTCTTTTTATTTTTTTTTTTCAAATCTAAAAAAATTTTAGCTTAAAAAAAAAAAACTTTGTTATTGCTAAATAATAGACGAAATTAATATATATATATATATATATATATAGCAACGACCATCATAGTATATTTTTAACTATTACAAAAGAATGGGTGGTTGTTGGATCATTCACCTATGTGAATATGATAAACCCCGTAATTTCTTTTCTATTTATTAGATGTAGTGATCGGGAAAAAGAGGGTTTTATTAAAAAAAGAAATTAAAAAAGATAACACCACGGTACGGATAATTTCAATTCCGGACCAGCATGTCCTGTTAAAAAATGAAAACAAGGGAGAACACCACGGTACGGATAATTTCAATTCCGGACCGACATGGCCGGATGTCCGGTTAAAAAAATAAACCAAATGTAGAACACCCCGGTCCAGAGAATTTCAATTCCGGACCGGCATGTCTGGTTAAAAAAAGAAGACAAGGGAGAACACCCCGGACCGGAGAACCGTGATTAAATTTCAAAAAAATAAATTATAAAATTTAGCAATAAACTGTCTAAAGTTTGCACTCATAAGAGATATAAAATTATACCTAAAGTTTAACAATAAACTAAGAAGATTTTTGTATCATTTCTAGATACTGATATGTCATTGAATTATTATACTTCCTGTGTTCAATTTGGATAGAAAATGATATAGTTATGTTTAAAAAAATTTAAATGTGCGTAATTTTAATTAAAAAAAAAATTTAAGACCATTTAACAAGTTTTTCACAACACCTTCGGGTTCTCCGGACAGGCATGCCGCCCTAACCGGACATTTAAGCCGGTCCAGAATTGAAATTATCCGTACCGTGGTGTTAACCTTTTTTTTTTTAAACCTTCTTTTTCCCGATCACTACATCTAATAAATAGAAAAGAAATTACGGGGTCTATCATATTCACATAGGTGAATCATCCAACAACCACCCATTCTTTTGTGATAGTTAAAAATATACTATGATGGTCGTTGCTTTATATATATATATATTATAATTTCGTCTCTTATTTAGCAATAACAAAGTTTTTTTTAAACTAAAATTTTTTTCGATTTGAAAAAAAAAAAAAAAAAAGCGAAAAAGGTAGAGCATGGCTTACCTAAAAACTTAGGAGTATAAATTAAAAATATTACTTAGGAGTCAAAAACTTTTTTAGCAAAACCAAAGTGTACAAATCCGGCTGGACCAGGGCCTGGTCATGCCGGAAAATGTACAAATCCGACAGGACCAGCGCTTGGTCTGCCGGAAAATGTACGGTACCGTCGGAACATTAAATTTTCCGGCTGGACCAATCCATTTTCCGGCTGGACTGGCACTGGTCCGGCCTGGTCATGCCAGAAAATGGAAAAAAGATATTTTTTTCAAAAATCATAAAAAAAAAAAAAAAACCCCGGGTCCAGAAAACCCGTTAGATGAGTCAAAAAAAAAAAAAAAAAAAAACAAACCCGTGAGATGAGTGATAAAAAAAAAAAAAAAATTTAAGGCCGGACCAGTACATTTTCCGGCCAGACTGGCACTGGTCCGGCCTGGTCATGCCGGAAAATGAACAAATCCGGCATGACCATGGCTTGGTCATGCCAGAAAATGCAAAAAATATATATTTTTTTCAAAAATCATTAAAAAAAAAACCGTTAGATAAGTGATAAAAAAAAAAAAAAATTTTCCGGCCGGACCAGTACATTTTCCGGCCGGACTGGCACTGGTCCGGCCTGGTCATGCCGGAAAATGAACAAATCCGGCATGACCATGGCCTGGTCATGCCAGAAAATGGAAAAAAGATATTTTTTTTCAAAAATCATTAAAAAAAAAAAAAAAACCCCGGGTCCAGAAAACCCGTTAGATGAGTCAAAAAAAAAAAAATAAAAAAATAAACCCGTGAGATGAGTGATAAAAAAAAAAAAAAAAAATTTCCGGCCGGACCAGTACATTTTCCGGCCGGACTGGCACTGGTCCGGCCTGGTCATGCCAGAAAATAAACAAATCCGGCATGACCATGGCCTGGTCATGCCAGAAAATGCAAAAAATATATATTTTTTTCAAAAATCATTAAAAAAAAAAACCGTTAGATAAGTGATAAAAAAAAAAAAATTTTTCCGACCGGACCAGTACATTTTCTGGCCGGACTGGCACTGGTCCGGCCTGGTCATGCCGGAAAATGAACAAATCCGGCATGACCATGGCCTGGTCATGCCAGAAAATGGAAAAAAGATATTTTTTTCAAAAATCATAAAAAAAAAAAAAAACCCCGGGTCCAGAAAACCCGTTAGATGAGTCAAAAAAAATAAAATAAAAAAATAAACCCGTGAGATGAGTGATAAAAAAAAAAAAAAAAAAATTTCCGGCCGGACCAGTACATTTTCCGGCCGGACTGGCACTGGTCCGGCCTGGTCATGCCGGAAAATGAACAAATCCGGCATGACCATGGCCTGGTCATGCCAGAAAATGCAAAAAATATATATTTTTTTCAAAAATCATTAAAAAAAAAAAAACCGTTAGATAAGTGATAAAAAAAAAAAATATATTTCCGGCTGGACCAGTACATTTTTCGGCCGGACTGGCACTGGTCCGGCCTGGTCATGCCGGAAAATGAACAAATCCGGCATGACCATGGCCTGGTCATGCAAGAAAATGCAAAAAATATATATTTTTTTCAAAAATCATTAAAAAAAAAAAAACCGTTAGATAAGTGATAAAAAAAAAAAAAAAAAATTTCCGGCCGGACCAGTACATTTTCCGGCCGGACTGGCACTGGTCCGGCCTGGTCATGCCGGAAAATGAACAAATCCGGCTTGACCAGGCACTGGTCCTGCCAGAACTTGGGCAAAAAAAAAAAAAAATGGGGGGGGGGGGGTTAAGCGTCTCGGGTTTCCAGACTGGCCTGACCGGTCCCGGTTTGGCCGGGTCCGGAAAACCCGAGAGTCCTTATGTAAAAAAAAAAAAAAAATTTTTTATGGGCTCTCGGATTTTCCGGACCGGGCCGGACCGGTACCGGTCCAGAAAATCCGAGGGCCAAAAGAAAAAAAAAAAAAAAAAAACGTCAGAGAAATCTGTTGATGTAGCTTTATAGTTTATGCCGACTCATTTTGATTGTTTGAACAAAGTTGGCATTCGTTAGATGCTCTTAAACATAGAAGCGCAAAGAGCAGAAGAGAGAGGAGTGACAGAGAGGCGAGAGAGAGAGTGCAAGGGGGAGAAGAGGTTCTCGGGGAGAGCCCAGGCCGGCGGAGACGAAGAGAGTGATCGGCGAAGAGGGAGAGACGGAAGGGAGGGGAGAGGAGAGGGTTTCGTTTCAGATGGAGGATTTTCGGAGAGCAGAGAGAGAGCGAGCGAGGGAGAGGGAGCCGTTTGGTTTGTTTGAGAGTTGAATTCGTTGGCTTTTTAGGGAGGGCGGGAGTATAGTTAGTTTAGTTGGGGTTGGCTTTTTTTTTTTTTTTTCCTCTGAAGATGATTTAAGGGGTTTTTGGTCTTTGGCATAAAAATTGAATTAAAAAAAAATAAAAATAAAAAATCAGTTAGAACGGAGGTTAAATTTGCAACGGGGGTTCATTTTCGGCTTATATATGCAAATGATCCTTGGCTCTGATGTTAGCAATTTCAGATTGATACATTGTTGGGAGATTAGGGATTTCAGATTTAGGAGAGAGCGAGAGAGAGAGAGAGAGAGAGATAGGAAAAATAAAGAGAAAAAATTAAAAAAGGGAATGGTCCAAACCAAGAGACGACAATGGAGGGCATAAAGAAGAAGAAGGAGAAGAAGAAAATGAAGACAAACGACGAAGTCCCGAAGGCACGAGTGGTGTCGCCGTATTTTATCAGCAGCGACAAGGAAACGACGGCGAACGACTACGCTCGGAAAGCGCGCAAAAGCAGTCGTCGGGACGTCGTCGAAACACGGGTGGTCTCTCCGTACTTTCAGAAAGACGGAGACAAGGGAGCGAAGAATCCAGAACCCACTCGGAAGAGGAGGAAGCAAAACGACGCGGTTCTCCTTCCGTCGCGCGTGGTGTCGCCGTATTTCGTTAGTAGCGGAATCGAACAAGTTGCTGAGAAGAAGAAGGAGAAGAAGAAACTAGAGGAAGGGAATCTGGAGGATGTGCTTCGTCGATACGCTTACAAGCCAATCAAAGAAGAAAATGGAGAAGAAGAAGAGGAAGAGAAATCGAAATCGAAAGGGAAAGTGAAGAAAATGGTGGAAAAGAGGAGGAAAGAGAAAAGAATACTAGAAAAAGAGAGAAAAGAGGGTGAGAAAACGAAGAGGAAAGATGTTCTGAATGCGGCACAGAAGCGAGATGAGGCATACAAGAGGAAGACTGGTGGAGATGGTGATGATGATGATGATAACAAATGGAAGCCTCCACCTTCTGAGATTCGTCTTCTCCAACACGATCACTTTCACGACCCTTGGAGGGTTTTGGTCATTTGTATTCTTCTTAATCGGACTTCTGGTTCTCAGGTAACAACACAAAGTCTAATTTTTTTTTTTAATCTTTTATTATTATTATTATTATTATTATTATTATTATTTTGGGTTTGGGGATCGAAAATGTGCATAATTTTCTACTTGCAGACAAGAAGAATTATATCGGAGTTCTTCAGTTTGTGCCCGAATGCAAAAGCTGCAACTGAGGTTGCACCGGAGCAAATACTGAAGATTATAAGAACACTTGGTCTTCATCATAAAAGGGCTGTGATGATACAACGTTTTTCTCGGGAGTATTTGGGACAAAACTGGACTCATGTCACTCAGTTGCATGGTATTGGCAAGTAAGCCCATCCCCTGCCCTTTTTTTTCTCCTTTGTGTTGTGGAGATACATTTGTTAGTTAATTTCAAAATTTACATGATGTTTTTTTTTTTTTTTTTTGGTGGATTGTTGATAGGTATGGGGCCGATGCGTATGCAATATTTTGTACAGGAAAGTGGGAAAGGGTAAACCCAACTGATCACATGCTAAATTATTACTGGGAGTTTCTCCGTAGCATTAGACACACTTTGTGAGAAGACATAATTTGTTTTGAGTATGCAGCTATGATTCATGTTAGGATCTGGTGTTTTTCTCTGAAAAGTTAAAATGAAGGAGAAACAAAAAGAAAAAAAGGTTGCGAAATGCTGCAAATAGAATAGATATATATGATGTATGTTTTGTGTCTAGCTAACATAATCTTTTTGTAGTCGACATGTATGAACTCTCCTATAATGAAACCTCTTTCTCTATCTTTATCTCTCTCTCTCTCTCTCTCTCTCTATATATATATATATATATATATATATGTATGTATGCATATAAATGTTTGGTACTAATTAGTTCCGAGCAATAGGCTTAAGGTTTGTCATTATTTTACCTTTAATAAAATTATGGTCCTTAAATTTACAGCAACGGGTTCTTCTTGTTTAAGCAACCAAGTCCAACAATAGCTTATGTGTTTGTGTGAATGATTTGTTTGTCGCGACATTCTAACTTGTTAGCCTCTACGACAACATATTTGTTCTCTCCATTTACAAAATTCACTGATAAGTGTTTCTTCTTATATCTCATTGATACCTAGCTATCAGAAACAAATTACTGAAATTTTAATTGAAATTACCTTCATTATCACAAATGAATTATTTGAGCTAGATTACAGCAAAAAGTTACAGGGTTGACAGAGTCCAGAGGAGCTTAGAGCTTACTGCAAGAGCAATACTGCAAGGCATCTTTGTTCTCAATGCATTGATTCTTGCTCTGTGTGAGTGATATAGATTATTTCTTGTTCCGATTTTCTGGTGCGCTGTTAACATTTCATGTTTCTTATTAACTAGGTATTTTTTAGAAGTCAAGAATAGTGTTAACAATCTGTCATGGAGCATTGTTGTGTACACAAATAAGTATATGTTTCTGCTCTTTGAGTTCCTAAGCAACCGTCTTTGACCTTTATTTTCCCCCATTCACATATCATTTGTCAATGTAACCATTGATTGAAATTTCTTAGATGTCCGAGAACAAGTGTCTGTAGTAGTATGTCAAGACCACAAGATTCTGTTTCGTGAATTTGGATTTTTTTTTTTTTTTTTTTTTCATAAAATACTTTGACAACCATCTTGAAAGGAACTGCCAAGAATCTATCTTTGTTAATTTAGAATTCGTATTGAAAAATATTCTCGTGTCAGACATGGTTAAGCTGCATCCAACATTTAAATTAATGAAATCCATTTTGATAAAAATATTAGTGCTGTTATTACTTGGTGAGGAAATCAAAGGACAACATAACGGCTAACCATATTTTATGAGCTCTTTAAGGTCTATTTTCAAACCCCCTCATGCTTGTTGTTTTTTTATGTTTGCATCAAAGAGAAACTACGCAAGTGTGGTCTTGATGGATTTATATAACATTATAACGCAATTTTTTTTTCTCCTTTAATTTTTATTTTATTTATTTATTATTATTTTTAGGTTGTGATCTTTGTAAACCTGGGAGTTTTCTGGTGTACGTCTTAACATGGAATTGTCGAAAGCAATGCAGTTGACCTGATCTTGTTGTCCTGCAAGTTTTTGTATCCATTACCATAACTAAGAATAGTTTCCATTATAATTTTACTCGTACCAAACTGTTGAATTTTTATGGTTTGAGGATTTATATGCCACACAAATAGGATTAGCATGTTGGCGTCTGTTAGCTCTTGAAGGTTTTTATTTTTTTTTGTTTTTGTTTTTTTTTTTTCCAAGTGCTATTTGGATTGATGAACAAAGGTGAAAAAGGCTAACTGATCAATTAAAAAATGAATTCCTAGCAAAAAGGACTAAACAATGAGTGCAATTCAGATTGTACCAAAAGCATCCTGCTATGTGGAAACCATGTCAAATTTATGAAGACATACCAGCTTTATTAGTTGTGTTTAGGGTGTTTCTGTAATGAAGTCAAACCGTGGCATCTTTTTCATCAATGGTGATTCTTTTTTTTTCCCTCTCATTTTCTGGACGGTCTCCCCGACATATCTCAGGGAACCCTTCCTTTGATGTTTTCTTGCCTTCCATGTTCCATGGTAGGACTTCTAACGCTTCTCCCTTTGTGTAATCAGGAGTTTGATCTTATCTGGTTACCGTTCTGAGAGACCAACTCTTTTCCATGTGTCTAGTTGGTCCTTACATTGACTCTGTGAAAATGAGAAATAATAATAACAAATAAAATCATAACCAGAAGTGTCAGTGCACTCATTGAAAATATTTTGTTTTAGGCCATGAAAAGGTCATTTGAAGTTCCTAGATTTTTAATAAAAAGGTCATGCGTTGCTTTGTGCTAGGATGAGAAGTAAATTCTAGATCCAAATAAAGTCATTAAACAGTTAAACTACTAGTTTTAGGCTTCGTGTTTTCTTGTCTTAGAGTCTTCCTTGGGGCTTTTCATAATTACATGTTAACAATATTCAAATGCCGCTGTGTACTGTTAGCTTGCTCATGCTTGGTTTTTTGTTGTGCAGCTCAGAGTTTGTCGAAGGGGAAGTGGTGTTACACCTAGTTGTTGAGAAAGGTCTTCATTTAAGTACTCGTTCGATCAAGCATGTAGAAGAACTTGTAAGTTTGTTAATTGCATTTCAAATTACTATTAAAATGTGAATAACACATCTAAAAGATAACTGCAGAATGCTCTGAATATTTTTATACTGTTTTTGGAAATAAGACTCACCAATGGATGACCTGGTTATGCTGCTCTAGCATAAATTGCACCAATGGTTAGAATATCAACAATTTTTTATCAAATTCGTAGCGGTTTATCCAACATAGCATCCACAACTTACGTCTTAGCTTAAGGGTTCAATTTGGCTGGCATTATAAATTTTAAGCATGAACATCAGCTTTCGTTGCTAATGTTGGTTTTGTCTGAATAAATATGAGGAGTTTCTGTCTCATTTACTTGTTGGCCACTAAAACTGATTGATCGATATAACACGTGTTTTCTATTTTGGTTATTCTGACAAAATTTTACTTTTTTGCCCGATTCTCTAACTTAGCCGATGCTATTTATAATTAAGGTTGTCATTCTTTCAATTACCAAGTCCTCCTTAACAACCGGAAGAAATTGCTAATTTAAATAAATGTTAGTATTTGACCTCGTATAGTCTCCAAAGAGTTTGTGATTTCTCCGAGAAAAGTAATACAATACATATTTAGTTCATAAAATTCTTGCCCCATGAGGCAGCTCTTTCTACAAGTGCAAATAACTTTCGCTTACCAGTACCAATAACGTCTAGTTTTATGCATTTTCAACGCGATGATTCAACAGCTATGTCTACGCTATTGAAAACATTATAAAGCATTGAATTATACGTATAACAGCAATCGAGCGGCAGATTAGGTGGTTTTCAGCATCTTCTTCGCCCCAGCAAGGGATTGGGCTACCATACTAGGTACTGAGTCTTACAGTCCTAATTTCAGAAAAACATTAGTAACTTCTAACGTTCTTAATTCCCATTTTTTCCATTTTTTTTAAAGTACGTATACTCCAGTTGTAGTTTGGTCCGTCATTCGACCATCTTCAATCTGGTCTGCTTCGACAACGATTGTAGATCTATCAAAAGTCAATGTTACCAACGTTTTCTAGGATACCCTCATGAAACTTTGGCTTGGTTTTTCTGACAACCATTTTCTTTTTAGTGCTCATTATAGACAGGATGAAACACATGATTTTAACCTTTTAATCTTTTAATGAGAGTCTTAACTTGATTTATTTTAAGAGGATGCCTAATCCTCTTTTCCTTTTCATTGATTTTTTTAATCAAATAAACGTTTTTATCTATATTCCAAACAAATTTATCTTTTTCTCTCTCTACATATATACCATTTTGACTCAACATTTTGTACCTATATATATTCCATTCAAATAATTTTTCATCAATCATCTTATTTTCAAAAATGATTTTAAAATAAGAGATTTAACAGAATCAGGGGATGATGTATGCTACTTGTTCGGCAAATAAATCTATTGATAATTCATGTGAATCGAGGCTCCTCGTTCCAATCATCAAATCTTTAAATTCAACAACATAGATAATATAATTATCTGTCACATACTAACATAAATATATATATATATATATATATATGAGATATAGCATGTCATTTATTTATAAAATAATTCTCTTATAAATTTTTTTTTTCATATCAACTTGTTAAAAATATTTTTCCATAACTATTTTTTTTTTGGTTGAAATATTTTTCCACATTTGTTTCATAAAATATTGAATAATAAAAATTATTCACCTTAAACAAGCCACTGGGCACATTTCCACTAACATCATGAATTAAAAAATAAACAATATGAGTAAATTTTTTTAATTGATCATAAAAGTTTCAAAATCCCAGTGAGTAAGAAAATGAAATAAAAAATTTACGTTTTACATATTATAGTTTTAATAATTGATGTCCTACACTAAATAACTGTCAACTCTAATCTTAACTTTTAAATACCAACTTATGTGACATATGAGTTGTCATTCTTTATTGATAAGTGATTAAAGTTTTATCCCATCAATTGTTAACTTTTACTAATGAAAAGATGATATGTGAATTAATATAAAAAAGTTAAGATTAGAGTTGTTATCTCTAGCATTACTCTAAAATAAATAATGAAACTGTTTAGAAAGAGATAAGAACTAAAAAAATACAAGAAGTAAAAGTGAATTGTTAAATTTATACTCAGGAAACAAAGTTTAATGCTGAAATGCAAAAAATAAAATAAAATAAAATTGCACCTCATTGTAGATAGAAAGTCGACCTAAAATTGACTAGTGTACTTGGAAAATTAAAGAGTAAAAAGTTGTCCTTTTATAATTGAAGTGTAAAAACATGCAATATTCTCCCTTCTATATATAGTTAATAGATATATATAGGTGGTCTCACTTCCGGCATACAATTTTTGACGGATATGTCCGGCGCTTTAACGTGAATCATTCAATTAAAATTGAGTGGCTCGATTATAATACGAGTAGTTGAAGGGCATATTGTATTAGTAATTGACAAGCTCTGTACGCAAAATTTACAGACGTTAAATTCACATCTCCATAGAAGATAGGGAAAGTAATTTACAGGGTTTTACAAAGAAAATATGACAGTGGCACCAAAGTAGATCTCTATCGAATGTAAGGACCTGCCTTACGTAGACTGTTACCGTACTTACTTTACTTAATTACTTAACTTACTTAACCTTAGAAAATACTGAAATTTTTTTTTTAAAACTCAATCTAACCTCATAGTTATATATAGGTATACATGTTTAATCAAGTATTGAAGTTTAAAAACATTTTAGCTTTTTTACAAATTATACTAAATACTTGATACCTGCATTGTTAAATTAACATAACATAATACAAATATTTTTCCAAAACATGTGGTAGTGTCCAACCCAAAGTTTCATAGTCTGCCGTGCCATCCTCCATAGTATTGTATCATACATCACCAGTAGGTTGCTTACTTACAGCATAAACATAAGTTATGAGCTTTTACCTAGCAAGTACAATTTTTCTTCTGCAAAACATTTTCAGCAAAAGAATGCATGAACCAATTATGCTTTCTTATAGATCAATTATGCTTTCTTAGGTTAATATCTTTTTAGGCCCCTTACATAACATGAGTGTACGTACCGTGGCACGCAGTCATGAGTGGTTGGATCGGCCAGTCCAATCTAATTCAAATCATGGACCAAACCCACGCTCGTGGTAGGTCGGTATGACACGAGGAATCATACTTGAAAAGAGTTTCTAAAACAGTTTCTTTTTGGAAAACAGTTTCTTTCTGGAAAATAGTTTCTTAAAAACAGTTTCTCCAAAACAGTTTCTTACTTAAAACTTGATCTTATTCTTACCATGTGATTTATTATTAGTAAGCATACTTTCATGATGCCGCAACACATAACATAAAACATATGTATCATATACATTAATGCATGAATTTTGAAAAACATGCAAATCAGTAAAACATTTTGCCTATGCTGTAGGCGGAGTTGTACTTACAAGTTGTCCTACGCTTTCAATTTATTGTCCCATCAAGGTACGACAACAAGTTATTCTCCTGTTTGTTGGAAAAATCGGATCCGGTATCAGAGTTACGGCGTAGTGGAAGTTTTAAAATTTTTATGCCGATTCGGAAAAGAAGCTCATGATGCATATAACAATAAATTAAATTTATGATCAATCGTACCTTATTTCTTGGACTCCAGAATTGCTAGAGCTTTTGACCAACGTGTCTTCTCTACTATTCTCGAGTTTCACGTCTCAGAGTGTGTGTGGGCACACGTTCTATGAATCCAAGCGACCGGTAGTGCTTTCTGAAGTCTAGATCCCTCCTTCTCAATTTCGATGATCCTCGTTGAAAATATAATTCAACTTCTTTCTTCAAAACTACAAAACAGGAACCGGTTAACCTCCTATGAAAATTATCACTCGGTTTGACCTTCCTCACAGTTTCGATTCAATGGAATTTTCTCTCCTTTTCTCTCACAAGATTGCCGATTTTTTGATGTGGAAGAAACCCAAATTGTGTTTCCTCTCACTCCCAAAAAAAACGTTTTCCCTTTTGAAAAAATACAAAAGTTAGTTTTTCAAGAACTCCTAGCCTTTATATAGAAGTCCAATCCTTTTCAAAATTTATCTCCTTCTTGAAAAATAATTAATAATTATTTTTTTGATAAATTTTGAACCAAAAGATCATACAACTTTAGGGCTAGATTCATTAAACCTAAAACGTTTTTCCAATGGGAGATTATCCCACAAAAAATTTGGCCACAAGGAGAATAAAAGGTTGATTGGTGGTTCAAATTTTAAATCAAGAATCTAGGCTAGTCAAAAGATCCTAGTCCTATCTAGATTCAAATTTCTTTTTAACATTTTCGAATTTAAATAAGATTCACATATTTGAATAAATATTTTTCACAAATATTATCCATATTAATTAATTTAAATCAATGGAATATTTCAAATTTTCTTACAAAAACCGTGCACCTCTTTTAATTAGGAAAGAAAAATCCATTAAATAATCTCCATTATTTAAACCAATTAATAATTTAATGTTAGGAATATATTTAAACAATTTTGAAACAAAATTTTCTTCCCTCCACACAATTAAAAAACGTGCACCTCTTTTAATTAGGAGAGAAAAAAATTTTCTTTTCCAAAATTCAAACACAATCTTATTTTCAAAAATCAAATTAACCAATCACATGTTGACAAATCATTTGTCTACAAATTTCACATGTCCAATCCTTTCTGGATTGCATGTAAGAGAGTACCATGTCTTAATAGACATTACTAAATTCTATTTAAATTTACCGATCTCATGAGAAACAAATCCCGAGATGCTATACGGAACTATATGAGCTAATAGAGGGACCCGATTGAAATATGTAAAGAGGCTCCTATAATTGTGAAAAATTAATCCTAGATTAATTATTCATCAATTATCAACTTCAAAACTATTCCACTAAAAGTTTGAAGCTGAACTCCTGTTTACATACCGTATTACGAAAGCTCTCTCACGTAGTGCTTCTTCCATGATTTATTCATCGCTTGCTTAATCCCCATATGTTATCCATGATTGAATTAAAGACTTTTTCCGTTTTACCTTTTCAATCATTTTAACTTAAAGTTCCATTATTCTCCATAGAAAGAACCACTAATTGTAAAACCATACAATTGGTAAACCACCAGAGAACACAAAGTAAACCGATGGTCAAGATCTTGTTATACTATCTTTCAATCCTCGAATAATGCCTTTAAGTAGATAACATTTACTATCAATAAGATAGCTATGGATTCCATATCTGTGACGCCCCCTTACTACGTAGGGCCGTCACGCCTTACTTACTTACTTGAAAATTTGGGGATATAATTTTTTTTTTGAAACTTACTTATAAAGCATTTGTCTTTAGTAATACATCATTACTACTTAAGTAAACATTACTTAAGATCTTTAGTTCCAAAATACCATGATACATAACTTGTCTTCATCATGTATATATTTACAAAACTTCTTTACTTATCAAAAGATTTACGGAAACTATGCGTAGTGGTATCCATACCGCCTTCGTCCGCCGTCACACCGCTCCAACAATGCCCAGCATTAAGCTGCGGGTTTCTTACCTACAGTATGAAATATAACTGAATGAGCTTTCGCCCAGTAAGCACAAACATAATCTCACAAAACATTAATACATCTTGAAAACATTCATCATCATATGCATATGCGTGAACCATTTATGTTCCATTTATGTATTTCTTTTAACTTTCTTATCTTTCTTATGGGCCCCATAGTGTACGTATCTTTATCATATAGCCCGCCTCTAGATACAGTTAGATGGGGTTGCAAGTCCCTAACTGCTCCAGGAAAACAGAAGTGATTACACCCTCTTACAACAGTGAGAGGGCGAATCCATAACTTCATCATAAAAATCCTCCAGCTTGGGGGAGGTTGGTACGACACTTTACTTGTGATTTCTTACCATGTTATTTATCTTTAGTGAACATACCTTATGATGTCACTATATGATAACATACTTTTTATCTCATTCATAACATGGCATGGCATTCTTTTCATTCATAGCATTTGCAAACATGACATCTTTATAAACATGACATTTTGCAAATATAGCACTTTTATAATCTTTTGCAAAAATAGCACTTTTTATAAACATAGCATTTTACGAAAATAGCACCTTTTATAAATATGGCATTTCGCAAAAATAGCACTTTTCATAAAACATAGCATTTCATAGATATAGCACACAACATATTGCAGCATATTTGAAAACCACATACTTGAACATAATTTACTAGTTTTCATACTGCATGTGAGGTTTGTACTTACCTCTAGTGCCGTATCCTTAGAATCGCGTTCCTTAAATTAGTCGGCAACGGCAATTCACTTTCCTGATATACCAAAAATATAGGATCAGGATCCTTTCATAAGGTGTTGGTGACCTACCAACACTCACATTTACTTTTAGTTGTATGTCCCTTATACATAATATCCATCTTGGCCACTTTAATCCCCATTCTTTATTGAACTTGGATAAATCCTTATGAGGTTACATTGGGTAACCTTTTTAGTTAGAGCCTTGTTCTCTTATTGGGCTTTGCTCATACATCCTTGTTATTGGGTTATTTCCTTTAACCCATTAAATCTTAGCCCAATATACATGTGGGTATCCCTTAGGATTATGTTGGGCAACCCTTAAGGTTAACCTTATTTAACCTTGGGTCAACCTTTTGTCAACCCTTGGTTATCCTTGTGTTTGCAACTCGGATATAATATCCGGTTACCGTTCGTCATCGGCTTGTTTACCAATTTTACTATAAAATTCCTCTTCCTTAATTTTTGGAAAATCTTGTGTAATAAGCTTCCAAAAATCCTTCATCTTGCTTGTAGAATTTTTAACTCCTTTAATTAGAAAATTCTCTGGCTTAAACCCATTATTTTCTTTAACTTGGAAATCCTTGGTTGAAACCCTCTTTTTCTTTTCTTTGTGGAAAAATGTGAATTTCAAACCCGAGCCCTTAAAATCCATGATTTTCGAAATAAATCTTTTATAAAATCATTTGGGGTCGGAAACCACCTTTGGAACGGTTTCCGAAGCTAAAATAACCATTTAAGAACACTTCACAAATTTTCTAGAAATTATTTTCGTGAAACTCATGTGCAAGATTTCGGGCTCCCTGCACACCTTCTATAAATCACGCCCAGTTTAAAAATCGGCTTGGAATTTGAAAAACTTGTCAGCACGAAAGTTGTAGCTAACGAAAAATTCTAAAACTTTTGTGTTTTGCACAAAATCCAGTTCGGCCTAAATCAGTACCAGTTTTTATTTGAAAACGGGTTAACTCTGAAAAACTGGGTGGAGAACGTCCTAGGGTTCAGCCACGGTTTTGGGTAAAATGGAGGCCGTTGGAGCCTTATTTCGAGATTCTGTCCACGTTGTCCTCTAGGAAAAGTTGTTCCGAACAACTTTCGTGTTTTAAGTTTTACCTCATTCGGCCTCTAAGGGCCTTGAAATTACCCTTTCCCGAAACTTGCCAGATTCGAATCCGAATTGGCAGTTTCGGTTCCTCTCTTCGGTTTACATCCTATTCGCGGAATCTATCTCGACCGATCACATCGGGAGCTTAAAGAACATCAAGCAGCGCTTCTAACTCCCCATTACAACCCATAAATCCATCTCATTCTACTCATGCAACCCCAAATCCGAAAATTAAAAAGACTAGGGTTACATGGTTCTAACTCATGCATCATCACATACCATCACACAAAATCCAACCCTAAGTCTAGCATGCTCTCATGGCTGCCAAGGGCAGATTTTTGGCCTAATCTTATGGGACATACAACCTAATTTCTAGCATGAAAAATCCATCATTTTCAAGCACAAATTTTAAAGCAATCAAGCATTAAAAATCAGCCAACCAACCCTAATCTTATCAAGCACACACACACCATAAATGAGGGCAGAAATTAAGGTGGACTTATGTCCTTACAAACCACTTGAATCAACATCAAAACCACTTAAATAAAACTTAGATTCAAGGTGGTTTAAGAGATTTTACCTCAACCCAAGTTAGGGTTTTGAAAATCCCAACTTTCCTTTGGTTCCTCTAGCTTGCTCTAGCCCATGGTTTCTTCCAAGAAAATGCATCCGAATTTTTTTTTTCTTGTTAGCTCTTCTTACTTCTAACCAAGACCGAAAATCACAAGAAAAATAACCAAGTTTTTCTTACCTTTTCTCTTCTTCCTCTTGCTCAGATTCCTTCCCAAAAGCTCACCAAAATTTCTCAAGTCCTTCCTTGTTGGTGGCTCACGGTCTTGCTCAAGAAAAAGAGATCCAAGAGATTTTGTGTTAGCTTCTTCTTGCTCTAACAAAACCGAGCATCACAAGGAGGAAATCCCAAAAATTTGTCAAGAGTTACTCACCTCTTTTTCCTCTTTCTTTCTTGCTCTTGGTCGGCCACTCACTCCAAGATCCACAAGAAATTTTTCCAATCTTTCTCTAGTACTCTCCCTTGTAAAAACCGAAACCCTTGAGATGGAAAAACCCAAAAATTTCTCTTTGCTCTCACTCTCCCTTTCTCTCCCTCTTTGCTGCCGAATATGCTCAAGGAAATGGCAAAGCTTTTGGCTGTTTTGACAAGGAAATGAGAAGAGAAAAGATGAGATGTCTTGAATGACTAGAGTGGTTGCTTTCTTGCCCTTAATTCAAGGCTTTGTGTCAAGTCTTTCTCTTCCTTGTTGGCTGCCGAATCCAAGGGGGATTAGGAGAGCATGGGCTGCTAAAAATTGGAGAGAATGAGGGACATGTGGCAGCCCTTGGTGGAAGGAAAAGTGGAGTAATTGCTTGTCCTCATTTCATGGCTTTATGTCTTGTCTTGTTCCCATTTTTTTTTCATTTCCTTTACTTCCCTTTGGCTGGCCGAACATGATGGAGAGGGGGGAGTGTTGCCGGATTTGATGGAGAGGAAAGCAGCCCCACATGGCTAGCTTTGGCTAGTAAAAAGGTGAATCATAGGCATGGGTAGGTGTCATTGGCTTGGTTAGACTTTAGTTGGTCATTTAGTTCCCAAAACTAGACCAATTTCTTTTCTTTTCCTTCTAGTTGCCGAACATGGGAGTGGGGGATGATGGCTGCCGGCTTTTAAGGAGAAAATGGCATGGGTTTGGCTTATTATTTTAAGCAAAAGTGAATAGGAAATGGGGGACCTTTGATAGACAAAAGTTGGTGCACTTTTCTCCTTAATTTAAGGCTTTCCCATTTTTTTTTCTTTTCCTTTTTGTCTCCCATGTATGGCCGGCCATCATGCATGGTAAAATCCACATGATGCAACTTTGAGTTAGTGGGGGTGATGTCAAGGGTTGATGTCATCTTCCACTAGCTCCTCCAAGGCCTTGTTTGGCCATCTCGTTATTTCACGGTTCTTTTCGCGCTCTACAATTATTTCCAATACTGTGATGAGCATTCTTATTTTACATTTTGATCCAAAAATTCTTCCATGTAATTTTTGGACCGAAACTCTCTTTCTCCAATTTTTCGGAGACATTTTTGCCCTTAATTCTTTTTCGGTGTGCTTGATTTTTTTAGGGTGGATTTATGGCTTATAAAACTTCATTTTTGGAGTTTCTTTCCATATTCCTTCATCATACTTGTAAAGTCGACGTTGTGACCCGTTCCGGTCAAACTTTGACTTTTTCGGTCAAAGTTGACTTTCGTAAAATTTCATCATTTTTCATTCTTTTTCCTTTAAAAACTTCATTATTGGCTCGTAAAACATTAATTGAGTCTCAAAATCATTAAATGAGGACTCGAACATCGTTTAAATAAAATTATGAATTTCTCATTATTATCCATAATTTTTCATATAACATTTCATAAATACATAAATTAGACTCTAATTCCTTATGAACAACGAGATTACAAGTCTACAAAATTTCAGGTCTTACAATATCTATGAATCTTGATTTCTCCATCCATAAGTCATATACCCAAAACACAAGTATATTGACCATAAAATTAACAGTGTCTCACCTATAGTGCATTAAAGTACATAAGTCATTGATACAAACTCAAGTAATCATTTCAGGATTAAGATTAATGTAGGATGATAATCAAAGTGTTATTGATTCTTATAAATGAAATTATTAAACCGAATCAATTAACACTTTAGGTCTAGTCCAATTTCATACCTCAATACTGGTATACATTAAAGTTTCTACTTGGAACCAATCCGATGGTCAAGACAAACCATCCCTCCAAGGAAGTAGACAACCTTTACAATCTTATCATGAATAAGATCCCCAAATCTTATTCCATTGATTGCTTCTCTGTGGAACAATTGGAAGAATTGTATGTGGCCCAGATCGTTCGCTATCATGGAATTCCGAAAACTATCATCTCGGATCGCGACGGTCGCTTCACTTCGAAATTTTGGAAGAGCGTACATGAAGCAATGGGTACCAAGCTTTCGTTTAGTACAGCTTTTCACCCACAAACGGACGGACAATCAGAAAGGACCATTCAGACCTTAGAAGATATGTTGCGAGCTTGCGTGATGGATTTCAAGGGAACTTGGGATAAGAAGCTTCCTTTGATTGAATTCTCGTACAACAACAGTTTTCACGCTTCAATCGGAATGGCTCCTTATGAAGCTTTGTATGGAAGGAGATACAGATCTCCAGTCCACTGGTACGAGACAAGAGAAAAAGAACTTGTGTCTACGGATTTTATTCGGAAGATCACGGAAAACGTGAAGCTCATAAGATAAAGGATGGAGACTGCGTTTAGCCGGCAAAAGAGTTATGCCGACAAGCGCCGAAGACCTCTCGAATTTGAAGTAGGAGACTTGGTTTTCCTCAAAGTCGCTCCATTTAAGGGAGTTATGCGGTTCGGAAAGAAGGGGAAATTGAGCCCAAGGTATATAGGGCCGTTCGAGATACTCGAGAGAGTTGGGAACGTAGCCTACAAGTTGGCTTTACCCCAAGAATTGGCATATGTACACAATGTGTTTCATGTGTCGATGTTGAAAAAGTACATTCCTGATCCGTCGCACGTATTGGATCACGAACCGATCGAGATTCGCGAAAATCTGACTTATGAGGAGAAGCCAGTCCAAATTTTGGCACGAGAAGAAAAAGTGCTAAGAAACAAGGTCATACCATTGGTAAAGGTATTATGCAGGAATCGCCATATCGAAGAAGCGACATGGGAACGAGAAGAAGACATGAAGAGAGACTACCCCGATTTGTTCTAATTTTCGAGGGCGAAAATCTTTTAAGGAGGGTAGGTTGTAAGACCTGAAATTTTGTAGACTTGTAATCTCCTTATTCATAAGGAATTAGAGTCTAATTTATGTGTTTATGATGTGTTATATGAAAAATTATGAATAATAATGAGAAATTCATAATTTTATTTAAACGATGTTTGAGTCCTCATTTAATGATTATGAGACTCAATTAATGATTTATGAGCCAAGAATGAGGTTTTTAAAGGAAAAAGAACGAAAAAGGATGAAATTTGACGAAAGTCAAAGGTTTGACCAAAAAGTCAAAGGGTTGACCAAAAAGTCAAAACTTGACCGGGACGGGTCACAACGTCGACTTTACAAGTATGATGAAGGAATATGGAAAAAATCTCCGAAAATGAAGTTTTATAAGCCATAAATCCACCCTAGAAAAATCAAGCACACCGAAAAAGAATTAAGGGCAAAAAGGTCTCCGAAAAATTGGAGAAAGAGAGTTTTCGGTCCAAATGTATATGGAAGAATTTTTGGACCAAAATATAAAATAAGAATGCTCATCACAGTATTGGAAATAACTGTAGAGCGCTAAAAGAGCTGTGAAAGAACGAAATGGCCAAACAAGGCCTTGGAAGAGCCAGTGGAAGATGACATCAACTCTTGACATCACCCTCCACTAACTCAAGATTTCACATAGCAGCTCCCCTCTCATATTCGGCAGCCACAAGGAATTGGAAAGGGAATGGGAACAAGACTAGACATAAAGCCATAAATCAAGGAAAAAGTTGAACCACTTTTGTCCATCACAAGTCTCCCATCCTCTAGTCACTTTTTGTTTAAAAAAAAATGAGTCAAACCCATGCCATTACCCCTTGAAATCCGGCAGCCATCAAGCCCCCACTCCATCACAATGGTCGACAACTTCAAAGAAAAAGAAAGGATTTGGCTTGGTTAGGGTAACTAGATGGCCTTTCAAGTCTAACTAAGCAAGGACAAAAGCACATGCCTCTTCCTCCCCTTAATTTCAGCTGCCAACAGCCCCCACCAACAGCCATGCACTTCCCTTCTCCCTCATTAATTTCGGCTGCAAAGGGAAGAGAAAAAGAGACAAGCAAGGTGTGACATAAAGCCTTAAATTAAGGACAAGCAACCTCTCCACTTTTCACTCCACCAAAGGATTGCCACATGCCCTCCTTTCCTCTTCATTTTCGACAACCCACATCCCCAATATCTCCATCAAGATTCGGCAGCTTGAAGGAAAAGGAAAGACAAGACTAAAGCCTTGAATTAAGGACAAGAAACCAACCACTATTCATTCAAGACATCTCATCCATTCTCCCTTCTCAGTTTCCTTGTCAAAGACAGCCAAAACCTTGGCTTAGTCTTCAGAAAACCGGCAGCAAGAGAGAAGGAGAGAGAGAGAGAGATTCAAAGAGAAAATTCTTGGGTTTTCTTCACTAGGGAGTTCGGTTTTTACAAGGGAGAGTGCTAGAGAAAGATTGGAAAATTTCTTGTGGATCTTGGGTGTTGGCCGAGCAAGAGAAAGAAGGAAAAAGGGGTGAGTGAAACTTGGAGAAATTTTGGGTCAAGGGTGTTCGGATTTGAGTGGTCTAGCAAGGAACCAAGAAGAAAAATTTTTGGTGCACCTTTTGGTACCAAAACCGTGAGCAACCAAGAGCAAGGAGAGCTTGAGAAAATTTTTGGTGATTCTCCAAGCAAGTGGCCGAACAAAGCAAGAGAGAAGGAGGTAAGAAAAACTTGGTTTCTCTTCTTGTGATTTTCGGTTTTGGTAGAGCAAGAAAGAACTAACAACAAAAATTTTGGATGCTTTCTTCATGGTGAAGCCGTGGGCTAGAGCAAGCCAAGGAACCAAAGAAGATTTTGGGATTTCAAAACCCTAACTCGGGTTTGGGGTAAATCTCTTAAACCACCTTGAAATCAAGTCTTATTTAAGTATTTTTGATGTTGATTCAAGTGGTTTGTAAGGACATAAGTCCACTTTAAATTTCTTGTAACGACCCACCTAGCGTAGGCCGTTACCTTACTTGTAAACATACATTCGTAATATAAACTTAGACAGTGATTGAAAAACACAGCGGAAATTTTTTTTTTTTTTTTATAGCATTGACAAAACACTATAAACATAAGATAATACTGTTTTTGCGTACTAGTATATTAATTACCAGTTAATATAAAATATCTCATAATTTACATAAAACACAAAACTCGTAGCGATACCCATAATCCACTCATTCACAGTCCCTTGGCTCGCTACTCCATCTTGCATCATTTTCAGATAGCTGGTTCCTTACCTACAGCATAAACTTAAAACAGTGAGCTAAAGCTCGGTAAGTACAACTCTTAAGCCGTAAAGAAAGTATAACACAGACATAACATACACAGAGCATGCATTGACCACATTATGCTTTCTTATTCTTATTCATTATGGGCCCTTACCTCGTGTGTTCGTAACCGGCGCGCGACTATGGATTGGTTGGGGCGGCCAAACCATATCCAACTCAACCCACAGTCCAACCCAACCTGGCGTGGGTGGTACGACACAGCGCTTAATGACTTACTTATTCTTACTATTAGTGAACATACATTCTGTTGTCACCTTTTTAATTCTATTATGTCTTACCTTAGCATAATAATCATATACATAACATAATTTATAAGGCATACATGTTATCTAACACATAGCACAGAACACATCATGAAAATCTAGTAATATATACTAGTAGCTTATGCTGTAGACGGTGTTGTACTTACCGTCTATCCGTGTGTCGCTTGACTTACTCCTCTTCGAGCTTTAATTGCAGAATCCCTCCTGCTCGATCGAAGGACGTACATGAGATTTCTAATCTAATTCATGTGGGTTTTCGGTGATATGTCCCCCTAAGAATTAAAATCATGCATACATAAAGGGTGACTACCTTAGTAGTCTTATAGATCATAAATCGTGATCTAAAAGGTTACGTTGGATAACCACTTTATACACTTAGCCCATATATAAACATGTCGGGTTAGATTAACACCAACCCTTGGGCTTCGATTAACATCTTATAGGTCAACCAAGGTTAACCCTTGTGATTACTAACGTGAATCCTTATTCGGCTTACATTAGGGTTTTGGGAACTAAGTCCCGATAACTCGGGTATAATTCCCCAGTTATCATGCGTCTTAACGTTTCTATGAACACTTAACTTAGAACCCATTTGCTTTAAAAACTTTAACTTAAAATCTCTTTTTCATAAAAGACTTAGCTTTTAAAACTTTATCTTGTTAACTTTTTCGTAAAAATTCGTAAATCTTGGTCTATAATTTCATAAAATATTTGGGGGTCGGAAACTGCTTTTGGGACAGTTTCCATACTTAAAACAACGTGTTTTGTTCGAAAAACGTTTTTCCTAAAGTGGTTCTACAAAATCTTGCACAGAAATTCTTTGATTCCTGCACAGTTTTGGCATTTCAGTTTATAGTTAAAAATCCCTTTTGAATTTGAAAATGTTTCCTTCATGAAAGTTCTAGCCCTCGAAGAGTTCTAAAACTTTCGTGTTTTGTAAAAATTCTGATTCTGTACCGATTGGTACCAGTTTTTAATCGAAAACGAGGTTAACTTTGAAATCCGAGTCTCACAGACCTCTTACGGGTTTCCTTGTAAAAGAAGGCCGTTGGAGCCTTATTTTGGAAAACTGGTTGCGTTAGCCGCTAGGAAACATCCTAGTCTACAACTTTCGTGTTTTAAGTTTTTGCCCATTCGGCCTCTAAAGGCCTGTAATCCAAGTTTTACCGAAACTGCTCCCTGGAACCCGAGAGCTAGTTTTGGTTCTTACATTTATTTTTACGTCCTAAGTCGCGGGTTCTAACTCGACCACCCACATCGGGAGATAGTCAACATGCATGCAGCGCATCTAACGTCCCTTAACCCTACCATACAGCTCATGTGATCTTGCAACCCAAAATTTCCGAACTCACTAACCTAGGGTTGCATATCTTCTAGCTAAACATACATCACACAAATCATGCATTTGGCTCATAAAAATCATGACATACATGCACAAAACTAAATGACCTAATTTGAGGACATATTACCTAAATCAAAACCCTAACATGCCAATCTAGCAAACCAATCACATAGCATAATTTATGAGCATAAAATTAAACCAAACCACACCTAGAATCTACCTAATCAAGCACTTAAGCACACATGCACATCTAAGGCAGCCAATAAAACATACATAGGAGCTTATGCTCTTACAATAATTTTGCATAAAAATACACATAAAACATAAGCTTAAAACTCATTTAAACTTGACAAAAAGCTTTTTAAAATTTTACCTCACAAGAAGTGACTTTCGGCTAGGGTTTGGGGTACCCGAAAAAAAACTGCTTGCACCAAGGACTCCAAGGGTTCGGCTGCTTACCCTACACGCACCAAAAATCAAATTTTTGGCTCCCTTTTGGTCTCCTCTCCTTGCTCGGTCACTCTAGGGTTTCTAGCCCCAAAACTGAAATTTTTTTTCCTCTTTTCTCACACAAACCCGAGGGCTGCTGGGAGCATGAACCAAGCTCCAAAACTTTGATCAAATCTCACTCCTTTGCTCACTAAGCAAACCCGAATCTCTAACCCTAATTTCTACCTCAAATTTTGGTTTTTCCCTTGTGTTTCCCCTGCTTCAAACCCACGGCAACAAGGCTGCAAGGGCTGCTAGAAAAATTTTCTTTTTCTTCCACTCGGTTTCTAGCCTACCCGAAGCAACTAGATGGAGTTGGACTTGAAAAATTTTTTCTGATCTCTCACTCTTCTATCTCTCGGATTTTTGAGCTGAAAAATGGCAAGAACTTGGCTGCATTTTTTGTTTAAAATGAATAGAAGACACTCCTATTTATAGGCCAAGAATCAAGCTTTCAAAATCCCATTTTGACCCCAAAATTTTCAAATTTTTGGGCTTGTGGCATGCTAGGTGTCCGGAGGTTAGGGGAGTGCAAGACAACTCATGGTGAGTTGGCATAGTCCACATGTCTCCTTGCTATTGGTCCAACACACCTCTTGTAGAATAAAATAATATTTCTTTTTGAGATATCTTAAAAATTTAGGGCTTTGTTTGGATAAAAACTTTGAAACTTTGATTGTAAAAATTTAAATTCCAATACTGTAATTATTATTTTACAGTTTGGATTTTTCATAATTACAGTCAAAAAAATCGGATCGAAAGTCTTTTCTCAAATCCTTCTGCCTCGTGACTTAATGTGGCGTGCTTGATTTTTCTAAGGTGGTTTTAGTCTTTAATAATCATAAAAATTAGTTCCTGCATTATTTTTCATAAAACGCAGATCTTAAAATTCTTCCGTCATAATTTTGGCCATTTTGGTCAAACTTTGACTTTTTGGTCAACAGTTGACTTTTTCGGTCAAAATTTTGACTTTTGGAGAATCGAGTCGATTTCACTCTTTTTGTTCAAAAATGCTATTTGCTTCTTCGAACAGTCATTTTTGAGTTTTATTAAGCTATAAAAACTCATAACACACATTAGAGCTCTGAACTAAGCTTTTTCATGAAATTGCATGTACTATTTGCATTCAATTCATTACAGAAGCTAGTTACATGAAAAACTAGATCTCACAATCTACCCTCCTTAAAAATTTTCGTCCTCGAAAATTAAAACAACTCGGGGTAGTTCTTCTTCATTGCATCTTCTAGTTCCCATGTTGCTTCCTCAACGCTATGGTTTCGCCACAAAACCTTAACCATAGGGATAATTCTATTCCTTAAGACCTTATCTTCTCTGTCGAGAATTCGTACAGGCTTTTCTTCGTAGGTTAAATCCGTCTGAACCTCCACTGGTTCTTGGCTGAGCACGTGGGAAGGATCTGGAACATACTTCTTGAGCATCGAAACATGGAAAACATCATGCATGGAAGCTAATTTTGGCGGCAAGGCGAGCTTATACGCAACTTTGCCAATCCTCTTGAGGATCTCAAATGGTCCCGTATACCGTGGACTGAGCTTTCCTTTCTTGCCAAATCGCATTACTCCCTTCATAGGAGCAATTTTGATGAAAACAGCATCACCAACTTGAAATTCTAATGGTCGTCGACGCTTGTCCGCATAGCTTTTCTGTCGGCTAAAGGCTACGTCGAGTCTCTGTTTGATCTTCTGAATGTCCTCAGAGGTCTTTTCGATGAAGTCTGTAGTCTGCAACTGTTTTTGTCCGACTTCTTGCCAGTGAACAGGCGATCTACACTTTCGTCCATACAGCGCTTCAAATGGAGCCATTCCAATTGAGGCATGATAGCTGTTGTTGTATGAGAATTCGATTAGTGATAGCTTCTCATCCCAATTTCCCTTGAAATCTAGGACGCATGACCTCAACATATCCTCCAAGGTCTGGATAGTTCTTTCTGACTGACCATCCGTTTGGGGGTGAAATGCTGTGCTAAACTTCAATCTTGATCCCATGGCAGCATGCACGCTCATCCAAAATCGTGAAGTGAAACGCCCATCGCGGTCCGAAATGATGGATTTTGGAATTCCACGCAGTTTGACGATCTGAGCTACGTAAATTTGTGCCAATCTTTCCACTGAGTGGGTAGCTTTAATCGCAACGAAGTGGGCTGATTTGGTCAAACGATCCACTACGACCCAAATCGTGTCATTTCCACTCGTAGTTCTGGGCAGTCCGACTACAAAATCCATCGTAATCTGCTCCCATTTCCACTCCGGAAGTTCTATCTTCTGTAATTCTCCTCCCGGATGCCTGTGTTCAGCCTTAACTTTTTGACAAGTTAGGCATTTTGACACAAATTCTGCCACTTGGTTCTTCATGTTCGGCCACCAGTAGGTCTCCCTGAGGTCTTTGTACATCTTGGTAGCTCCTGGATGTACGGAGTATGGCGTTTGGTGTGCCTCTGTCATTATTCGTTCTTTCAAACCCTTCACGTTTGGAACACAAATCCTCCTTTTAAAGTGGAGTATACCATCATCGGAAGTCTTGAACTCTGTGCCCTTTTCACTAAACAAACGAGCCTTCAGCAATGAAGAGTCATTTTCTTGATGGGCCTTAATGAAGTCCAGCAGATCAGACTTTAAGGTAAGCGAAGATAACCTTCCTGTTATTACTTCTATGTTGAAATCAGCGATCTCCTTCTGTAGAGGCTTAGGAAGTGCTTCAATGGACATCAGCGTGGCTACTGACTTCCTACTTAATGCGTCTGCTACCCTGTTAGCCTTCCCAGGGTGGTAAAGGATTTCGCAATCATAATCCTTTACAAGTTCCAACCACCGTCTTTGCCTCATATTTAACTCCTTCTGAGTAAAAATATACTTGAGGCTCTGATGGTCGGTGTAGATTTCGCATTTATTCCCATACAGATAGTGCCTCCATATCTTGAGTGCGAAGACCACTGCTGCTAGCTCCATATCATGAGTAGGGTAGTTCCTTTCATGATTCTTCAATTGTCGCGATGCGTAGGCAACTACCTTCCCATTTTGCATCAAGACAGCTCCTAATCCATTTTTAGAAGCGTCACTGTAAATCACGAAATTTCCTGCTTCTACATCAGGAATTATCAACACAGGTGCGCTTGTCAACCTTTTCTTAAGCTCCTGGAAATTTTCTTCACATTTCTGAGTCCACTCGTACTTCTTCTCCTTCCGAGTGAGAGTTGTAAGAGGTGCTGCTATCTTCGAAAATCCTTCAACGAATCTTCTATAGTATCCTGCCAACCCAAGAAAACTTCTAATCTCTGTGACGTTTCTGGGTGCTGGCCACGAGCTGACTGCTTCCACTTTGGTTGGGTCTACAGAAATTCCTTCTTTCGTCACCACATGCCCCAAAAAGTGAACTTTTTCCAGTCAAAATTCACATTTCGTGAATTTAGCATACAGCTGGTGTTGTCTCAACATTTCCAGTACCAGCCTCAAGTGCTGCTCATGCTCCTCCTGGGACCTCGAGTATATCAGAATGTCATCGATGAAGACGATCACGAATTTGTCCAGGAAGTCCTTAAACACTCGGTTCATTAAATCCATGAAGGCAGCTGGGGCATTGGTTAGTCCAAAGGGCATGACCAAGAATTCGTAGTGCCCATAACGCGTTCTAAAGGCTGTCTTGGACACATCTGACTCCTTGATCCGAAGTTGATGATAGCCTGATCGCAAGTCAATCTTCGAAAACACTATCGCTCCCCTAAGCTGGTCGAACAGATCATCTATCCTTGGGAGAGGATATTTGTTCTTAATCGTGATCTTGTTCAACTCTCGGTAATCGATGCACATACGTAGCGATCCATCTTTCTTTTTTCACGAACAAGACAGGTGCCCCCCCACGGAGAGTGGCTCTGCTTGATAAACCCCTTATCCAAAAGCTCTTGTAACTGTATCTGAAGCTCCCTGAGTTCTGCAGGTGCCATTCTGTACGGTGCCTTCGATACCGGTGCAACTCCTGGTAGTAACTCGATTTCGAACGAGATCTCCCGTTCTGGCGGCAGTCCTGGTAATTCCTCTGGAAACACGTCCACATATTCCCTGATGATGGGAACGTCTTCTGGTATCAACTCCTTTTCTTGCTTCTTATCCACCATGTTAGCTAAATACCCTTGACATCCATTAGCTAACATCTTCCAGGCTCTTACAGCTGATACGAGCTTAGTGGTGGAATTCCGAGATTGCCCATGGAAATTAAACTCATCCTTCTCGCCTAGGTTGAACGTTATCCGGCGTCTTCGGCAGTCAATCCTAGCGTCGTGTCTGCCTAAGAAATCCATCCCCAAGATCACATCGAAATCATGGAGTTTGATTGCGATGAGATCTACATCTAATTCTCTGCCATTGATGATAACAGGAACATTTTGGATCCAGAAATTGGACCACAAAATTTCACCAGATGGTAAAGAAGCACTGAAGGGTTGTCCTATCATATTAACACTGTCTCCTAGCTTCTGAGCAAGTTCCAAGGATATGAACGAATGCGTAGCGCCATAATCGAATAGTACAATCACATCATAAGTGGCGATAGAAATCTGACCTGTCACCACATGTGATGTTCCGGCTTCTGCATCTCCCTTCGTATAAGCATAGATCCTGGCTTGGGGTTCTGGGGCTTCCAGTCTGCCTATCACTGTCGCAGGTCCCTCAAGCCTAGCTTGTACTGCGTGTATCTGCCTTTGGTTGGAGTTGCGATTTTGATACTGTGGCTGCGGGTTCTGGTACTGCGGTTGCTGGTTATTCTGAGGGCAATTCTTCGCAAAATGTCCCTCTTTACCACAGATGTAGCAAGCATTGGATCCCTTCCTACAGATTCCTGGGTGTTTCTTCCCACAAGTCTCGCATGTAGGGTAGGTGACATTGTTGCCATCATTTCCCCGGTTGTTCCTCTTCTGTTGGAAATTTTTCTGTTGTCCCTGGTTGTTAAAATTCCCCTTCCGTTTGTTCTTCCCAGACTGCTTGGGACTCTGACCGGGGTTGCTTGCTTGTCCTCTGTTACTTGCTTCCGTATTCTGACGAGGTTGTGTCGACTTAGCAGCAGACTTTTCTTCCTTCCTGGACTTGAAAATCTGGGCTCTAGCCTCTTTGTCCCGATTAATCCAGTACTCTGCTCTGACGGCTCTGCTGACGCAGTCTGACACTGTCTCAGGTGGACTACTGCCGGCACTGACTTGCTTCGCGATATCTGTACGAAACATCCTCATCATCAGTCGCACCTTCTCCTCTTCATTTGGTACCAGTTTTGGACATAAGCGAGCCAGTTGCTCAAATCTTCTGATTGCGTCCAGAACTGTCATAGATCCCTGTCGGAAATTCGTAAACTCGTCCTGTTATACGGCAAGGACTTCTCTGTTATAGTACATTGAGCGGAATTCGTACTCAAAGTCTCGCCAGGACATAGCGGTAACATCTCTCCGCATCTGTACTGTAATCCACCAATGCCTCGCGTCCTTCTTAAGAGCGAAGGAAGCGCACAGTACCTTCTCCTGCTCTGTCAGCCTCATGAAGTCTAAAATGACCTGGATGTCTATAAGCCAATTATCCGCGGCCATTGGATCTGTAGGCCCCTCAAACTCGGGTGCCTTCATCCGTCGGAAACGTTCATACAGCAGGTCTTCCCGTATCACTGGCGGATCTACTTGCATGGCAGCTGGTGCCATTGGAACATACGGAGGGACTTCTGGTTGCACATTGGGTACCTGAGGTACCACTGGGGGAACTGGCTGTGGAGCTTCTTGGACTGGGGGTGCTGGATTCATACGTTCTAACTGTTCGCGGAATCTAGCCATTTCTTGTTGTTGCTGCAGCATTTACTGTTGCAAATTCGTCATTAGAGTCACTAGATCCGGCTGGGGCGGATCTGCGGCTGCGTTTCCTCGTGTTCGTACCATGCTTATATTCCGTCTATAGGAAGATATTATCATAAGCTAATAAACTTATCATACATTCCATTCATATCATCACATCAACATGCATATCATAGCATAACATAATAACATAATAACTTTATCATACTGCATACATACTAAACATAACATGTAACATCATAACATAACTTTTTCATATATCCCGTGAACACACGGTCTCTTTTTGTACAATAAGCAAAAGTACATCATCGTATCTTATATACTTCAAAATACATCATACTGTACATATTTACATATTTACGGACAGAACTTCGGATGGAAGTGTCTAACACTTTCTCATCCTACATATATATACAACCTAATATCCGAATAACATATACTATAATAATCCTAGCAAAAGAAAAATGCGGAATCGGTCCTAATCTAATCAGTGTCGTCGAGGGTACTCGCGGACGTGTCTGTATCAGAAAGGACTACTACAGGTGCAGGTGCGTCATCCTCTGCTGGCTCGTCGGGATCGTCGAGGGGAAACTCCTCAGGATCATCCTCGTCATCCATATCATCCTCATCGTCACTAGAAATGTCGACAACGGGAGGGTCTTCCTGCTCCGGTGGATCTATCGGTATGACATCATCATCTGAGGTGTCCTCCGCGTCCATCGGGTCCTCTGCCTCTTGGGCAGGCATCTCCGGTACTGGCTCCTCGGGTCCGACCTCGTACTGCGGATCCTCGGGCCCTACCTCGTATTGCGGATCCTCATCTCCAGCGTCATCAGCAACGGGATCCTGGGCCTCATCTGCATGATCAGCGGCAGGTACGGTCTGAGCTATCGTCTCTGCTGCTAGTATGTCATCAGTGAAGCTACCAACGGTCATCTCACGGCGGGGTGATGGAACAGACTGTCTGATGTGTGTCGGTACTCCATTCCGTAGGAGCATCAATGCCTGTAACTCGGGCTCTGGTATATCCTGGGGAATGTAAGGAAGCATCGTCTCCTGGAATCTCCAACAGTAGTGGACCATAGTCTCCCCTGGATAGGCGTGCCAATCCTGTGACATCATCTGATAGCGAGTAAGTCGCATGTCCTTATATATCGCAGGATCACGAATCGGCTCATCCGTTCCTCGTGCTGGAAGTGGACCATATCGGCTCACCACTGCTGCACGAAAGTGTGCCCAAGTACGGCTAGGTAGCTGCGGCTCTCCTAATGTAACCCACCATATCCTAGTATCACCAATCAGGCATCGGCTGGCTAGGGTGACCTGTAAGTGCTCCTCGATGTGACACATCGTGAAGATCTGCTCCATATCATGAAGCCATATGCTGATCGATACTGATCGTCTGGTGCTATCGAAGTACTGAGGCTGCGATCGGTAAAAAAAAACTACAGCATCCCGATCCCTCTTCACTTGCGTCGTGTCCATGATACCGCGTCTATATCACGTAATATAACCATAAACACTATTGCATATAAACCATATAGCATATAAGAAAGAAATCTAAACTTACTTGCAATGATGGAGGCGATGTCAGGCAACTGTGAATTCGTGTCGCAAGGGAACCGCTCTGATACCAACTCTTGTAACGACCCACCTAGCGTAGGCCGTTACCTTACTTGTAAACATACATTCGTAATATAAACTTAGACAGTGATTGAAAAACACAGCGGAAATTTTTTTTTTTTTTTTTATAGCATTGACAAAACACTATAAACATAAGATAATACTGTTTTTGCGTACTAGTATATTAATTACCAGTTAATATAAAATATCTCATAATTTACATAAAACACAAAACTCGTAGCGATACCCATAATCCACTCATTCACAGTCCTTTGGCTCGCTACTCCATCTTGCATCATTTTCAGATAGCTGGTTCCTTACCTACAGCATAAACTTAAAACAGTGAGCTAAAGCTCAGTAAGTACAACTCTTAAGCCGTAAAGAAAGTATAACACAGACATAACATACACAGAGCATGCATTGATCACATTATGCTTTCTTATTCTTATTCATTATGGGCCCTTACCTCGTGTGTTCGTAACCGGCGCGCGACTATGGATTGGTTGGGGCGGCCAAATCATATCCAACTCAACCCACAGTCCAACCCAACCTGGCGTGGGTGGTACGACACAGCGCTTAATGACTTACTTATTCTTACTATTAGTGAACATACATTCTGTTGTCACCTTTTTAATTCTATTATGTCTTACCTTAGCATAATAATCATATACATAACATAATTTATAAGGCATACATGTTATCTAACACATAGCACAGAACACATCATGAAAATCTAGTAATATATACTAGTAGCTTATGCTGTAGACGGTGTTGTACTTACCGTCTATCCGTGTGTCGCTTGACTTACTCCTCTTCGAGCTTTAATTGCAGAATCCCTCCTGCTCGATCGAAGGACGTACATGAGATTTCTAATCTAATTCATGTGGGTTTTCGGTGATATGTCCCCCTAAGAATTAAAATCATGCATACATAAAGGGTGACTACCTTAGTAGTCTTATAGATCATAAATCGTGATCTAAAAGGTTACGTTGGATAACCACTTTATACACTTAGCCCATATATAAACATGTCGGGTTAGATTAACACCAACCCTTGGGCTTCGATTAACATCTTATAGGTCAACCAAGGTTAACCCTTGTGATTACTAACGTGAATCCTTATTCGGCTTACATTAGGGTTTTGGGAACTAAGTCCCGATAACTCGGGTATAATTCCCCAGTTATCATGCGTCTTAACGTTTCTATGAACACTTAACTTAGAACCCATTTGCTTTAAAAACTTTAACTTAAAATCTCTTTTTCATAAAAGACTTAGCTTTTAAAACTTTATCTTGTTAACTTTTTCGTAAAAATTCGTAAATCTTGGTCTATAATTTCATAAAATATTTGGGGGTCGGAAACTGCTTTTGGGACAGTTTCCATACTTAAAACAACGTGTTTTGTTCGAAAAACGTTTTTCCTAAAGTGGTTCTACAAAATCTTGCACAGAAATTCTTTGATTCCTGCACAGTTTTGGCATTTCAGTTTATAGTTAAAAATCCCTTTTGAATTTGAAAATGTTTCCTTCATGAAAGTTCTAGCCCTCGAAGAGTTCTAAAACTTTCGTGTTTTGTAAAAATTCTGATTCTGTACCGATTGGTACCAGTTTTTAATCGAAAACGAGGTTAACTTTGAAATCCGAGTCTCACAGACCTCTTACGGGTTTCCTTGTAAAAGAAGGCCGTTGGAGCCTTATTTTGGAAAACTGGCCGCGTTAGCCGCTAGGAAACATCCTAGTCTACAACTTTTGTGTTTTAAGTTTTTGCCCATTCGGCCTCTAAAGGCCTGTAATCCAAGTTTTACCGAAACTGCTCCCTGGAACCCGAGAGCTAGTTTTGGTTCTTACATTTATTTTTACGTCCTAAGTCGCGGGTTCTAACTCGACCGCCCACATCGGGAGATAGTCAACATGCATGCAGCGCATCTAACGTCCCTTAACCCTACCATACAGCTCATGTGATCTTGCAACCCAAAATTTCCGAACTCACTAACCTAGGGTTGCATATCTTCTAGCTAAACATACATCACACAAATCATGCATTTGGCTCATAAAAATCATGACATACATGCACAAAACTAAATGACCTAATTTGAGGACATATTACCTAAATCAAAACCCTAACATGCCAATCTAGCAAACCAATCACATAGCATAATTTATGAGCATAAAATTAAACCAAACCACACCTAGAATCTACCTAATCAAGCACTTAAGCACACATGCACATCTAAGGCAGCCAATAAAACGTACATAGGAGCTTATGCTCTTACAATAATTTTGCATAAAAATACACATAAAACATAAGCTTAAAACTCATTTAAACTTGACAAAAAGCTTTTTAAAATTTTACCTCACAAGAAGTGACTTTCGGCTAGGGTTTGGGGTACCCGAAAAAAAACTGCTTGCACCAAGGACTCCAAGGGTTCGGCTGCTTACCCTACACGCACCAAAAATCAAATTTTTGGCTCCCTTTTGGTCTCCTCTCCTTGCTCGGTCACTCTAGGGTTTCTAGCCCCAAAACTGAAATTTTTTTTCCTCTTTTCTCACACAAACCCGAGGGCTGCTGGGAGCATGAACCAAGCTCCAAAACTTTGATCAAATCTCACTCCTTTGCTCACTAAGCAAACCCGAATCTCTAACCCTAATTTCTACCTCAAATTTTGGTTTTTCTCTTGTGTTTCCCCTACTTCAAACCCACGGCAACAAGGCTGCAAGGGCTGCCAGAAAAATTTTCTTTTTCTTCCACTCGGTTTCTAGCCTACCCGAAGCAACTAGATGGAGTTGGACTTGAAAAAATTTTTCTGATCTCTCACTCTTCTATCTCTCGGATTTTTGAGCTGAAAAATGGCAAGAACTTGGCTGCATTTTTTGTTTAAAATGAATAGAAGACACTCCTATTTATAGGCCAAGAATCAAGCTTTCAAAATCCCATTTTGACCCCAAAATTTTCAAATTTTTGGGCTTGTGGCATGCTAGGTGTCCGGAGGTTAGGGGAGTGCAAGACAACTCATGGTGAGTTGGCATAGTCCACATGTCTCCTTGCTATTGGTCCAACACACCTCTTGTAGAATAAAATAATATTTCTTTTTGAGATATCTTAAAAATTTAGGGCTTTGTTTGGATAAAAACTTTGAAACTTTGATTGTAAAAATTTAAATTCCAATACTGTAATTATTATTTTACAGTTTGGATTTTTCATAATTACAGTCAAAAAAATCGGATCGAAAGTCTTTTCTCAAATCCTTCTGCCTCGTGACTTAATGTGGCGTGCTTGATTTTTCTAAGGTGGTTTTAGTCTTTAATAATCATAAAAATTAGTTCCTGCATTATTTTTCATAAAACGCAGATCTTAAAATTCTTCCGTCATAATTTTGGCCATTTTGGTCAAACTTTGACTTTTTGGTCAACAGTTGACTTTTTCGGTCAAAATTTTGACTTTTGGAGAATCGAGTCGATTTCACTCTTTTTGTTCAAAAATGCTATTTGCTTCTTCAAACAGTCATTTTTGAGTTTTATTAAGCTATAAAAACTCATAACACACATTAGAGCTCTGAACTAAGCTTTTTCATGAAATTGCATGTACTATTTGCATTCAATTCATTACAGAAGCTAGTTACATGAAAAACTAGATCTCACATTTCTGCCCTCATTGATGGTGTGTGTGCTTGATAAGGTTAGGGTTTGGTTGGCTAATTTTTGATGCTTATTTGCTTTAAAATTTGTGCTTGAAAATGATGGATTTTTCATGCTAGAAATTAGGTTGTATGTCCCATAAGATTAGGCCAAAAATCTGCCCTTGGCAGCCATGAGAGCATGCTAGATTTAGGGTTGGATTTTATGATGCTTGTATGTGTTGATGCATGTGTTAGAGCCAAGCAACCTAGGTTTTTAAATTTTCGGATTTGGGTTGCATGAGTTGAATGAGATGGATTTATGGGTTTCAATGGGACGTTAGAGGCGCTGCTTGTTGTGGTATAAGCTCCCGATGTGATCGGTCGAGATAGATTCCACGAATAGGACGTAAACCGAAATGAGGAACCGAAACTGCCAATTCGGATTCAAATCTGGCCAGTTTCGGGAAAGGGTAATTTCAAGGCCCTTAGAGGCCGAATGGAGTAAAACTCAAAACACAAAAGTTGTTCAGAACAACTTTTCCTAGAGGATAGCACGAACAGAATCTCGAAATAAGGCTCCAAAGGCCTCCGTTTTACCCAAAACCCGTGGCTGAACCCTGGGACGTTCTCCACCCAGTTTTTCAGAGTTAACCCGTTTTCAAATAAAAACTGGTACTGATCTAGGCCGAACTGGATTTTGTACAAAACACAAAAGTTTTAGTATTTTTCGATAGCTACAACTTTCATGGAGACAAGTTTTTCAAATTCCAAGTGGATTTTTAAACTGGGCACGTTTTGTGGAAGGTGAGCAGGGAGTCCGAAATCTTGCACATGAGATTCACGAAAATATTTTCTAGAAAAAGTGTGAAGTGTTCTTAAATGGTCATTTTAGTTTCGGAAACCATTCCAAAGGCAGTTTCCGACCCCAAATGATTTTATAAAAGATTTGTTTCGAAAACCATGAATTTTAAGGGCTCGGGTTTGAAATTCACATTTTCTCCGAAGTAAAGAAAAAGAGGGTTTCAACCAAGAATTTACAAGTTAATGAAAATAATGGGATTAAGCCAAGGTATTTTCTAATTAAAGGAGTTAAAATTTTACAAGCAAGATGAAGGATTTTTGGAAGCTTATTACACAAGATTTTCCAAAAAAATAAGGAAGAGTAATTTTATAGTAAAATTGGTAAACAAGCCGATTACGAACGGTAACCGGATATTTTATTCGAGTTACAAACCCAAGGATAACCAAGGGTTGACAAAAGGTTGACCCAAGATTAAACAAGGTTAACCTTAAGGGTTACCCAATATAACCCTAAGGGATACCCACATGTATATTTGGGCTAAGATTTAATGGGTTAATGGGAATAACCCAATAACAAGGATGTATGAGCAAAGCCCAATAATAGAACAAGACACTAACTAAAAAGGTTACCCAACATAACCTCTTAAAGATTAATCGAAGTTCGATAAAGAATGGGGATTAATATGGCCAAGATGGATATCATGGATAGGGGACATACAACCAAAAGTAAATGTGAGTGTTGTTAGGTCATCAACACCTTACGAAAGGATCCTGATCCTATATTTTTGGTATATCAGGAAAGTGAATTGCCGTTGCCGACAAGTTTAAGGAACGCAATTTTAAGGATACGGCACTAGAGGTAAGTACAAACCTCACCTGCAGTATGAAGACTAGTAAATTATGTTCAAGTATGTGGTTTTCAAATATGCTGCAATATGTTGTGTGCTATATCTATGAAATGCCATGTTTTATGAAAGTGCTATTTTTACAAAATGCCATGTTTATAAAAGGTGCTATTTTCGCAAAATACTATGTTTATAAAAGTGCTATTTTTGCAAAAGATTATAAAAGTGCTATATTAGCAAAATGTCATGTTTATAAAAATGTCATGATTGCAAATGCCATGAATGAAAAGAATGCCATGCCATGTTATGAATGAGATAAAAAGTATGTTATCATATAGTGACATCATAAGGTATGTTCACTAAAGATAAATAACATGGTAAGAAATCACAAGTAAAGTGTCGTACCGACCTCCCATAAGGTGGAGGATTTTTCATGTTAAAGTAAAGGATTCACCCTCTCGTTGAATCACCTATTGTTCCCAGAGCAATTAGGGACCTTGCAACCCCTATCTGTAATCTGGAGGCGCGCTAAATAAATGATGGTACGTACACTATGGGACCCATAAGAAAGATAAGTAAGTTAAAAGAAATGCATAAATGAAACATAAATGGTTCACGCATATGCATATGATGATAAATGTTTTTAAGATGTTTTAATGGTTTTGTGAGATTATGTTTGTGCTTACTGGGCGAAAGCTCATCAAGTTATATTTCATACTGTAGGTAAGAAACCCGCAGCTTAATGCTGGGCATTGTTGGAGCGGTGTGGCGGCGGACGAAGGCGGTATGGATACCATTACGCATAATTTCCGCAACCGATTTTTAAAAGTCAAGAAGTTTTGTATATATAAGTATATACATGATGAAGACAAGTTATGTATCATGGTATTTTGGAACTAAAGATCTTAAGTAACGTTTACTTAAGTAGTAATGATATATCACTAAGGACAAATGTTTTTATAAGTATGTTTCAAAAAAAAATAAAAAAAAAATATTCCTCATTTTCAAGTAAGTAAGTAAGTAAGGCATGACGGCCCTACGTAGTAAGGGGCCGTCACAGGATCAATCCTGACTAGTTTTCGAAAAAGTAAATTTTGAGGCCTTTAGAAGCCGAATTTGGAAAAACTGAAAACATGAAAGTTGTTCAAAACAGTTTTTACTTGAGGACAACACAGACATTTTTCCAAACTAAGGCTCCAATGGCCTCTGTTTTCACAAAAATTCGAGAGTGACGTGCCCAGACCTGTAAGCACGTTCAGTTGTGTTCCAAGAGGAAAACGAAAGGGTTAGAGTCCGAACTAGGTTTTTCAGTAAACATGAAAGTTCTAGAATTTTTCGAGATCTAAAAGTTTCATGAAGACAACTTTTTCAGATTCTTCCTAGATTTTAAAGTATAATTGGAATTACAAAGATTGTACAGGAAATAGTAGAATTCTGTACAAGATTTTCTAGAAAAATGTAAGGATTTAGTATTTTTGAACCAAACTGATAATTTGGCTACAGGAACTGCTCCAAAGGCAGCTCCGATCCTTAATAACATTTTTCAAATATTTTGATAAGAAAACCTAAATTTTTATAAGGAAAATAAAAATGATTTTTGTAAAAAGGTGGTGAAAACACCTACAATTTCTAAAGGAAACAAGTGGAACTATAGACCTAGGGTTTCTTAAAATTAAGGTAAGCAAGAAGTTTACCACTAATAACTAAGTATTACACCCGAACTATAGCACTGGGTCCAAAGCCCAGGGTTACCTATAGTCACTCAATAGGTTACCCCTTAGTTGGACCTTAATAACTCAATAAGGGTTAATTTAAGATAAGTCACCCCAAGGGTTACCCAATGTAACCCAACGTGATACCAAGGCTAGTAAGACTAAGGGTTACCCAATGTAACCCAACATGGTATCAAATTAATAAGACCAAGGGTTACCCAATGTAACCCAATATTGTATCAAGATAGTAATACTTAAGGTGACCAATAATAACCAAGTAGGTTATGGGTTACAACAAAGTTTAAGAATTAAATAATGATCTAGACCTAAGTATCTATGTATGAACTTAGCCTACAAGAGTACCCTAGGTAACCTAATAAGGTAAGATCCAAGGGTGATAATAAACCACAGGGGTTACTTGTAGTAACCCCACAAGTTATTATAAGTTGTGAAGGGGACATACAACTAGGACTATATGTATGAACGTTGGTTAGGTTACCAATATCCTAAGATAAGGAACTTATATCTTTGTCCTCCAATGAAGCAGGAGATTACCTGCACAGGCATCCTAATTAGGAACAGCCTCACATAGGACGTAACCGTCAAGGTAAGTACGACTCCGCCTACAGCATAGGCATTTGTTGTGATGCTTACCTAAGCATGTTAATATAGTGTTCGATGTATACTATGTTGTTTGTCATGTGATATGCCAAACATGTGATTAATGTTTAATACGATGCATGCTATGTTATGTGATATGTTAGATTGAGGTATGTTTATGTTGAGATCATGGAAATGATACGAGGTATGTTAGAATATGATCAAGTAGGTGTAACATCATGAAGCATGTTCACCCATGATTAAGATAAGACCAAGATCAAGAAAGAGATCATGAAAAACAAGTAGAATGGCAAGCGAGCTTGCCGGTGTCGTACCCCCCGTCTGAGGTCGGGTTGGACTATGGTTTGAGTTGGAAATGGTCTGGCCGCCCCAACCACTCCATAGTTGTGTACCAGGTACGTACACTTATGTAAGGGGCCCATAAGCAAGATAAGTCAAGATAGAATAGGAAGTATGTTATGAAAGTATAAGGAAGCATAACGAAACATAAATGGCTCATGCATATTTAAGTAAGTTATGCTATTATGATATGACAGGTTAAGAGGTACCAAGTTCTATTATGTGTTATTTTGTTGTGTCGCGGTTTAACAAGTTGTACTTGCTGAGCGAAAGCTCACGTCTTACGTCTATGCTGTAGGTAAGCGACCTATGAGCAACGGCTGATGCAATGATGGAGGAGTGTGGCGGAGCGACTGTGAAAAAGTGGGAACATGACCGCTACGCGTTTTGTATTATTAAGTATTTAATTTCAAGCAAAACAATGTTGTGTAGTTATTGTATATGCGTACGCAAAACATCTTAAGTCAGTTTAAGTATGTATGTTAATATGCTTGTGAAAAAAAAAATTTTTCGCTAAATTTTGCTAAGTCAATAGATATGTAAGTACGGTAACGGCTTGGCTAGGCGGGTCGTTACAGAGTTGGTATCAGAGCGGTTCCCTGCTATACCATTTCACAGTCTGCCTGCCATCGCCACCATCATTGTAAGTTGAATTTATTTTTTTTTATGCATAAATGTTTATTATGTGTTTATGTTCTGGTAGAGTCGATACGATGGACCCAGTACACGCTGATGAAGATCGAGATGCAGTGACATCCTTCTACGAGTCACACTCACTATTATTCGCTGGTACTAGTCGGACGGTGTCCCTGGCCGAGTGGTTATATGACATGGAGCTGATCTTCCGTACTAGCCATATTCCGGTCCACATGCAGGTTTTATTGGGGAGTAGATGTCTGATAGGCGACGCCTACACGTGGTGGAGAGCCTCAGATGCCTGATCGCACGTGGGCACATTTTCGTGCACTAGTGAATGCTCAGTTCGGACCGATATTAGATTACGGGCCAGGCGCGCCTCAGAGAGATGCTGACATCTATAGGGATATGTAGGACACGCGTTATCATAGCTACGTACTCAAGTGGCATGCGTACCCTCTTGAGCCTATGGCCCACTACTGTACGAGATTTCAGGTGGCCATGTTGCCTCATATTCCTCTCATATTCCTCAGGACATCGATCATCCGATGTTAGAGGCGTTGACAGTTCTGCGGAACGGGTTACCGGGCCGTATTCGTCAGTATGTTCCACACCCCATGCCAGGGATGACCATAGGACATATGATCGAGGACATTTTGGGGGCTGAGCTGGCCGCTGACGTGATTCAGGATGAGGCAGCTGAGGAGGACCCTCAGATACTTATAGATGATACGGATATAGGAGAGCCGTTACATGAGATAGGTCTGGCACCACCCGAGGAGCCGATCCCGGCTATACCAGTGCAGGAGGTACCAGCCCCTGCAGCGGAGCAGGAGGAGGACCCCGAGGACGACTCAGATGACGACGATGTCGTGCAGATTCCGGCAGACCCACCAGTTGATCCTCATATCATCGATATTTCTAGTGATGAGGAGGAGGTGGAGGATGATTTGATGGATGACCCGGAGGAGATTCCTCTCGACGACGAAGATGGAGACGATGACTCTGACACGGATTCAGCAGTTAGTGTAGCAACATAGATTAGGCTGACTTGGTGTGTATTTACTTTAACTCTTAGACTGATATGTACTAGCTTGTACTTTTTGGACAATAGGCTTGTACTTATGTATGATGGAAAGTGGTAGCCACTTCCATCCCCGTTATTTTGACTATGTATGATGGTGAAGTGTTAGGCACTCTCATCGAAATTTTGTCCATGTATATAAAGTATGACGAGACAGGCATGTATGTATAGTGTAATGTACCAAAAATGTATTTACAATATCATAAATATGATGTACTTTTTGAATGTATGCAAAAAGCCAGATCAAGTATTATGATACGATATGTTCATGAAAGCTATGTTATGTGTATGAATAATATAAGTAAGCAATATAACGTATTGATGTGATTATGTTGTATGACGACGTTGCAACAAATTATGTTATGACACGACGTGTTATGTTTTGACATGATAAGAATGGCATGAAAGAAAGGATATCTCTGGTATGATAATATCTTTTCTTATGATTTCATAGGAAACTAGAAGATGCCGCCAAGACGTAGACCCGCACCTGAAAACCCACCTGAGCCAGACCTTGCTACTATGGTAGCCGATTTACAAAGGCAGCTGCAAGAACAGCTGCAAGAGATGAATAGATTAAGAGAGCAACTGGCTCAGATAAACAAAGGACCCAGAGCTAATGAAGTTCCTTGTCAGGATGATAGAGTACCCCCGATACCAGAAGTATAGCCAGAGGTTCCACCAGAAATTCCTCTGAACGCTGAAGTTCCAATAGCCCTTGCTGGAGGGCAAGTAATTCCGCCAGTACAGGAGGATTTGTTGTACGAGCAATTTAGGAGGATGAAAGCGCCTGATTTTGAAGGGCCAACGGACCCGATAGCGGCCGATAACTAGTTAATTGATATTCAAGTCATTCTGGACTTTATGAGACTGACAGAGCAAGAAAAAGTTCTGTGTGCTTGTTTCGCTCTGAAGAAAGATGCTCGGCATTGGTGGATGATGGTCCAGATGCGCAGAGACATTGCCACTATGAGCTAGCAAGACTTTGTAGCTGAGTTCCGAACCATGTATTACAACCCGGAAATTTTAGCAGCTCAACAGGATGAGTTCACCGATATGAAGCAAGGCTCGATGACAGTCATGGAGGTTGTTAAGAAATTTGAACAGTTAGCTCGGTTGTGCCCGGAATTGGTAACTAGTGAGAAGGTGAAGGTGAGGCGAATGATGAACATGTTCAGAACAGACATTTCTAAGCAAGTAAGTGCAGGGAGTAACCCACCTACCCTGGTGTCCGATTGTATAAGTCGGGCGTTACGAGCAGAATACTGGATAAACTGGGATAAGGAGGCAAAGGCTCAAATTTTCAAAGCCAAGAAAGAAGAGAAGGCTGCGGCAAAGTCCACGCAACCTCGCCAAGGTTCGGAGGCATCCTCAAAGAGTCAAACAAGCAACCCTGCTCAAGGTTCCCGACCATTTGGGAGGAACAAGAGGAAGGGAAACTTTATGGGGTCAAGGTCAATAGAGGAGTAACCCTCAGAAGAAGACTAACAAAGGAAAGGAAGGTAGCAACAATGACTTTCCTGTGTGCCCTAAATGTGGAAGGAAGCACCCTGGAGTGTGCCGAATGGGGACAAACGCTTGCTACTTTTGTGGCAAGGAAGGGCATTACGCAAGAAGTTGTCCTCTGAATACACAGACCCAAACCCCTTAATACCCAAGCCGAAATGTCAACAGTCAGTTACATGCAGCCCAGACAAGACTGGAAGGACCTCCAATTTCCCAGGGGAGACTGGAAGCCCCTGAACCCCAGGCCAGAATTTATGCTTACACAAAAGGGGATGCGGAAGCTGGAACGTCGCATGTGGTGACAGGTCAGATCTCTATCGCCACCTATGATGCTATTGCCTTGTTTGATTCTGGAGCCACTCATTCATTCGTATCTTTGGAGTTCGCCCAGAAAGTAGGAAGAGGTGTGGATAACCTAGTACAGCCTTTCAAAACTTCTTTGCCATCCGGAGAAATTTTGTGGTCCAATTTTTGGATGTGAAATGTTTCCATGACCATTTGCGGCAGAGAATTAATTGTAGATCTCATCGCGATCAAGCTACAAGATTTCGATGTGATCTTAGGAATGGACTTCTTAGGCAAATACAATGCTAAAATCGATTGCCGAAAGCGTTGTGTAACGTTCGACCCGCACGGTGAAGAGGAGTTTAGTTTCTACGGACGATCTCGGAGCCCAACAACTAGATGTGTCTCGGCAATGAAAGCTTGGAAAATGTTAGCTAATGGTTGTCAAGGATATTTAACTAAAATAGTGGACAGGAACAGAGAGACGGAGCTGACACCTGAAGATGTTCCTATCATAAAAGAATATGTGGACGTTTTTCCAAAAGACTTATCAGGACTTCCGCCAGAAAGGGAAATCTCGTTTGAAATCGAGTTGTTACCTGGTGTTGCACCGATATCGAAAGCACCCTATCGTATGGCACCCGCTGAACTTAGAGAGCTTCAAGTGCAATTACAGAAGCTGCTTGACAAAGGATTCATCCGACAGAGTCATTCCCCGTGGGGAGCACCTGTTTTATTCGTCAAAAAGAAGGATGGATCGTTGCGATTATGTATTGATTATCGTGAGTTGAACAAGATCACGATTAAGAATAAGTATCCACTTCCAAGGATTGATGACCTGTTTGATCAACTTAGGGAAGCGATGGTGTTCTCAAAGGTCGATCTACGATCGGGTTATCATCAGCTTAGAATCAAGGAGTCAGATATTGCCAATACAGCTTTTCGAACACGTTATGGGCACTATGAGTTTTTGGTGATGCCGTTTGGACTAACTAATGCCCCAGCTGCTTTTATGGACCTTATGAACCGTGTGTTCAAGGAGTATTTAGACAAGTTCGTTATTGTCTTCATTAACGATATTTTGATTTACTCAAAGTCTAAGGCAGAACATGAGCATCACCTAAGATTGGTAATGGAGACGCTAAGACGAAACCAGCTGTATGCTAAGTTCACGAAATGTGAATTTTGGCTGAAAAAAGTGCATTTCTTGGGCCATTTAGTTCAAAATGAAGGAATATCCGTAGATCCTGCAAAGGTGGAGGCAGTTAGCGCATGGTCTGCACCCAAGAATGTCACGGAGATAAGGAGTTTTCTTGGTTTAGCCGGATATTACCGACGATTTGTCGAAGGAATTTCCAAAATAGCTGCACCGCTCACAGCTCTTACCCGGAAAGGGAAAAAGTTTGAATGGACTCAGAAATGTGAGGATAATTTCCAAGAGCTTAAGAGGAAGCTGACAAGTGCCCCGGTGTTGATAATTCCGGATGTAGAGGCAGGAAATTTTGTGATCTACAGCGACGCTTCTAAAAATGGATTAGGAGCTGTCCTAATGCAAAATGGGAAGGTAGTAGCCTATGCGTCACGACAACTGAAGATCCATGAAAGGAATTACCCCACCCATGATTTGGAACTTGCAGCTGTAGTGTTCGCACTTAAGATTTGGGGGCACTATTTGTACGGAAACAAGTGTGAGATCTATACGGATCATCAAAGCCTCAAGTACATTTTCACCCAGAAGGAGCTCAACATGAGACAGCGTAGATGGCTGGAGCTGGTGAAGGATTATGATTGTGAAATCCTTTATCATCCCAGAAAAGCGAACAAGGTAGCCGATGCTCTGAGTAGGAAATCGGTGGGAATGTTGATGCCTATTGAAGTATTTCTCAAGCCCCTACAAAAGGAGATTTCTGATTTCAACCTGGAAATGATAATTGGAAAGCTATCTTCTTTGACTCTTCAGTCGGATTTGCCGAAATCTATTAAGGCGCACCAAAGAAAGGACTCCTTTTTGCTGAAAGCACAACTCTTTGGCGAGAAAAGCAAGGAGTTTAGGACTTCTACTGATGGCGTGGTTTACTTCAAGGAGAGAATTTGTGTCCCTGACATGGAATCTTTGAAGGATCAGATCATGTCGGAAGCACACAAGACGCCGTATTCAGTACATCCAGGCGCATCCAAGATGTACAAGGATCTCCGAGAGAACTATTGGTGGCCAAATATGAAGAATGAAGTGGCAGAGTTCGTGTCCAAATGCCTAACTTGTCAAAAAGTTAAGGCAGAACATCGACATCCGGGTGGAGAATTGCAGAAAATAGAGCGTCCTGAGTGGAAATGGGAGCAAATTACTATGGATTTCATAGTAGGGTTGCCCCGAACTGCGAGTGGAAACGACACAATTTAGGTTATAGTGGATAGATTGACCAAATCAGCCCACTTTGTTGCGATTAAAGCCACATTTTCGGTGGAGAAACTGGCCGAAATCTATGTATCCCAGATCATCAGATACCAGAGAGTGCCAAAATCGATTATCTCAGACCGTGATGGACGCTTCACTTCTCGATTTTAGGCAAGTGTTCACAACTCCATGGGGTCAAGACTGAAATTTAGTACGGCATTTCACCCCCAAACTGATGGCCAATCTGAACGAACTATCCAGACGCTAGAGGATATGTTGAGATCATGCGTTTTGGATTTCAAAGGAAACTAGGATCAGAAGCTGCCATTAATCGAGTTTTCGTATAACAACAGTTACCATGCTTCGATTGGCATGGCTCCATTTGAAGCGCTATACGGGAGAAAGTGTCGATCTCCTATCCATTGGCAGGAAGTTGGACAGAAGCAACTTCAGACAACGGATTTCATCAAGAAGACCTCTGAAGACATCAAGAAGATTAAGCAGAGGCTCGACATAGCCTTTAGTAGATAGAAAAGCTATGCCGATAAACGTAGAAGGCCTTTGGAATTTCAAGTCGGAGACGCCGTGTTTATCAAAATTGCTCCTATGAAGGGAGTAATGAGGTTTAGTAAGAAGGGAAAGCTTAGTCGAAGGTATACTGGACCATTTGAAATCCTTGAAAGAATTGGGAAAGTAGCCTATAAGCTTGTCCTACCGCCTGAACTAGCGTCAATGCACAATGTTTTTCATGTCTCGATGCTAAAGAAATGCGTACCAGACCCTTCTCATGTGCTTAGCCAAGAATCTGTGGAGGTTGAAACCGACTTAACTTACGAAGAAAGGCTAGTGCGAATATTGGATCGAGAAGAAAAAGTTTTAAGAAATAAAACCATTCCCATGGTTAAGGTGCTATGGCGAAACCACAAGGTTGAAGAAGCAACCTGGGAAGTAGAAGAAGAGATGCGAAAGAACTACCCCAATTTATTTTAATTTTCGGGGACGAAAATTTTTAAGGGGGGTAGATTGTAATAACTAAATTTTATTTAATACAATTTATTGTAGAGAAGTTCAAGCTAAACCATGAAGGTATTTGTGTAAAATCCTATTTAGGGTTTTTGAATGATTTTATGAGATCTTATTAGCTTTATAAGACTCGAAAATGAATGGTTTAGTTAAGCAAATGACTTTTTGGGTAAAAAGAGGAAGAAAACCCATGATTTTATGATTGGTCAAAGTTGGTCAAGGAAGTCAAACTTTGACCAAAAAAGTCAAAGAGAGTCAAAGAGAGTCAAAGAAAGTCAAGGAGAGTCAAATAAAGTCAACGAAAGTCAAAATTTGACCAAAGAGTCAAAGTTGACCAAGGAGGTCAAGTTTGGTCAATGAAGTCAAAGGTTGACCAAAGGTAGTCAAAGAGTTGACCACATTGATAAATGACGAGCGGTATGGAAAATATACTGCAAAAAAAACCAAAAATATAGTCAAGGAAATGTAGATAAGAAATCAAATTACCATAGAAAAATCAAGCATAATACAAAGGTATTTTTGGGCCAAAAAGTTTTAAGCAAAAAGAAAATTTTTCGTACTGTCTATTTTCACACAGATAAATTTTGGACTGCTATACTATGTCACCGTATTGTGTATTAGTGAGCTCAGTATCAAAAATATCTGTGTGAACTTTAAAGTAGACAGTTTTTAAGAGAAAAAGCCAAACAAGCCTATGACCTCATGCATGACCTCACCTATGGGATTTATGACATCATTAAGATTTTAATTAAAGAAAAAAATGATTAAAAAATTGGATAATCTTTGACAACTCATGCTAGGATGGCCGGCCACTTTGGGGTGAAAATATAATTAGAAAAACTTATGGGGTTGTTTCAAAAAGGAGAACAAAAAATAATCACATTTTGACCCCAAAATCTTGCTTATAAATAGGCCATGGGGGGGACGGTTTTTGCTGCAGAAAAATAAGGAAAAGCAGCCAAATTCTTGTCAATTTTCCTCTCCAAAAATCTGCAAATCCAAGTGGGTGATTGAGTGAAGAAAAATTTCAATAAACATAGGGGTTTTGGTGCTTGGAGTGTGAGATTTCTTCTAGTGTGCAAAACAGTTTTTTTGGGACAGCTTTTGTGCAGTTTTTGGGGCCAAAGAGCCGGCTGTTAGAGGGTGGAAGGGTGACCAAATTTTGTGTCAAGGAGGGCTTAGCTTTGAGTGCTAACAACCAACCCAAAATCAGCCATAATTTTGGTGCAAAAGGAGCACCAACAACCGGCTATAGAAGGTGCAAGGGGGAGACTTTTTGAGTGAATCAACCTTAGCTTCCACTTGTGTTTTCAACCAAGGTAAACCCTTCTAGACCCTCATCTTTTTCAATTAAGCTTTCAATTTGAAATTTACATGTATTTCAAGTTGAAATTGTAAGAGCATAAGCTCAATTTATTTTTGTGCCCAAAGTTAGAACCTAGGTGTGCTTGAGTTAGATTAAGGGTGGTTTGATTTTATCTTTGCATGCTTGCTTTAAATTTGTGAATTTCATGCAAAATGATGGTCTATTATGTCCCCTAATTTGCCCTAGGATGGTTGTGGATGAAAATTTGATGCTAGGTTGCTAGAATGTAGTAACAATGCTTGATATGCTTGCTATGATCCAAGTCATGCAACAAGAAAATTATCTAATGTTGATAGGCTTGCATGGCTATGTTAGAAAATGTATTTAAACAAAATTTACGTTAGAAAACCACTGCATGTGCGTATTAGAGCTCCCGCGGTGGCTGGTTGAACTAGGTTTCGCGTTTAGGGCGTAAAACAAATTCTAAACTGAAAAACGGACAAGTTCGGATCAATCCTGACCAGTTTTCGAAAAAGTAAATTTTGAGGCCTTTAGAGGCCGAATTTGGAAAAACTCAAAACATGAAAGTTGTTCAGAACAGTTTTTACTAGAGGACAATGTAGACAGTTTTCTAAAATAAGGCTCCAATGGCCTCTGTTTTCACAAAAATCCGAGAGTGATGTGCCCAGACCTGTAAGCACGTTCAGTTGTGTTCCAAGAGGAAAGCGAAAGGGTTAGAGTCCGAACTGGGTTTTTCAGTAAACATGAAAGTTCTAGAATTTTTCGAGATCTAAAAGTTTCATGAAGACAACGTTTTCAAATTCTTCCTAGATTTTAAAGTATAATTGGAATTACAAAGATTGTATTGGAAATAGTATAATTCTGTACAAGATTTTCTAGAAAAATGTAAGGATTTAGTATTTTTGAACCAAAACTGATAATTTGGCTACAGGAATTGCCTTTGGAGCAGTTCCGATCCTTAATAACATTTTTCAAATATTTTGATAAGAAACCCCAAATTTTTATAAGGAAAATAAAAATGATTTTTGTAAAAAGGTGGTGAAAACACCTACAATTTCTAAAGGAAACAAGTGGAACTATAGACCTAGGGTTTCTTAAAATTAAGGTAAGCAAGAAGTTTACCACTAATAACTAAGTATTACACCCGAACTATAGCATTATGTCCAAAGCCCAGGGTTACCTATAGTCACTCAATAGGTTACCCCTTAGTTGGACCTTAATAACCCAATAAGGGTTAATTTAAGATAAGTCACCCCAAGGGTTACCCAATGTAACCCAACGTGATACCAAGGCTAGTAAGACTAAGGGTTACCCAATGTAACCCAACATGGTATCAAATTAATAAGACCAAGGGTTACCCAATGTAACCCAATATTATATCAAGATAATAATATTTAAGGTGACCAATAATAACCAAGTAGGTTATGGGTTACAACAAAGTTTAAGAATTAAATAATGATCTAGACCTAAGTATCTATATATGAACTTAGCCTACAAGAGTACCCTAAGAGTACCCTAAGTAACCTAATAAGGTAAGATCCAAGGGTGATAATAAACCGCAAGGGTTACTTGTAGTAACCCCACAAGCTATTATAAGTTATGAAGGGGACATACAACTAGGACTATATGTATGAACGTTGGTTAGGTTACCAATATCCTAAGATAAGGAACTTATATCTTTGTCCTTCAATGAAGCAGGAGATTACCTACACAGGTATCCTAATCAGGAACAGCCTCACATAGGACGTAAACATCAAGGTAAGTACGACTCTGCATACAGCATAGGCATTTATTGTGATGCTTACCTAAGCATGTTAATATAGTGTTTGATGTATACTATGTTGTTTGTCATGTGATATGCCAAACATGTGATTAATGTTTAATACGATTGAGGTATGTTTATGTTGAGATCATGGAAATGATACGAGGTGTGTTAGAATATGATCAAGTATGTGTAACATCATGAAGCATGTTCACCCATGATTAAGATAAGACCAAGATCAAGAAAGAGATCATGAAAAACAAGTAGAATGGCAAGCGAGCTTGCCAGTGTCGTACCCCCCGTCCGAGGTCGGGTTGGACTATGGTTTGAGTTGGAAATGGTCTGGCCGCCCCAACCACTCCATAGTTGTGCACCAGGTACGTACACTTATGTAAGGGGCCCATAAGCAAGATAAGTCAAGATAGGATAGGAAGTATGTTATGAAAGTATAAGGAAGCATAACGAAACATAAATGGCTCATGCATATTTAAGTAAGTTATGCTATTATGATATGACAGGTTAAGAGGTACCAAGTTCTCTTATGTATTATTTTGTTGTGTCGCAGTTTAACAAGTTGTACTTGCTGAGCGAAAGCTCACGTCTTACGTCTATGCTGTAGGTAAGCAACCTATGAGCAACGGCTGATGCAATGATGGAGGAGCGTGGCGGAGCGACTGTGAAAAAGTGGGAACATGACCGCTACGCGTTTTGTATTATTAAGTATTTAACTTCAAGCAAAACAAAGTTGTGTAGTTATTGTATATGCGTACGCAAAACATCTTAAGTCATTTTAAGTATGTATGTTCATATGCTTGTGAAAAAAAAAAATTTCCGCTAAATTTTGCTAAGTCAATAGATATGTAAGTACGGTAACGGCCTGGCTAGGCGGGTCGTTACAAGGATAATAATCAAAGCATCGTTGATTCGTATAAATGGAATTATTAAACTGAATCAATTAATACTTTAGGCCCAGGCCAATGTCATACCTCAATACTGGTATACATTAAAGTTTCTACTCGGAACCTATCTAATGGTCAAGACAAACCATCCCTCCAAGAAAGTAGACTAACTTTATAATCTTATCATGAATAATATGACGCCCTCACCTACGTGGGGTCGTCACCTTACTTGCTTAATTATACCTTACTTGAAAATTTGAGAAATTTTTTTTTTTTTTCAACATACATATATATATATAAAAGTTTGCTCATAGAAACTTATCTTACATACATACTGAAATAAAAAGATTGTTTAAAGTCTTTAGTACCAAATATACTATGTAACATAATTTATTTTCATAATATATACATATATACAAAAACTTCTTAACTTAGAAAAATGTGCGGAAAATTATGCGTAATGGTATCCCATACTGCCCTTCATCCGCCGCAACGTCCTCACATAGCCCATCATTCAAGCTGCAGGCTTCTTACCTACAGTATGAAATATAACTAATGAGCTTTCGCCCAGTAAGCACAAACTTTATTTAACAAAACATTTTTATTTTAAACATCTTGAAAACATACCAATCATCATATACATATGCATGAACCATTTATGTTCATTTATGCATCCATTTTTAACTTAAACTTGTTATCTTTCTTTAACATGTGGGCCCCTTGTGTACGTACCAGATGCGCGCTCTCCAGATAAAGTTAGGGGTTTGTAAGGTCCCTAACAATTCTGGGAATCATTAAACTTGGACATGAATAATCCTCCACCTTTGGAAGGTTGATCCTCCACCTTTGGGAGGTTGGTACGACACTTTACTTGTGTGTTCTTACCATGTTGTTTATCATTAGTGAACATACATCATGATGTCACTATATCATATCATGACTTACTCTTCATTCATAAATTATAACATGGCATGGCATTTCTACAAATATAGCACTTTTGCAAACATAGCATTTTTGCAAATATAGTACTTTTGTAAATATGACATTTTTACAAATATAGCGCTTTTGTAAACATGACATTTCGTAAATATAGCACTTTTACAAATATGACATTTTACAAATATAGCACTTTGGAAAACATGACATTTTGCAAATATAGCACTTTAGTCAACATAACATTTTTTGCAAATATGGCATCACGTAGAACATAACACAAAACATGTTATAGCATATTTGAAAATAAATTAATATCTTTCATATTGCAGGTGAGGTTTGTACTTACCTCTCGTGTTGTGTCCTGAGTGTTGCGTCCTCAAATCAGGTGGCAACAGCAGGTCATTTCCTGCTATTTGAAAGAGCATAAGATCAGGATCCTATCATGAAATGTTGGTGACCTAACCAACTCTCATACCTAATCTTAGTTGTATGCCCCCGATACTTGGTACCTTACTTAGTCACCATTGGTCATTTTACTATTTAAGAATAATCAAACGTTGATTATTCCTTAAGAGGTCACGTTGGATAACCTCTTCTTGGTGCTAGGCCCTCAATCTTAACGTTAGGGTTTAGGTTTGTCATCCCACCTTTGGGCTTCACTCTTACATCGTAAACATTGGGTCATCTCTATTAACCCTTAAATCCTAGCCCAATTATATATTTTGTGTATCCCTTAGGGTTATATTGGCTAACCCTTAAGGTCAACCTTAATTCAATATTGGGTCAACTAAAGTCAACATTTGGTCAACTAAAGTCCACCCTTGGTCATCCTTGGGCTTGACCCTGTAACGCGGGTATCCCTCCCAGTTACTATCCGTTGTCGTTTCCTTTTTAAACTTTAAAATTATTTGGTCTAGAATCTTGAAAATACTTGACTTAAAATCTCATTCTTTTTCTTAACTTGAAAGAGTTGAGGAATAACTCTTAAAACTCTTACTTTTACTTGTGAAAATTCATGTTTTTGAAACGGATCCTTATAAAAATCATTTAGGGCTGGAAACTGCCTTTGAAACAGTTTCCATAGTTAAAACAGTAATTTTGGAAAAGAAAACAATTTTTCTGAACTAGTTTTAGAAAATCCTGTGCAAGAATTTTCTGTTCACTGCACAGTCGTCGGAAAATGATGTCAATTTAAAAATCTAATCCGAATTTGAAAAACTTGTCTTCACAAAAGTTTTAGCTCTCAAAAAGTTCTAAAACTTTTGTGTTTTATGAAAAATCTAGTTCCGCTTGTATTTTTGTCAGTTTTCATTTGAGCTGGCTGGGCGTGTAAATTAGGTCTGGGCAGACCAGCCTCGGGTTTTTGTAAAAACGGAGGCCATTGAAGCCTCATTTTGGGATTTTGCTCACAAGATCCCCTAGGAAAAATCCTTCCGAACAACTTTTGTGTTTAGAGTTTTACCCAGTTCGGCCTCTAAAGACCTTAAATTTTCACTTTCCCGAAACTGGCCAGTTTCAAATCCGAATTGGCAGTTTCGGTTATTAAGTCTGGTTTACGTCCTATTTCACGGATTCTATCTCGACCGACTACTTCGGGAGCTTACACATCAAACATGCAGCGTTTCTAACGTCCCATAATTTCAAGCATGCCAACCCCACGCGCCCATGCAGCCCTCAACCGATTGCCCTATCCTTGGGCTACATGGTTTCTAGCCTAGCATCATAATCAAGCATGCATCATCACATTCACCCTTAAACTAGCAGCCACACATCCACTGCCTAGGGCAGATTTTTGACCAAAAATCAGGGGACATACCAATCATAATCATTCACCATCTAACATGCTTCCTGTGATATCTGGTTTTTCATGTTACTAATTCTTTGTAAAGATTGAATATATGCAGTCTATGCAATTTCATGAAAAAGTTCAGTTTAGAACTTTAATGTATGTATATTGAGTTTTTATAGCTTTATAAGACTCAAAAATGACTGTTCGGAGGAGCAAATAGCCTTTTCGGACAAAAAGGAGTGAAATCTACTCGATTTTAGAAAAGTCAAAATTTTGACCAAAAAGTCAACCGTTGACCCGAAAAGTCAAAGTTTGACCAAAATGGTCAAAATTGTGGAAGATGAATTTTAAGATCTGCATTTCATGTAAATTACTGCAGAAACTCATTTTTCCTTGACAGATAATGAAAATGAGAACCGAAACCACCTTAGAAAAATCAAGCACGCCATATTAGGTCATGAGGCAGAAAGGATTTGAGAAAATATCTTCGATCCGATTTTTTTTCGACTGTAAGTATAAAAATCCAAACTGTAAAATAATAATTACAGTATTGGAATTTAAATTTTTATGATCAAAGTTTCAAGGTTTTTCATCAAACAAAGCTTTAAAATTAAGATATCATAAAAGAAATTATTATTTTATTCACATGAGGTGTGGTGGACCAATCAATGAGTGACAAGTGGACAAATGCAATCTAAGAATGAGTTGTCTCCCACTTCCATTTATGGCCGGCCACCTAGCATGCATGAAGTCCAAAGTTTTGAAAATTTTGGGGCCAAAATAGAATTTTTGAAAGCTCACAAGTTGTCTATAAATAGAGGTGTTCCCTATTCATTTTTAATGTAAAATCAAGCCAAACTCTTGCAAGTTTTCAGCTCAAAACAGCCGAGAAAGTGAGAGAGAGAATTCAGAAAATTTTTCAAGTCCAACCATTCACCTTTGCTCCGGGTAGCTTAGGATCCAAGGGGAGAGAAAAGAAAAATTTATGGCAGCCTCTTGCAGCCCCTTTGCCGTGGGTTTGGTGCAGGGAAAAGAGAGGGAAGAAACCAATTTTTCAAGGGAAAAAGTGAGCAAGAGTGTTCGGGTTAGTGAGCTAGCAAAAAGAGTGAGATTTAAACAAGTTTTGGAGCTTGATTTTGGTGTCAAGCAGCCCACGGGTTTGTTGGGAGAAAGAAGAGAAAAAAATTCCAGATTTGGGGCAAGCAGCCCTTGTGTGACCGAGCAAGGAAGGGAGAGCATTTGGAACCAAAAATTTAATCTTTGGTGCACAAGAAAGGGGCAGCCGAATCTAGGAGCCAAGGGGAGCGTAGGAGGTTTTGGAACCCTAACCCTAGAGACCGGATCCACCCCATTTTTAAAGGTAAAATTTCAAATGCTTTTACCAAATTTTAATTCGAGTTTTTAAGCTATGATTGATGTGTATTTTCAGCTCAAAAGATGTAAGAGCATAAGCTCATGCATGTGTTTAATTTCTGCCCTATGTGCTTGAATGCCGTGTATGCTTGGTTAGGTTAGCCATTAGGGTGGTTTGGTTGTGTGCATGCATTTAATTTATGATTTGTGCTTGAATGGCTAGAATGGCATGCTAGGGTTTTAATTTAGGCTTTATGTCCCCAATTAGGTCAGTTTTGATTATGCATGTATGCTTTGAAATTTGGTGAACCAATGATGTATGAATGGTATGTTGTATGCCAGCTAGAAAGTCATACAACCCTAGGTTTTTAGGGCTCGGTTTTGGGTTGCATGACCACGTGGGATGGCTTGGTTAGCCTTTAAGGGACGCTAGATGCGCTGCATGCATGTTGAACTAACTCCCGAAGTGGTCGGTCGAGCTAGAACCCGTGCCTTAGGACGTAAAAATCAACCCGAAACTGCCCTCTCGGGTCCCCAGTGGGCAGTCTCGGTAAAATGGTCACTGAAGGCTGATAGAGGCCGAATGGGCAAAAACGTAAAACATAAAAGTTGTAGAATAGGGTGTTTCCTAGGGGGTAACGCGGGCAGTTTGCCAAAATAAGGCTCGAACGGCCTTCATTTTCAAGAAAAACCGTAGGTGGGTTAGTGAGATCCAGTTTTCATGTTAAACCCGTTTTCAATTTAAAACTGGTACTAATCGGTAAGGAATCAGAAAAATTGCAAAACACAAAAGTTTTAGAACTCTCTGAGGGCTAGAACTTTCGTGAAGGAAACTTTTTCTAATTCAAAATGGATTTTTAAATATAACCTGAAATATGAACATTGTGCAGAAATCAATAAATTTCTATACATGATTTTGTAGAACCAAACTAGGAAAATTATTTTTCGGACTCAAAACACTGTTTCAAGCATGGAGACTGTTCCAAAGGCAGTCTCCGACCTTCAAACGTTTTATAAAATTATGCTCTAAGATTCGTGAAATTTTTAGAAGCAAGTTGCAAAATTTAAAAGTTAAGTCTTTTTATGAAAAGGAGTTTTAAGTTAAAGTTTAAAGAAAATGAATTTTTAAGTAAGTTTTTGAAGAAAAACCTTAAGACGAAAAGTAACCGGGAATTAGCACCCGAGTTACCGGGCTTAGCCCCGAAGCCCAAAGTTAACCCGAAGAGGGTTGACTTTAGCAACCGAAAAGGTTGACCTGGTCAACCTATAAGGGAATGAGTTTCTAATGAAGTCCTAGGGTAGGTTTTGACCTAACCCAATATTTCATAAATGGGCTTAAGTATACGAAAAGTTTTTCAACGTAACCCTTTGGGTTATGAATGGCTTCACTTTTAGAGGGGACATATAGCCGGAAACCCGCATGAATGTTGGTTAGTTACCAATATGCGATGAAGATGGATTAGAAATCTTACATGCGTCCTTCTATCAAGCAGGAGAAGTCCTGCAAGCGGAACCCTGAGGAGGAACCCCAGAGCAAACGGACGTAAAGACGGTAAGTACAACACCGTCTACAGCACAAGCTAATAGAGTTATATTATTAGATTCGATGAAGTGTTCGGTGCTATATGCTAAATGACATGTATGCAATATGAAAGATGTAAAGTATTTGATTTTATGCTAAGATAAGATAAGAAAGTACTAAAGTTAGAAAAGTGACATCGGAATGTATGTTCACCCATAAACAAGTTTAAGAAAGAAATTAAGTACCGTGTCGTACCACCCGCGCCAGGACGGGTTGGACTGTGGATTGAACTGGAATTGGTTTGGCCGCCCCAGACAATCCATAGTCGCGCGCCGGATACGAACACGCAGATTAAGGGCCCATAAGATATAAGGACAAGGAAAATAAGGAAGCATAATATGATTTATGCATGCTACGTGTTATGTTATGCTATGTTGTTAGGATTTAAATGTTATATGTTATATGTTATATGTGACATGTTATATGTTATATGTTATAAGCTATACTTTTGTCATTACGGCTTAAGAGTTGTACTTACTGGGCTTTAGCTCATTGTGTAAGTTTGTGCTGTAGGTAAGCAACCTGCTAGCTGATATTGATGCAAGGTGGAGTAGCGAGTGCAAGCACTGTAAATCGTGGGAGATGGAACCGCTACGCGTTTTGTGGTATATAATTATATGAGACATGAAACGTTTTATGATAAATTATAGTTAATATGTTTATGTACAGAAACAGTACTATACTATTTATGATATGTTTATAGTCTTTTGAGTACTATAAAAAAAAAAAAAAAATTTCCGCTGTGTTTTACAAGCAAAGTAAGCAAGTATTATTTTCTTATGATGTTATGAATGTAAGTTAATAAGTACGGTAGCGGCCTACGCTAGGTGGGTCGTTACACTTCCTAACATCCATCAAGCACAAATTTAAGCAAGCAATCAACACAAATAAGCCAAGCACCCTAATCACCTAACCAAGCACACACACTAACACATCTAGGGCTAGAAATTAAATTGGACTTATATCCTTACAATCTCAACTTGGAAATACAAATAAAATGCTAAAATTGAACTCAATTGCAAGATTGGTTCAAGAGTTTACCTTAGACCCAAGTTAGGGTTTAGAAATTCCAAATCTCCTTTGCTCCCCTTGGTTCTCCTTGCTCATGGTTTTGGCTCTAACTAGGGCACCCAAAATTTTCTTTTGGTTCCTTGGTTGATCCACTCACAACCGAACACTACCACAAGATTTTCCCCCAAATTTTTCCAGCTTTCCTCTACTATTTCTCCTCCCCTCACTCACGGCCATAGCAGCCAAAATGGGTCTCCAAAAATTTCAAACTTTTTCCTCTTGGTTCATAGATCAAATCTGGATTCTCCCTAGCAAAACCCCTCAAGAAATTTTGGTTTTTCTCTTCTCTTTCTCTCCTCCTAAACCCACGGATTTTCTGCAGAAAATGGACAAGAGTTTGGCTAGATTTTGTGAATAAAATGGATTTATGGATCATCTATTTATAGAGGTGGAGAAAGTCTGTGAAATTGTGAATTTATCCCATGAAAACCAATATTTCCACTAAGGGGGGTTGAGGTGGCAGGCCATGGGAGGTTCTAGAAGGCTCTAAAATACTTTCCAAGCCTTGAAAATAATTTATGATGTCATAATTCCAACAAAAGGTGACATCACCCACTTAGGGCCTCGTTTGGCTATTTTTTGTAAAAATAGTCCGTTTTTGTGTCACACAGATATTTTTAATACTGTGCTTCACTCATACACAGTATTTTTAGATTGTACTGCAATCCAAAATTTATATGTGTAAAAATTGGACAATATAAATTTTTCAAAGTCCTTTTTGCCCTTTATCCTAACTCGGTGTGCTTGATTTTCTAGGATGGTTTTAAGGCATATTCATACTATCTTAACCATAAAGAAGGTTTTCGCAGTGTCTTCTCTATACTGCATTTTATCATACTGTAAAGTCAACTCTTTGACTATTCTTGGTCAAACTTTCACTTTCTCGGTCAAAGTTGACTTTTTGGTCAAACCTTTGACTTTCATAAATTCACGTACTTTTTCGCTCTTTTTGACTCAAAAAGCCATTTGCTAACCCTGGCATTCTATTTTGAGTCTTATAGCCAATTTAATAAGAATTCAAACATTAACTAATAAAATTATGAATTTCTCATTGCTATTCATAATTTTCCATGAAACATCTTATAAACACATAATACGGACTTTAATTTCTTATAAATAAGGAAATCATAAGTCCATGAAAATTCGGGTATTACATATAAGATCCCCAAATCTTAGTCTGTTGATTGCGGACTATTTATTTAGACTGTTATCAAATTACCACGTCTTCTATGCATACCCCGTATACATATGGAAATTCGATATATTATCAACAGCCTAGGAGTATTTTATGTTTGCTCAAAATAATCATACAATCAACAAATGAAAGTAAATATGACACAACTTATTAAACATGAATAACTTCCTCTTATTAATATCAAAATGTCATATTTACAGAAAATCCTTAATATTGATTTTCTATCTTTAGGGCACATATGGTGTGACGCCCCGAACCACCCACCTGACACTCACGCGGGGCCGACCGCGCGGATGCGGGGCGCCGGAACCGTCACATTCATACTTCATACATAACTTACTTTGAAAATGCGGAATAAAATTTTTTTTTTTTTGACTTATTTTTTTTTCTTTCTAAAACTTCTTTTGAACATCGTTTTAAAACTTTCCTTGAACTTCATAATTTGGATTTCATTTTAAAATCTTGACTTGAAACCCATACACTAAAATTGTGCATTATACCTTGAAACATTTCATACATACATAACATAACTTGACATTAACGTACATGAAAACTTCATAACTTTAAACATAATGCGGAAATTATTGCGTAGTGGTATCCCACACCGCCCTTCACTCGCTGCATCATCTCCAAGCCCACCAAGTAAAGCTACAAGCTTTTTATCTCAACCTGCAGTATGGAATATTCCTGATGAGCTGACGCTCAGCAAGTACAAACTTAAATCTCACAAAACATTTTCAATTAAACATCTTGAAACATTCTTCATCATAAAACATAAGCATGAACCATTTATGTTCCATTTATGCATTTCTTTTAACTTCCTTATCTTTCTTATGGGCCCCATAGTATACGTACCCTTAACATATAGCGCGCCGCCAGATACAGTTAGATGGGGTTGCAAGTCCCTAACTGCTCCAGGAAAACATAAGTGATTACACCCTCCCGTCTCGACGAGAAGGCGAATCCATAACTTTGACATAAAAATCCTCCACCTTGGTGGAGGTTGGTACGACACCTTACTTGTGTATTTTTACCAAGTTTCTTATCATTAGTGAGCATACTTTATGATGTCACTATATCATACATACTTAACATTTCGTTCATAAAACATAGCATAGCATCTTTAAACATGATATCTTTAACACATGGCATCTTGAAAACATCTTCAAAACATGACATCTTTAAAGCATTTTAACATATCTTGAAACATAGCATATTTGAACATACATATTATTTTTCCATACTACAGGTGAGGTTTGTACTTACCTTAAGTCCTATGCTCTTGACCCATTATTCCTCGCGATATCTCAACAGGTTCATAATCCTGTTTCAAAGGAGGTGTAAGATAAGGTTAACTTATCTTACCATAAACCATGGTATACGATGTTGGTATCCTTAACCAACATCCATGAGCAATCCTAGATGTGTGTGTTATATGTCCCCTCTAATATCTCTTGTAAGCCTGATTGGTCACTTTCTTCTTCATGGGCTTATACTTTACTTTATCTTGGTTCATAATCCATTGGGTTATTATCTCTTCAATAACCCTTGGTCTTAGCCCATTTCATCAATCTTGGTATCCTTTAGGGTTATATTGGGTAACCCTAAAGTCAACTCTTGGTCAACCCAGTCAACATGTGGTCAACTAAGGTCGACTCCCTTTGGGTTAAACGTTGGGCTATGGGCTTAGCCCAGTAACTCGGATATAATTCCGGTTACCGTTCGTAATCGGCTTGATTACCCATTTTTACCTTAAAACTCCATTTCATTATTTTTGGAAAACATTATATAATTATCTTCCAAAAATCTCATTAATTTTCTTGTAAAAAGCTCTTACTTCATTACTCTTGAAAATACTTGTCTAAAATCATCACTTTCTTTACTTCTTGGAAAAATGTGAAATTTCAATTCTAAACTCTTAAAAATTCCACTCTCTTCTTGAAAAATCTCATTTTCCTTTAACTTATGGAAAATCTCATTTTTCTCTTTAACTTGAGAGCTTTGGGTGTATAATCCCAAAAACTCTAAAAATTCATTTTCTTAAAACGGGACTTCATAAAATCATTACGGACTGAAAATCGCCATTGGAACGGTTTTCGTAGTCAAAATAACATTTTAGAGACACTTTACATTTTCTTGAAAACGTTTTTCTAAACCAAGTGCTGGAAATTCTCGGATTCCCAGAGCACTCTTCATAAAACCAACCCAGATTAAAAATCCATTCATTTTCTGAAAAACTTGTCTTCACTAAAGTTGTAGCTATCGAAAAATGCTAAAACTTTCATGTTTTGCACAAAACCCAGTTCTGGCTAGATCAGTATCAGTTTTCGTTTGAATGTGGGTGATCCTGAAAAACGGAGTGAAACTGGCTCCAGGAGTTAGCCACGGGTTTTCATAAAAATGAAGGCCTTTGGAGCCTTATTTTAAGATTCTGTTCATGTTGCTCTCTAGTAAAAGTTGTTCCGAACAACTTTCGTGTTTTAACTTTTAGCCCGTTCGGCCTCTAAGGACCTGATAATTTCACTTTCCCGAAACTGGCCAGTTTCGACTCCGAAATGGCAGTTTCGGTTGTTAATCCGGTTTTACGTCTTAGTTTGCGGATATATACTCGACCGATCACATCGGGAGCTTAAACATTAAACAAGCAACGTATCTAACGTCCCATGCATACATTCTTGTCCATACATCATACCCATGCAGCCCTTAAAACCGAAAATCCTATTCTATGGGTTGCATGGTTCTAGCTCTTGGATCTATCATCACATACATCATGTTCCTTCAAGCAAATCAGCCACTGCCTTAGGGCTGATTTGTGACCAAAATATAGGGAACTTAAATAACACATCTAGCATGCATCCTAGTCATTTTTCAAGCATAAAAATCATGCAAGAAACATCATAAAACAAGCCAACCAAACCCTAATCCCTATCAAGCACATACACCGAAAATAAGGGCTAAAAAAAGGAGATGGACTTATGTCCTTACAAACCCATCTTGAATCATAAGAAAAATGCTTATCTTGAGCTTAAATCTAAGATTAGTTCAAGAGGTTACCTTAACCCAAGTTAGGGTTTGAAAATCCCTTTTTTCTTCTTGGCTTGCTCACCCACGGATTTGGCTCCTCCATGGCTCACGGATTTTTGCAAGAAAAATAGAAATCCAATAACTTTTTGTTAGCTTCTTTCTTGCTCATCAAAACCGAGCTTTACAAGATGAGAAATCCAAGTTTTTCTCTTACCTTTTTCCTTCCTCCATGCTCACGGGTTTTTGCTCCAAGAAGCACCAAAATCCTTTCCTCTTGGTTCCATGGCTTGCTCCTTGGCTCACGGATTTTGGCTCCACCAAAGGGACCCGAAAATCTTCTTCTTGGCTCATCTCCAAGAGCCGAACTTCATGCATGGTTTACCCCATAAATTTTTCCAGATTTTCTCTCTTTCTTTCACTCCCCAAGCTCACGGATTTGTGCCCCAAAATGGGTCTCCATAGCTCACAAAATTTCTCTCTTTTCTCCCCTAGTGAAACCGAACACCACACATGCTCAAGCCCTTAGATTTTTTTTTTCAGATTTCTCCTCCTCTTTCTCTCTCTCTCTCTCCCTCGGTTTTCTCTTGAAAACTGGCAGCACTTTGCTGCTTGGAGGGTTGCCGAAAGTGATGGGGAAAAGGGAGGGTTGATGTCTTGCTTTCCTCCTTAAAAATTGGCTTTATGTCAAGTCTCTTCCATCCATCTCTTAGCTGGCCGAATCCAAGGGAGAATGGACTGCTTGCTGCCGAAAATTGAAGGGGAAAGGAGGGGGACATGCAGCAGATTTTGTGGAGGAAAAGTGAGGGAAAAGCTTTGCTTGCATTTGTGGTTTTGGTTGACTCACCTTTTTCCCTCAAAAAAGGGCTTTATCACATGCTTTCTCTTCCCTTAAAGTGCAGCCGAGTATGAAGGAGAATGGGGGCCTTGTGTCCGGATTTTTGTTGAAGGAAAGAGGGAGTAGTTGGCTAAAGGAAAAGGAGATGTGATGGTTGGTTACTTTTCCTTGATTTATGGCTTTATGCCTTGTCTTTCTTTTCCATCTTTTCTCATGCTTTTGTGCTTTCTTTTTCTTGTTTTCTTTTCTTTCTTTTCCATTGAATTGCCGAACTTTATGGGGAAGCCAAGGGCCATTGTGTGTCCGGATTTTTGGGGAGAGAATCACAAGTTCACATGCTTATTTGGTTAGTGTCACAAGCATGGGCTTGTCCTTGACTTGGTTGGAATTGGAAGACCATTTGGTTACCAAAACTAAACCATTTCCTTTCCATTTCTTCTAGTTGTTGGCCGGCCATTAAGGGGGAGGATGGGGGCTGTTGATGGCTGAAAATTAGGAGAGCCAAGTGGCATCCTTTGGGTGGTGGAGAGGGCTCCACACCTCACCAACTTAGTTCACACTTATTCCCTTAAAATAAGGGTCTTGTTTGCCATTTTTCCTCTTCAAAATTAACTCATTTCCTTTCCTTTGTGTCACACAAATATTAAAAATATTGTGCTCCATATTTTGGTCCAAAATTCTTTCTTATAAAAATTGAACCGAAAACTTTCTTTCTCCAATTTTTTTTTGGAGACCTTTTTGCCCTTTAATTCTTAATTCGGTGTGCTTGATTTCTAGGGTGGTTTTTACGGCTTATTTTTGCTTTCTTGACCATAGAAAGCTTTTTGCAGTCTCTTCTTACACTGCATTTTATCATTTTTTGAGGTCAACATTTTTGACCCGTCCTTGGTCAAACTTTGACTTTTTCGATCAAAGTTGACTTTTTGGTCAAACTTTTGACTTTCTTAAAATTTCATCATTTTTCATTCTTTTTCTTTCCTTTTCGTCCTTTTTGACTCAAAATGCCGTTTACCAATCTTGGCATTTTATTTCGAGTCTCATAGCCGGTTTAAAAGAAAATTCTAACCTTGGCTAATAAAATTACGAATTTCACATGTGATTCATAATTTTCCATGAAATATCATAAAAACACATCATGTGGACTTCTAATTTCTAATAAAAAGAGAAATCTTAAGTCCATGAAAATTCCGGGTATTACATATGGATCCCAACAAGAATTGAAGGATATCACGAGCCCAACCTATTCTTCTTCACGACCAAAGATCAAGTCAAAACTATCACCCACGAATGGCCAAAAAAAAAATCCAAAGAACCAAATCAATAGAAGAAAGAGTTGTTGCAGTTGCACTCTCCGTTCTATCACGATCTAGTTGCAATCCATTTAACACTAAAGGTCCCTAAACTTGTCACCTTTTGGTAACTTATCTCCTGAACTTTTAATTTTGGTAATTTACCTTCTCAACTTGCTAAATTGTGACAACGTACCTCCTATAAGTTAATTTTCGGTTAAATTAGTTATGAGAAGCCCACATACCCGTCATGTGAAGACGGAAAAACCCATTTCCAGCAAAAACTTTCTAAATCTAACACAAATCCTAATTCAAATGTTCCAATTTCAATTCTTATATTTAGTGTAAAATTAACTATAAGGGGTACATTACTACAATTTAGTAAGTTTTAAGGGTAAATTGTCAAAATTAAAAATTTGTACTGAAGAGTAACAAGTTCAGGGGATATTAGTGCAAAAAACCATATTATTCGTGTAGTGACCCGCCTACAAAGCCCATTAGATTAGTGCTTAAACTAAGCATTTACTTATTATTACTTCAAGTACATAGACTTAGGTACTTATATATTCGCAATAATTTTTTTCATAACTTATCTAAAATCTTTTGTCATATACTCACCATATCATAGGAAAATAAATTTTCATGGGGTCTTATGTATCATAAAATTTATATAATATAATCTAAAAATTTTATAATAATAATAATAATAATAATAATAATAATAATAATAATATTTAAAATAGCTTTTGCGGATAAATTGCGTAGTAATATCCATATCGCCTTCGATTGCTCATCATCTTCAACCACATATTGCCAACTATGCACAAAGCTGCAGATTGCTTACCTACAGTATGGATATAACTAATGAGCTTTCACTAGGCAAGTTCAAATATAGATCTCGCATTGCTTGAAAACATGAATCGTATATGTAGATGCATGATCCAATTATGAAATTTAAGATGTGATCCAATTATATTCAATTAGGGATGCCTTATTTTTCATTATAAACTTATTATCTTTCTTATTTGTGGGCTTCTATGTGTACTTATTGGGTGCACACATTCGTCAGAAAGTTAAGGTTTGCAAGGTCCCTAACAATTATGGGAATAAATCTGGAATTTTAAACTAGAACATAGCATAACATGACAGAATCCTCTACTATCTAAAGGGAGGTTGGAACGATGCCCTACTTGTCTTGAATTAGTTTTAGTCTTAATTATTTTAGAATTTGAGTATGCCTAAAATCATACTTTAACTTAAAGTCTTATTTAAAGACGAGGTCTAAGACTAACGTTCCTTAACAATGAACTTATTATTTATGATACAATGGCGTAACATAAAGTTGAAATCATGGCATAATCTATATTATAGCATAAATGTAAAGTATGGCATTCACATAGTGTGGCAAGTATGTAAATGTGACATACTTGTGAATCATGGCATAAATATAAGTGTGGCATATACGTAATTGTAGTATGTCATAATATATCATGTACATACTTAGAACATGACAATCATGTAATTCATAGCATACACATTATCACTTTGTAAATATAGGCATAACATTCCTAATATAGCATGTGCCTATTTCATGATTTGACAAAAACAATATTTTCATGTTGTAGACGATATTTGTACTTATCTTGCTCACAACAAAATTACTTCCTTCTAAGCCATAGTATAAAATTCCCTTCTTAAAATTTATCTAAGTCAAGTATTAATTTATATACTCTTTGGATAAGGTTAATTCTAAATTCCCCTTCAAGAAGAATTTAAGATTTAATCTACATAAGCTATGATTATGAGACTATGGTATATTTTCAACTTTTAAATCATAAATTCTTTCTTGGAAAATTAGATTTAAAGTTTTAAATTCAACCTTAGTGTATTACTTTATAAAAAGTATATCTTTCAAAGTAGAATATACTTTATAAGAAGATACATCATAAATTTTTTTTTTTAATTTCCCTCTCTCTCTCTCTCTCGTTTTCTTCATTTTTTTTTGGATCGCCTGGCCACTGTTGCCGCCGAGACAGGCACTGCAGTGCCCTGGGCCTGTCCCAGGGCTGCAGTGGTTTGGCTAGTCCCCCAAAAAGTTCTCTGTTTTGTATAACTTTAAAAAATCATATCTTTCAAACCGTGGAGAATTTGGCAAAAGTTTTTTTAATGAAAAATGTTCGTCTACATGTTATCTAAAGTTTTTATATGATAGCCAAGTCTAATTTTTAATATAAATACTTCATTTTTTGAAAAATCCGAAACTCGACAGTTTTTAACCATTTTCATCGAAAAATCAAAATTTCACTTCTTGAAAATTTTGAAAGTCATACATAAACACCATAGTTCAATGTTCCATAGTTTTTGTAATTTTTCTTGATAGTTTCCATCTAATAGAAACACATTTAAATTTCTAAAACTCTCAACGAATAGATTGAAGTTCAAAATCTCTGATTTAAATTCAATTTCTAAAAATTCTACACTAGCCATGATAAAAACATGAATATATTCATAATCAAAAACTCTATATTGCCAAATCACCAATTCTAGAAATTTCGACTTCATTTCTACTTAAATATTAATCCATCAAAAAAAAAAAACTAAAAGAGTAATAACTAAAGTTTCGGTCGGAAAACGAGTTTTTGCCGGAAAAGGAACTAGATCTTCCTTAAGAAGAACTTCTTGAAGGGGCTTGAAGGATTTCTTCAAACTCTTACGAAGCTAGGATAGTGTTTGAAAGGTGGGAAAATGTGAAGGAAAATGTAAGATATTAAGAGAAAATATTCCTATGAAAACTTAAGAAAATTGGGAACTAAACTAGAGAGAATTTTTAGAGAGAGAGGCAGAACTTGGTTCTTGAGGTGTGAAGAAATGGTAGAGGGTGGATGCCTATTTGTAAGCTTTGCTAATGACTTTAGGATTAATTTGTTAATAACCTATCTTGATAAATTTTAGAAGGCTAATCATGGTCAATTCAAGATTAAGAAAACTTTTCTAGGAAGACTTTTTTCTTAGCCATTGATCTTTTAATCCTTATCCATTTGTACCCATTGGATCAAAAATTCACATTTTCTTAAAAAAATTGAAGATATTATCATTAACGGATGAATTCTTGGATTGCTAATTCAACATAACAGTATTTTCCTTTGTCTTCCCCTAGCACAACTCCCAAGGTCCTATGTTACTAAAAAGTTAATCCATCTATCTGTTGCAAAACTTGCCCATCAAGTTTTTGGACTGGAAAAAGGTAAATAGTTTAAATCTATATGTTTGTAAAAGTTAGCCTCCAAGTTTTTGTACTGATAAAGTAACTCAGTAAAAATCTTATCTGTTATCAAGATTTATCTACTAAGTTCCCATACTGATAAAGATGATCTGTCTAAATTTCATCTGTAAGAAGTTAGACAATCCAATTTTTAATACAAGATTTTTATATGCAGATAAATCCTATCTAGGACACTCTAAGATTGTTAATTCTTATACTGTTAAAACTGTTGAAATATTGTGTTTTATTATTTGATAATTTTATACACAAGTATCAATTGGTCGCTTTTTACTATTCAAACCTTTTTGAATAATAATATGTGACCTAAGCTAATTATTATGTGACAAACTTAATAATTTTCACATTATAAAAATTTATTTCAGAACTTTAGGTTAAAAGTATAACCTAAATTATTTGGATGAATTAACTTATTAATATACAATAATTCCTTATCAAATTATATTACAATTCGTGGAGAGCAAAATGTACAGGAGACCCACGCATTGGCTCTGATGTTAGCAATTTCAGAATGATACATTTTTGGGAGAATAGGGATTTTAGATTTAGGAGAGAGCGAGAGAGAGAGAGAGAGAGAGATAGGAAAAATAAAGAGAAAAAATTAAAAGAGGAAGGGAATGGTCCAAACCAAGAGACAACAATGGAGGGCATAAAGAAGAAGAAGGAGAAGAAGAAAATGAAGACAAACGACGAAGTTCCGAAGGCACGAGTGGTGTCGCCGTATTTTATCAGCAGCGACAAGGAAACGACGGCGAACGACTACGCTCGGAAAGCGCGCAAAAGCAGTCGTCGGGACGTCGTCGAAACACGGGTGGTCTCTCCGTACTTTCAGAAAGACGGAGACAAGGGAGCGAAGAATCCAGAACCCACTCGGAAGAGGAGGAAGCAAAACGACGCGGTTCTCCTTCCGTCGCGCGTGGTGTCGCCGTATTTCGTTAGTAGCGGAATCGAACAAGTTGCTGAGAAGAAGAAGAAGAAGAAGAAACTAGAGGAAAGGAATCTGGAGGATGTGCTTTGTCGATACGCTTACAAGCCAATCAAAGAAGACAATGGAGAAGAAGAGGAAGAGAAATCGAAATCGAAATCGAAAGGGAAAGTGAAGAAAATGGTGGAAAAGAGGAGGAAAGAGAAAAGAATACTAGAAAAAGAGAGAAAAGAGGGTGAGAAAACGAAGAGGAAAGATGTTCTGAATGCGGCACAGAAGCGAGATGAGGCATACAAGAGGAAGACTGGTGGAGATGGTGATGATGATGATGATAACAAATGGAAGCCTCCACCTTCTGAGATTCGTCTTCTCCAACACGATCACTTTCACGACCCTTGGAGGGTTTTGGTCATTTGTATCCTTCTTAATCGGACTTCTGGTTCTCAGGTAACAACACAAAGTCTAATTTTTTTTTTTTAATCTTTTATTATTATTATTATTATTATTTTGGGTTTGGGGATCGAAAATGTGCATAATTTTCTACTTGCAGACAAGAAGAATTATATCGGAGTTCTTCAGTTTGTGCCCGAATGCAAAAGCTGCAACTGAGGTTGCACCGGAGCAAATACTGAAGATTATAAGAACACTTGGTCTTCATCATAAAAGGGCTGTGATGATACAACGTTTTTCTCGGGAGTATTTGGGACAAAACTGGACTCATGTCACTCAGTTGCATGGTATTGGCAAGTAAGCCCATCCCCTGCCCTTTTTTTTCTCCTTTGTGTTGTGGAGATACATTTGTTAGTTAATTTCAAAATTTACATGATGTTTTTTTTTTTTTTTGGTGGATTGTTGATAGGTATTGGGCCGATGCGTATGCAATATTTTGTACAGGAAAGTGGGAAAGGGTAAACCCAACTGATCACATGCTAAATTATTACTGGGAGTTTCTCCGTAGCATTAGACACACTTTGTGAGAAGACATAATTTGTTTTGAGTATGCAGCTATGATTCATGTTAGGATCTGGTGTTTTTCTCTGAAAAGTTAAAATGAAGGAGAAACAAAAAGAAAAAAGGGTTGCGAAATGCTGCAAATAGAATAGATATATATGATGTATGTTTTGTGTCTAGCTAACATAATCTTTTTGTAGTCGACATGTATGAACTCTCCTATAATGAAACCTCTTTCTCTATCTTTATCTCTCTCTCTCTCTCTCTCTATATATATATATATATATGTATGTATGCATATAAATGTTTGGTACTAATTAGTTCCGAGCAATAGGCTTAAGGTTTGTCATTATTTTACCTTTAATAAAATTATGGTCCTTAAATTTACAGCAACGGGTTCTTCTTGTTTAAGCAACCAAGTCCAACAATAGCTTATGTGTTTGTGTGAATGATTTGTTTGTCGCGACATTCTAACTTGTTAGCCTCTACGACAACATATTTGTTCTCTCCATTTACAAAATTCACTGATAAGTGTTTCTTCTTATATCTCATTGATACCTAGCTATCAGAAACAAATTGCTGAAATTTTAATTGAAATTACCTTCATTATCACAAATGAATTATTTGAGCTAGATTACAGCAAAAAGTTACAGGGTTGACAGAGTCCAGAGGAGCTTAGAGCTTACTGCAAGAGCAATACTGCAAGGCATCTTTGTTCTCAATGCATTGATTCTTGCTCTGTGTCAGTGATATAGATTATTTCTTGTTCCGATTTTCTGGTGCGCTGTTAACATTTCATGTTTCTTATTAACTAGGTATTTTTTAGAAGTCAAGAATAGTGTTAACAATCTGTCATGGAGCATTGTTGTGTACACAAATAAGTATATGTTTCTGCTCTTTGAGTTCCTAAGCAACCGTCTTTGACCTTTATTTTCCCCCATTCACATATCATTTATCAATGTAACCATTGATTGAAATTTCTTAGATGTCCGAGAACAAGTGTCTGTAGTAGTATGTCAAGACCACAAGATTCTGTTTCGTGAATTTGGATTTTTTTTTTTTTTTTTTTTTTCATAAAATACTTTGACAACCATCTTGAAAGGAACTGCCAAGAATCTATCTTTGTTAATTTAGAATTCGTATTGAAAAATATTCTCGTGTCAGACATGGTTAAGCTGCATCCAACATTTAAATTAATGAAATCCATTTTGATAAAAATATTAGTGCTGTTATTACTTGGTGAGGAAATCAAAGGACAACATAACGGCTAACCATATTTTATGAGCTCTTTAAGGTCTATTTTCAAACCCCCTCATGCTTGTTGTTTTTTTATGTTTGCATCAAAGAGAAACTACGCAAGTGTGGTCTTGATGGATTTATATAACAATATAACGCAATTTTTTTTTTCTCCTTTAATTTTTATTTTATTTATTTATTATTATTTTTAGGTTGTGATCTTTGTAAACCTGGGAGTTTTCTGGTGTACGTCTTAACATGGAATTGTCGAAAGCAATGCAGTTGACCTGATCTTGTTGTCCTGCAAGTTTTTGTATCCATTACCATAACTAAGAATAGTTTCCATTATTATTTTATTCGTACCAAACTGTTGAATTTTTATGGTTTGAGGATTTATATGCCACACAAATAGGATTAGCATGTTGGCGTCTGTTAGCTCTTGAAGGTTTTTATTTTTATTTTGTTTTTATTTTTATTTTTTTCCAAGTGCTATTTGGATTGATGAACAAAGGTGAAAAAGGCTAACTGATCAATTAAAAAATGAATTCCTAGCAAAAAGGACTAAACAATGAGTGCAATTCAGATTGTACCAAAAGCATCCTGCTATGTGGAAACCATGTCAAATTTATGAAGACATACCAGCTTTATTAGTTGTGTTTAGGGTGTTTCTGTAATGAAGTCAAACCGTGGCATCTTTTTCATCAATGGTGGTTCTTTTTTTTTTTCCTCTCATTTTCTGGACGGTCTCCCCGACATATCTCAAGGAACCCTTCCTTTGATGTTTTCTTGCCTTCCATGTTCCATGGTAGGACTTCTAACGCTTCTCCCTTTGTGTAATCAGGAGTTTGATCTTATCTGGTTACCGTTCTGAGAGACCAACTCTTTTCCATGTGTCTAGTTGGTCCTTACATTGACTCTGTGAAAATGAGAAATAATAATAACAAATAAAATCATAACCAGAAGTGTCAGTGCACTCATTGAAAATATTTTGTTTTAGGCCATGAAAAGGTCATTTGAAGTTCCTAGATTTTTAATAAAAAGGTCATGCGTTGCTTTGTGCTAGGATGAGAAGTAAATTCTAGATCCAAATAAAGTCATTAAACAGTTAAACTACTAGTTTTAGGCTTCGTGTTTTCTTGTCTTAGAGTCTTCCTTGGGGCTTTTCATAATTACATGTTAACAATATTCAAATGCCGCTGTGTACTGTTAGCTTGCTCATGCTTGGTTTTTTATTGTGCAGCTCAGAGTTTGTCGAAGGGGAAGTGGTGTTACACCTAGTTGTTGAGAAAGGTCTTCATGTAGAAGAACTTGTAAGTTTGTTAATTGCATTTCAAATTACTATTAAAATGTGAATAACATATCTGAAAGATAACTGCAGAATGCTCTGAATATTTTTATACTGTTTTTGGAAATAAGACTCACCAATGGATGACTTGGTTATGCTGCTCTAGCATAAATTGCACCAATGGTTAGAATATCAACAATTTTTTATCAAATTCGTAGCGGTTTATCCAACATAGCATCCACAACTTACGTCTTAGCTTAAGGGTTCAATTTGGGTGGCATTATAAATTTTAAGCATGAACATCAGCTTTCGTTGCTAATGTTGGTTTTGTCTGAATAAATATGAGGAGTTTCTGTCTCATTTACTTGTTGGTCACTAAAACTGATTGATCGATATAACACGTGTTTTCTATTTTGGTTATTCTGACAAAATTTTACTTTTTTGCCCGATTCTCTAACTTGGCCGATGCTATTTATAATTAAGGTTGTCATTCTTTCAATTACCAAGTCCTCCTTAACAACCGGAAGAAATTGCTAATTTAAATAAATGTTAGTATTTGACCTCGTATAGTCTCCAAAGAGTTTGTGATTTCTCCGAGAAAAGTAATACAATACATTTTTAGGTCATAAAATTCTTGCCCCATGAGGCAGCTCTTTCTACAAGTGCAAATAACTTTCGCTTACCAGTACCAATAACGTCTAGTTTTATGCATTTTGAACGTGATGATTCAACAGCTATGTCTACGCTATTGAAAACATTATAAAGCATTGAATTATCCGTATAACAGCAATCGAGCGGCAGATTAGGTGGTTTTCAGCATCTTCTTCGCCCCAGCAAGGGATTGGGCTACCATACTAGGTACTGAGTCTTACAGTCCTAATTTCAGAAAAACATTAGTAACTTCTAACGTTCTTAATTCCCATTTTTTCCATTTTTTTTAAAGTACGTATACTCCAGTTGTAGTTTGGTCCGTCATTCGACCATCTTCAATCTGGTCTGCTTCGACAACGACTGTAGATCTATCAAAAGTCGATGTTACCAACGTTTTCTAGGATACCCTCATGAAACTTTGGCTTGGTTTTTCTTACAACCATTTTCTTTTTAGTGCTCATTATAGACAGGATGAAACACATGATTTTAACCTTTTAATCTTTTAATGAGAGTCTTAACTTGATTTATTTTAAGAGGATGCCTAATCCTCTTTTCCTTTTCATTGATTTTTTTAATCAAATAAACGTTTTTATCTATATTCCAAACAAATTTATCTTTTTCTCTCTCTACATATATACCATTTTGACTCAACATTTTGTACCTATATATATTCCATTCAAATAATTTTTCATCAATCATCTTATTTTCAAAAATGATTTTAAAATAAGAGATTTAACAGAATCAGGGGATGATGTATGCTACTTGTTCGGCAAATAAATCTATTGATAATTTATGTGAATCGAGGCTCCTCGTTTCAATCATCAAATCTTTAAATTCAACAACATAGATAATATAATTATCTGTCACATACTAACATAAATATATATATATATATATATATGAGATATAGCATGTCATTTATTTATAAAATAATTCTCTTATAAATTTTTTTTTTTCATATCAACTTGTTAAAAATATTTTTCCATAACTTTTTTTTTTTTTTGGTTGAAATATTTTTCCACATTTGTTTCATAAAATATTGAATAATAAAAATTATTCACCTTAAACAAGCCACTGTGCACATTTCCACTAACATCATGAATTAAAAAATAAACAATATGAGTAAATTTTTTTAATTGATCATAAAAGTTTCAAAATCCCAGTGAGTAAGATAATGAAATAAAAAATTTACGTTTTACATATTATAGTTTTAATAATTGATGTCCTACACTAAATAACTGTCAACTCTAATCTTCACTTTTAAATACCAACTTATATGACATATGAGTTATCATTCTTTATTGATAAGTGATTAAAGTATTATCCCATCAATTGTTAACTTTTACTAATGAAAAGATGATATGTGAATTAATATAAAAAAGTTAAGATTAGAGTTGTTATCTCTAGCATTACTCTAAAATAAATAATGAAACTGTTTAGAAAGAGATAAGAACTAAAAAAATACAAGAAGTAAAAGTGAATTGTTAAATTTATACTCAGGAAACAAAGTTTAATGCTGAAATGCAAAAAATAAAATAAAATAAAATTGCACCTCATTGTAGATAGAAAGTCGACCTAAAATTGACTAGTGTACTTGGAAAATTAAAGAGTAAAAAGTTGTCCTTTTATAATTGAAGTGTAAAAACATGCAATATTCTCCCTTCTATATATAGTTAATAGATATATATAGGTGGTCTCACTTCCGGCATACAATTTTTGACGGATATGTCCGGCGCTTTAACGTGAATCATTCAATTAAAATTGAGTGGCTCGATTATAATACGAGTAGTTGAAGGGCATATTGTATTAGTAATTGACAAGCTCTGTACGCAAAATTTACAGACGTTAAATTCACATCTCCATAGAAGATGGGGAAAGTGATTTACAGGGTTTTACAAAGAAAATATGACAGTGGCACCAAAGTAGATCTCTATCGAATGTAAGGACCTGCCTTACGTAGACTGTTACCGTACTTACTTTACTTAATTACTTAACTTACTTAACCTTAGAAAATACTGAAATTTTTTTTTTAAACTCAATCTAACCTCATAGTTATATATAGGTATACATGTTTAATCAAGTATTGAAGTTTAAAAACATTTTAGCTTTTTTACAAATTATACTAAATACTTGATACCTGCATTGTTAAATTAACATAACATAATACAAATATTTTTCCAAAACATGTGGTAGTGTCCAACCCAAAGTTTCATAGTCTGCCGTGCCATCCTCCACAGTATTGTATCACACATCACCAGTAGGTTGCTTACTTACAGCATAAACATAAGTTATGAGCTTTCACCTAGCAAGTACAACTTTTCTTCTGCAAAACATTTTCAGTAAAAGAATGCATGAACCAATTATGCTTTCTTAGGTTAATATCTTTTTAGGCCCCTTACATAACATGAGTGTATGTACCGTGGCACGCAGTCATGAGTGGTTGGATCGGCCAGTCCAATCTAATTCAAATCATGGACCAAACCCACGCTCGTGGTAGGTCGGTATGACACGAGGAATCATACTTGAAAAGAGTTTCTAAAACAGTTTCTTTCTGGAAAACAGTTTCTTTCTGGAAAATAGTTTCTTAAAAACAGTTTCTTACTTGAAACTTGATCTTATTCTTACCATGTGATTTATTATTAGTAAGCATACTTTCATGATGCCGCAACACATAACATAAAACATATGTATCACATACATTAATGCATGAACTTTGAAAAACATGCAAATCAGTAAAACATTTTGCCTAATGCTGTAGGCGGAGTTGTACTTACAAGTTGTCCTACGCTTTCAATTTATTGTCCCATCAAGGTACGACAACAAGTTATTCTCCTGTTTGTTGGAAAAATCGGATCCGGTATCAGAGTTACGGCGTAGTGGAGGTTTTAAAATTTTTATGCCGATTCGGAAAAGAAGCTCATGATGCATATAACAATAAATTAAATTTATGATCAATCGTACCTTATTTCTTGGACTCCAGAATTGCTAGAGCTTTTGACCAACGTGTCTTCTCTACTATTCTCGAGTTTCATATCTCAGAGTGTGTGTGGGCACACGTTCTATGAATCCAAGCGACCGGTAGTACTTTCTGAAGTCTAGATCCCTCCTTCTCAATTCCGATGATCCTCGTTGAAAATATAATTCAACTTCTTTCTTCAAAACTACAAAACAGGAACCGGTTAACCTCCTATGAAAATTATCACTCGGTTTGATCTTCCTCACAGTTTCGATTCAATGGAATTTTCTCTCCTTTTCTCTCACAAGATTGCCGATTTTTTGATGTGGAAGAAACCCAAATTGTTTTTCCTCTCACTCTCAAAAAAAACGTTTTCCCTTTTGAAAAAATACAAAAGTTAGTTTTTCAAGAACTCCTAGCCTTTATATAGAAGTCCAATCCTTTTCAAAATTCATCTCCTTCTTGAAAAATAATTAATAATTATTTTTCTGATAAATTTTGAACCAAAAGATCATACAACTTTAGGGCTAGATTCATTAAACCTAAAACGTTTTTCCAATGGGAGATTATCCCACAAAAAATTTGGCCACAAGGAGAATAAAAGGTTGATTGGTGGTTCAAATTTTAAATCAAGAATCTAGACTAGTCAAAAGATCCTAGTCCTATCTAGATTCAAATTTCTTTTTAACATTTTCGAATTTAAATAAAATTCACATATTTGAATAAATATTTTCCACAAATATTATCCATATTAATTAATTTAAATCAATGGAATATTTCAAATTTTCTTACAAAAACCGTGCACCTCTTTTAATTAGGAAAGAAAAATCCATTAAATAATCTTCATTATTTAAACCAATTAATAATTTAATGTTAGGAATATATTTAAACAATTTTGAAACAAAATTTTCTTCCCTCCACACAATTAAAAAACGTGCACCTCTTTTAATTAGGAGAGAAAAAAATTTTGTTTTCCAAAATTCAAACACAATCTTATTTTCAAAAATCAAATTAACCAATCACATATTGACAAATCATTTGTCTACAAATTTTACATGTCCAATCCTTTCTGGATTGCATGTAAGAGAGTACCATGTCTTAATAGACATTACTAAATTCTATTTAAATTTACCGATCTCATGAGGAACAAATCCCGAGATGCTATACGGAACTATATGAGCTAATAGAGGGACCCGATTGAAATATGTAAAGAGACTTCTATAATTGTAAAAAATTAATCCTAGATTAATTATTCATCAATTATCAACTTCAAAACTATTCCACTAAAAGTTTGAAGCTGAACTCCTGTTTACATACCGTATTACGAAAGCTCTCTCACGTAGTGCTTCTTCCATGATTTATTCATCGCTTGCTTAATCCCCATATGTTATCCATGATTGAATTAAAGACTTTTTCCGTTTTACCTTTTCAATCCTTTTAACTTAAAGTTCCATTATTCTCCATAGAAAGAACCACTAATTGTAAAACCATAAAATTGGTAAACCACCAGAGAACACAAAGTAAACCGATAGTCAAGATCTTGTTATACTATCTTTCAATCCTCGAATAATGCCTTTAAGTAGATAACATCTACTATCAATAAGATAGCTATGGATTCCATATCTGTGACGCCCCCTTACTACGTAGGGCCGTCACGCCTTACTTACTTACTTGAAAATTTGGGGATATATTTTTTTTTTTGAAACTTACTTATAAAGCATTTGTCTTTAGTAATACATCATTACTACTTAAGTAAACATTACTTAAGATCTTTAGTTCCAAAATACCATGATACATAACTTGTCTTCATCATGTATATATTTACAAAACTTCTTTACTTATCAAAAGATTTGCAGAAACTATGTGTAGTGGTATCCATACCGCCTTCGTCCGCCGCCACACCGCTCCAACAATGCCCAGCATTAAGCTGCGGGTTTCTTACCTACAGTATGAAATATAACTGAATGAGCTTTCGCCCAGTAAGCACAAACATAATCTCACAAAACATTAATACATCTTGAAAACATTCATCATTATATGCATATGCGTGAACCATTTATGTTCCATTTATGCATTTCTTTTAACTTTCTTATATTTCTTATGGGCCCCATAGTGTACGTACCTTTATCATATAGCGCGCCTCTAGATACAGTTAGATGGGGTTGCAAGTCCCTAACTGCTTCAGAAAAACAGAAGTGAGTACACCCTCTTACAACAACGAGAAGGCGAATCCATAACTTCATCGTAAAAATCCTCCACCTTGGGGGAGGTTGGTATGACACTTTACTTGTGATTTCTTACCATGTTATTTATCTTTAGTGAACATACCTTATGATGTCACTATATGATAACATACTTTTTATCTCATTCATAACATGGCATGGCATTCTTTTCATTCATAGCATTTGCAAACATGGTGTAACGACCCACCTAGCGTAGGCCGCTACCTTGCTTGACAACATACATTCATACATGTTACTTACTTACTTACTTAGCTTGTAAAACACAGCGGAAATTTTTTATTTTTATTTTTATAGTACACAAAATTATGTACATAAACTTAAAATATTGTTTCTGTGCATAAACATATTAACTATTACTTATAAAACATTTCTTATCTCTCATAAGTATATACCACTCAAAAATGCGTAGCGGTTCCATATACCACGATTTACAGCGCTTGAACTCGCTATTCCCCATCGCATCAATATCAGCTGGCAGGTGACTTACCTACAGCACAAACTCAAAACGGTGAGCTTAAAGCCCAGTAAGTACAACTCCTAGGCCGTAATTAAATAATAACAATATGACATTTAAAACATAACAACTTAACCTAACATATAACATTACATAACATATACATAGCTTACTACTTAGCATAGCATACATAGCATACAATACATAACATAATTAACATAACGTATAATACATGACATACGTAGTATAACACATAGCATGCATGGGTCATATTATGATTCATTATTTTCCTTACATCTTATGGGCCCTTAGTCTGCGTGTTCGTATCCGGAGCGCGACTATGGATTGTCTGGGGCGGCCAAACCAATTCCAGTTCAATCCACAGTCCAACTCGACCTGGCGCGGGTGGTACGACATGACTCTTATTTTCTTACTTAAACTTGTTTACGTGTAAGCATACATTTCTGATGTCATCTTTCTAACTTGATTCTTTCTTATCTTATCTTAGCATATAACCATATACTTAGCATTTTTCATGTTGCATACATGGTACTTAGCATATAACACAGAGCACATCATCGAGTCTAATAGTATAATCCTAATAGCTTGTGCTGTAGACGGTGTTGCACTTACCGTCTGTACTTCAGTTGTTTCGCAGATCCTCTTCCGAGCTCCGCTGCAGGACTCCTCCTGCTTGATTAAAGGACGTACGTCAGTCTTCTATTCCATCTTTATCGTATGTTGGTACTAACCAACATTCATGCGGGTTTTTCGGCTATATGTCCCCCTAACGTGAAGCCATTTGTAACCCATAGGGTTACGTTGAAAAAATCTTTCCGTGTACTTAGCCCATTTATAAAAATATTGGGTTAGGTCGAAACCTACCCTAGGACTTGTATAAAAACTTAATTCTTATTAGGTCAACCAAAGTCAACCATTTCGAGTGCTAAAGTCAACCCTCTTCAGGTTAACTCGGGGCTTCGGGGCAAAGCCCGGTAATTCGGGTGCTAAATCCCGGCTACCTTACGTTCTACATTTTTCTTTGAAAAACTTAGCTTAAAATCCTTTTCTTTGAAAACTTTAACTTAAAAACCTTTTTCATACAAAGACTTAGCTTAAAACTTAAATTTCATAACTTGCTTTCTTAAAAATTTCGTAGATCTTGGTCCATATTTTTATAAAATGTTCAAGGGTCGGAAACTGCTTTTGGGACAGTTTCCGTGCTTGAAATAATGTGTTAAGTCCGAAAATAATTTTTTTCCTAGTTTGGTTCTACAAAATTATGCACAGGATTTTGTTGAATCCTGCACAGTTTTCAGATTTTAGGTTACAATTAAAAATCCGTTTTGATTTGGAAAAAGTTTCCTTCACGAAAGTTCTAGCCCTCGGAGAGTTCTAAAACTTTCGTGTTTTACACATTTTCTGATTCTTTACCGATTGGTGTCAGTTTTAAATCGAAAACAGACTTAACTTGAAAACTGGGTCTTACTGACCCACCTACGGTTTTTATTGAAAAAGTAGGCCTTTGGAGCCTTATTTTGGCAAAATGCCCGCGCTACCCCCTAGGAAACACCCTATTCTACAACTTTCATGTTTTACGTTTTTGCCCATTTGGCCTCTATCGGCCAACTGTGACGATTTACCGAGACTGCCCCCTGGGAACCCGAGAGCAGTTTCAGTTTTTAGGTTTATTTGTTACGTCCTATGGCGCGGGTTCTAGCTCGACCGACCACTTCGGGAGTTAGGTCAAAAACATGCAGCGTGTCTAGTGTCCCCTTACGGCTAGCTAAGCCATCCCACGTGTTCGTGCAACCCATGAAACCGAACCTAAATTGCCTAGGGTTGCACGGTTCCTCTAACCAACATACAACATTCAATTCTTACATTCTTGGTTCATAAAATCCGAGGCATACATGCAACATAAAAACTAACCTAATGGGAACATAAAGCCTAGAATAACCCTAGCATGTATTCTAGCAATTTCAAGCACAAAACCGAGCTTAAAAAGCATGCACAAAACAAACCAACCACTCGGCTAGCCTAACCAAACCACTCGGCACATCAAGCATGCATAGGGCAGAAATTAAACCACATGCATGGGCTTATGCCCTTACAAATTTTTGGCACAAATTACATATAAATCAAAGCTTAAAAACCAATTTAAAAGCTTAAGAAAAATTTTAGAATTTTACCTCAATGGTGTGTGGTATTCGGCCCTAGGGTTTGGTTAGCCAAATTGACTCCCCCTTGCTCCCTTGGTTTCCTAGGCTCGGCTGATCACTCCTTGGCGCAATAAGCACCAAATTTTGGCTCCTTTGGCTGGTTCCCCTCTTTGCTCGGCCACTAAGAGTCACTTGGCCCAAGGCTGAAATTTTTTTTTTCTCCTTTCTTTCTAGCCTACCCGAGGCTGTCCTAAGGGCACAAATAAGCCTCAAAACTCACCCAAACTCACTCCTATGGCTCGGCTAGTCCACCCGAACCCTTAGCCCCAATTTTTCCTCAAATTTTTGGTCTCTCCCTTCGGTCTCCCCTGCACTATGGCTCACGGCAGTGGCTGCTCTAGGCTGCCAGAATTTTTCTTTTTCTCTCCCTCGGCTCCTAGACTCTACCCGAAGATGAAGATGAAAGTTTGGCTCACAAAATTTCTGAACTCTCCCTTTCTTTCTCTCTCGGCCTTAGATGAGCAGAAAAATGGCAAGAGGTTCACTAAGTTTTGTGAATAAAATGAATAGGGTGGAGCTCTATTTATAGACAACTTTCAAACTTTGGGAAATTAGACTTTTCTCCCCAAAATTTTTGAAAGTTTAGCCTTGTTTCTAGCTTGGTGGCCGAACTTTTGAAGGGTGGAGGCCATCTCATTGTGAGTTGTCATGGACATGTGTCAAGCTTGGATTGGGCCACCATACCAAAGAGGATAAGGATGAAGTTCTCTAGAAATTTCTTGAACCAGTCTTTAGTTGACTGAAAATCTTGAAACGTCGAGTTCAAAAATTTAAATTCCAATACTGTAAATATTATTTTACAGTTTTTGGATTTTTAACGTGCCGTCGGAAAATCGGGTCGAAAAATATTTTTCTTGTTTTCTCAAACCCTTTTTGCCCTATGAACTCAATAAATGCGCATGATTTTTCTATAGTGGTTCCGGTGTCTCATTTTCATTATCTGTTAAAGAAAATGAGTTTCTGCGGTATTTTTCGAAAAACGCAGATCTTAAAATTCATGAGTCGCAATTTGGACCATTTTGGTCAAACGTTGACTTTTCGGGTCAACGGTTGACTTTTTGGTCAAAATTTTGACTTTTCACAAAACGATCAGGTTTCACTTCTTATTGTCCGAAAAGGCAGTTTGCTTCTTCGAATCACCCGTTTTGAGTCTTTTTAAGCTATAAAAGCTCATAATACACACATGAAAGTTCTGAACTGAACTTTTTCATAATATTGCATAATCTGCACATATTTAATTCTTTACAAGAATTAGTAGCATGAAAACCAGATATCACGATCTACCCTCCTTAAAAATTTTTGTCCTCGAAAATTAAAACAACTCGGGATAGTCTTTCTTCATCGCATCTTCTGGCTCCCATGTCGCTTCTTCAACCTTGTGGTTACGCCACAACACTTTAACCATAGGAATAACTCTGTTTCTCAAGACTTTATTCTCTCTGTCGAGGATTCTAACAGGTTTCTCTTCATAGGTGAGATCTGTTTGAACTTCTACTGGCTCTTGACTAAGCACATGAGAATGATCTGGAACATATTTCTTCAGCATTGAGACGTGGAATACATCATGCATCGAGGCTAACTCTGGCGGTAAGGCGAGCTTATATGCCACTTTTCCAATCCTCTCAAGGATCTCAAATGGTCCCGTATAACGTGGACTGAGCTTTCCCTTTTTGCCAAACCGCATTACTTCCTTCATCGGAGCAATTTTAATAAAAACAGCATCTCCGACTTGAAATTCAAGCGGTCGTCGGCGCTTGTCTGCATAGCTCTTCTGTCGGCTAAAGGCTATATCAAGTCTCTGCTTGATCTTCCTGATGTCTTCGGAGGTCTTTTCTATGAAGTCTGTGGTCTGCAGCTGTTTCTGCCCGACTTCTTGCCAATGAATCGGCGATCGGCACTTCCTTCCATACAACGCTTCAAACGGAGCCCTCCCTATTGAGGCATGATAGCTGTTGTTGTAGGAAAATTCTATTAGTGACAGCTTTTCATCCCAATTTCCTTTGAAATCTAGGACGCATGACCTCAACATATCTTCCAAGGTCTGTATGGTTCTCTCGGACTGTCCGTCGGTTTGGGGGTGAAAAGCAGTACTGAACTTCAGTCTTGACCCCATTGCAGTGTGAACACTCATCCAAAACTGCGACGTGAAACGCCCATCACGATCAGAGATGATGGATTTTGGGATTTCGTGAAATCTGACAACTTGAGTCACGTAAATTTCTGCTAATTTCTCCACTGAGTGAGTGGCTTTAATCGCAATAAAGTGCGCCGATTTGGTCAAACGATCCACAATGACCCAAATCGTGTCGTTTCCGCTCGAGGTTCTGGGCAGTCCGATTACAAAGTCCATCGTGATTTGCTCTCATTTCCATTCCGGAAGCTCGATCTTCTGCAATTCCCCTCCTGGAAGTCGGTGTTCGGCCTTAACTTTCTGACAAGTTAGGCACTTTGACACGTATTCTGCTACCTGATTCTTCATGTTTGGCCACCAGTAGGTCTCTTTAAGGTCCTTGTACATCTTGGAAGCTCCTGGATGTACTGAATACGGTGTTTGGTGTGCCTCAGACATTATTCGTTTCTTCAAATCCTCTATGTCAGGAACGCAGATTCTCCCTTTAAAATGGAGTATGCTGTCATCAGAAGTCTTGAATTCGTTGCCCTTCTCACTAAATAGTCTGGCTTTCAACAGTGAAGAGTCATTTTCTTGGTGTGCCTTGATGACGTCTAGCAGATCTGACTTGAGAACAAGCGAAGACAACTTTCCTGCTATTATTTCGATGTTGAAATCCACTATCTCCTTCTGTAATGGCTTAGGAAGTGCTTCAATAGACATCAGCATGCCTACTGACTTCCGACTTAATGCATCCGCCACCCTGTTTGCTTTCCCAGGATGGTAAAGGAGTTCGCAATCATAATCATTCACAAGCTCTAACCACCTTCTTTGCCTCATATTCAACTCCTTCTGAGTAAAAATATACTTGAGACTCTGGTGGTCAGTGTAGATCTCACACTTGTTCCCATACAAGTAATGTCTCCATATTTTGAGAGCAAAGACTACTGCCGCTAACTCCAAATCATGGGTAGGGTAGTTCCTCTCATGATTCTTCAACTGTCGTGACGCATAGGCCACTACCCTCCCGTTCTGCATCAACACAGCTCCTAATCCGTTCTTGGAAGCGTCACTGTAAATCACAAAGTTCCCTGCTTCAACATCGGGAATTATCAGCACAGGTGCGCTTGTCAGCTTCCTCTTAAGCTCTTGGAAGTTTTCTTCACACTTCTGGGTCCACTCGTACTTCTTCTCCTTCCGAGTGAGAGCAGTAAGAGGTGCTGCAATCTTTGAAAATCCTTCTACAAATCTTCTGTAATATCCCGCCAACCCAAGAAAACTTCTGATCTCTGTAATGTTCCTGGGTACGGGCCATGAACTGACTGCTTCTACCTTAGTTGGATCTACAGAGATTCCTTCATTTGTCACTACATGCCCCAAAAAGTGAACCTTCTCAAGCCAAAATTCACACTTTGTGAATTTAGCATACAGCTGATGCTGCCTCAGCATTTCCATTACCAGCCTCAGGTGTTGTTCATGCTCTTCCTGGGACCTCGAGTATATCAGGATGTCATCAATGAAGACGATTACGAACTTGTCCAAGTAGTCCCTGAATACTCGGTTCATCAAATCCATAAAAGCAGCTGGGGCGTTTGTCAGTCCAAAGGGCATAATTAGAAACTCATAGTGCCCATAACGCGTCCTGAAGGCTGTCTTGGAAATATCTGACTCCTTGATCCTCAGTTGATGGTAGCCTGAGCGTAGGTCAATCTTTGAAAAGACTGTCGCTCCCCTGAGCTGGTCGAACAGATCGTCTATCCTTGGGAGAGGATACTTGTTCTTGATGGTGATCTTGTTCAACTCCCTGTAGTCTATGCACATTCACAGCGATCCGTCCTTCTTCTTCACAAACAAGACGGGTGCTCCCCACGGAGAGTGACTCTGCTTAATGAACCCTTTGTCCAGCGGCTCTTGTAGCTGTACCTGAAGTTCCCTGAGTTCCGCGGGTGCCATCCTGTATGGAGCTTTTGATACTGGTGCAGCTCCAGGTATTAGCTCGATTTCGAACGAAATTTCCCGCTCTGGAGGCAATCCTGGTAATTCTTCTGGGAATACATCCACATATTCCCTGATGATGGGTACATCATCTAGCATCAACTCTTTCTCCTGCTTCTTATCCACCATGTTAGCTAAATATCCTTGACAACCATTAGCTAACATTTTCCACGCCCTTATGGCAGACACGAACTTGGTGGTGGAATTTCTAGGCTGTCCTTGGAAATTAAACTCCTCCTTCCCGTCGAGGCTAAACGTTATGCGGCGCCTTCGACAGTCGATCCTAGCGTTGTACCTTCCCAAGAAATCCATCCCCAAGATCACATCAAAATCATGGAGTCTGATTGCGATGAGATCTGCAATTAATTCTCTGCCATTTATAACGATGGGAACATTTTGGATCCAGAATTTGGACCACAAAATTTCGCCGGATGGTAAAGAAGCATTGAAAAGTTGTTCTATTCTCCTAACACTTCCTCCTAGCTTCTGAGCAAATTCTAGGGATATGAAAGAATGCGTGGCACCAGAATCGAATAAGGCAATGACATCATAAGTGGTGATAGAAATCTGACCTGTCACCACGTGTGACGTCCCTGCCTCCGCGTCTCCCTTTGTGTAGGCATAAATCCGGGCTAGAGGTTCTGGTGCTTCTATTCTGCCTTGTACCACTGTCGGTCCCTCCAGCTTAGCCTGTACGGCATGTATTTGCCTTTGATTGGGATTGCGGTTCTGATATTGCTGCTGTTGGTTCTGGTATTGGGGTTGTGGGTTCTGATTGTTCTGAGGGCAATTCTTTGCAAAGTGTCCCTCCTTTCCGCAAATGTAGCAAGCATTTGATCCCTTTCTACAAACTCCCGGGTGCTTCTTTCCGCAAGTGTCACAAGTAGGATAAGTGACATTGTTACCATCATTTCCCCGGTTATTCTTATTTTGCTGAGAGTTCTTCTGTTGTCCCTGGCCATTGAAATTTCATTTCCTTTTGTTCTTCCCAAACTGTTTGGGACTTTGGCCAGAGCCGCTTGCTTGTCCCTTTGTGTTGGCTTCTGTACCCTGGCGGGGTTGGTTGGTCTTAGCAGCAGCTTTCTCCTCTTTTCGGGACTTAAAGATCTGAGCTCTTGCTTCTTTGTCCCGGTTTATCCAATATTCAGCCCTAACCGCCCTGCTGACACAATCTGACACGGTCTCTGGCGGACTGTTGTCGGTACTGACTAGTTTCGCAATGTCCGTGCGAAACATCCTCATCATTAACCGGACTTTCTCTTCCTCATTCGGCACCAACTTAGGGCATAGGCGAGCGAGTTGCTCAAACCTCTTTACTGCATCCATGACTGACAACGATCCCTGTCTGAAATTTGTGAACTCGTCTTGCTGTACTGCAAGGACTTCTCTGTTATAGTACATCGTACGGAATTCGTTGACAAAGTCCTGCCAATTCATGGCCATCACGTCTCTCCGTGCTTCCACTGTCGTCCACCAGTGCCTAGCATCCTTTTTGAGCGCGAAGGAGGCACATAGCACCTTCTCTTGTTCTGTGAGTCTCATGAAATTCAGGATAACCTGAATATCAATGAGCCAGTTGTCTGCAGCAATTGGATCAGTAGGCCCTTCGAACTCAGGCGCCTTCATGCGTCTAAAACGCTCATACAACATGTCTTCTCGAACCACTGGTGGGTTTACAGGGATGGCAGCTGGTGCCATTGGTACTTCTGCGGGTCGAGGCATTTCTGGCGGAGCCTCTGGTTGGACATTAACGTTGGGTACCTGAGGTACCACTGGCGGTACTGGCTGTGCGGGCTGTGGTGCCGCTTGAACCTGAGGGGCTTGGTTCATCCGCTCTAACTGTTCCCTGAATCTATTCATTTCATGCTGCTGTTCTTGCATCTGCTGTTGCAAGTTCATCATCAGCGTTATCAGATCCGGCTGAGGCGGATCTTCGGGTGCATCCGCAGATGTGTTTCCTCTTGTACGTACCATCCTTATCTTCCTAATATAGGAAAAAGAAATATTGTCAATATTCTTTCTTCCTATACCAAACTTAGCATATCATATTATCATGCATTACATTCATGACATCACATAAACATACATATCATATCATAACATAATAGCATTATCATAGCACATACATACTTAACATATCATATCATCATAACATAACTTGTCATATATCCCGTGATTCGCACGGTCCCTTTTAGTACAAAAACTAAAGGTACATATCCATATCAAAAGTACATACTGTACAAAATATTTACTGTCATATACAATACTTTCAAAATACATCATACTGTACATTTTTTTTTTTTTACATTATACGGACAGAACTTCAGATGGAAGTGGCTACCACTTGCCATCCTACATATATGTACAATCTAACAACCGAATACAAAACACTATATAAACGGTCCTAACAAAAGAAATATACAAAATCGACCCTACTCTAATCAGTATCATCGAGGGTGCTGACTGAGGTATCCGAATCGGAAAGTACTATCACCTGATCAGGTACATCCTCGTCAGGTATCTCCTCAGGGTCGTCCCACTCGTCATACGCAGCCTCCTCGTCCATGTCATCCTCGTCATCGCTAGAAAGGACGATGACTGGGGGATCCTCATGCTCTGGTGGATCTATGGGTACGCAATCGTCATCTGAGTCGTCATCGGCATCCATCGGATCTACATCAGCTGGAGCAGGTACCTCGGGTATCGGGTCCTCTTCCAAAGGCCCTACCTCGTACTGGGGGTCCTCCTGCTCGTCATCATCGGCGGCTGGAGCCTGGGCCTCGGCTATGTGCTCGGCGGCAGGCATAGTCTGAGCCCTCGTCTCGGCCTCTAAGATGTCATCATAAAAACTGCCGATGACCATCTGGCTAGTCGGTGTCGGAACAAACTGCCGAATATGCTGTGGTATTCCATTCCGTAGAAGCATCAATGCATGTAACTCAGACTCAGGCATGTCCTGAGGAATATAGGGGAGCATCATCTCCTGAAATCTCCGACAATAGTGGCTCATCGTCTCCCCCGGGTAAGCGTGCCAATCCTGGGACAGTCTCTGATAGCGGGCCTGTCTCATATCTCGATAGATGGCGGGGTCGCGAACTGGCTCTCCCGGTCCCCTAGCTGGCAGTGGCCCATATCGGCTCATCACCACTGTGTAGAAATGCGCCCATGTACGACTAGGCAACTGTGGCTCTCCTATCGTAACCCACCAGACTCTGGCGTCGCCACTCAAACATCTACTGGCAAGCGTAACCTGTAGATGCTCATCGATATGACATATCGCGGACGTCTGCTTCATATCGTGCAACCACGTCTCTATCGACATCGACCGCCTAGCGCTGTCGAAATATGCCGGCTGTGATCGGTAGAAAGCTACCACTGCATCTCGATCCCTCTTGACATATGCTGGATCCATGATGCCGCGTCTACTCCACATCATAAATCATAAGGCACATAAATAAAACAATACATAAGAAAATAAATCTAAACTTACTTGCAATGGTGGAGGCGATGTCAGGCAACTGTAAAATCGTGTCGCGAGGAAACCGCTCTGATACCAACTCTTGTAACGACCCACCTAGCGTAGGCCGCTACCTTGCTTGACAACATACATTCATACATGTTACTTACTTACTTACTTAGCTTGTAAAACACAGCGGAATTTTTTTTTTTTTTTTTATAGTACACAAAACTATGTACATAAACTTAAAATATTGTTTCTGTGCATAAACATATTAACTATTACTTATAAAACATTTCTTATTTCTCATAAGTATATACCACTCAAAAATGCGTAGCGGTTCCATATACCACGATTTACAGCGCTTGAACTCGCTACTCCCCATCGCATCAATATCAGCTGGCAGGTGACTTACCTACAGCACAAACTCAAAACGGTGAGCTTAAAGCCCAGTAAGTACAACTCCTAGGCCGTAATTAAATAATAACAATATGACATTTAAAACATAACAACTTAACCTAACATATAACATTACATAGCATATACATAGCATACTACTTAGCATAGCATACATAGCATACAATACATAACATAATTAACATAACGTATAATACATGACATACGTAGTATAACACATAGCATGCATGGGTCATATTATGATTCATTATTTTCCTTACATCTTATGGGCCCTTAGTCTGCGTGTTCGTATCCGGCGCGCGACTATGGATTGTCTGGGGCGGCCAAACCAATTCCAGTTCAATCCACAGTCCAACCCGACCTGGCGCGGGTGGTACGACACGGCTCTTATTTTCTTACTTAAACTTGTTTACGTGTAAGCATACATTTCTGATGTCATCTTTCTAACTTGATTCTTTCTTATCTTGTCTTAGCATATAACCATATACTTAGCATTTTTCATGTTGCATACATGGTACTTAGCATATAACACAGAGCACATCATCGAGTCTAATAGTATAATCCTAATAGCTTGTGCTGTAGACGGTGTTGCACTTACCGTCTGTACTTCAGTTGTTTCGCAGATCCTCTTCCGAGCTCCACTGCAGGACTCCTCCTGCTTGATTAAAGGACGTACGTCAGTCTTCTATTCCATCTTTATCGTATGTTGGTACTAACCAACATTCATGCGGGTTTTTCGGCTATATGTCCCCCTAACGTGAAGCCATTTGTAACCCATAGGGTTACGTTGAAAAAATTTTTCCGTGTACTTAGCCCATTTATAAAAATATTGGGTTAGGTCGAAACCTACCCTAGGGCTTGTATAAAAACTTAATTCTTATTAGGTCAACCAAAGTCAACCATTTCGAGTGCTAAAGTCAACCCTCTTCGGTTCAACTCGGGGCTTTGGGGCAAAGCCCGGTAATTCGGGTGCTAAATCCCGGCTACCTTACGTTCTACATTTTTCTTTGAAAAACTTAGCTTAAAATCCTTTTCTTTGAAAACTTTAACTTAAAAACCCTTTTCATACAAAGACTTAGCTTAAAACTTAAATTTCATAACTTGCTTTCTTAAAAATTTCGTAGATTTTGGTCCATATTTTCATAAAATGTTCGAGGGTCGGAAACTGCTTTTGGGACAGTTTCCGTGCTTGAAATAATGTGTTAAGTCAGAAAATAATTTTTTTCCTAGTTTGGTTCTACAAAATTATGCACAGGATTTTGTTGAATCCTGCACAGTTTTCAGATTCTAGGTTACAATTAAAATTCCGTTTTGAGTTGGAAAAAGTTTCCTTCACGAAAGTTCTAGCCCTCGGAGAGTTCTAAAACTTTTGTGTTTTACACATTTTCTGATTCTTTACCAATTGGTGTCAGTTTTAAATCGAAAACAGACTTAACTTGAAAACTGGGTCTTACTGACCCACCTACGGTTTTTCTTGAAAAAGTAGGCCTTTGGAGCCTTATTTTGGCAAAGTGCCCACGCTACCCGCTAGGAAATACCCTATTCTACAACTTTCGTGTTTTACGTTTTTGCCCATTCGGCCTCTATCGGCCAACTGTGACGATTTACCGAGACTGCCCCCTGGGAACCCGAGAGCAGTTTCAGTTTTTAGGTTTATTTGTTACGTCCTATTGCGCGGGTTCTAGCTCGACCGACCACTTCCTGAGTTAGGTCAAAAACATGCAGCGCGTCTAGCATCCCCTTACGGCTAGCTAAGCCATCCCACGTGTTCGTGCAACCCATGAAACCAAACCTAAATTGCCTAGGGTTGCACGGTTCCTCTAACCAACATACAACATTCAGTTCTTACATTCTTGGTTCATAAAACCCGAGGCATACATGCAACATAAAAACTAACGTAATGGGAACATAAAGCCTAGAATAACCCTAGCATGCATTCTAGCAATTTCAAGCACAAAACCGAGCTTAAAAAGCATGCACAAAACAAACCAACCACTCGGCTAGCCTAACCAAACCACTCGGCACATCAAGCATGCATAGGGCAGAAATTAAACCACATGCATGGGCTTATGCCCTTACAAATTTTTGGCACAAATTACATATAAATCAAAGCTTAAAAACCAATTTAAAAGCTTAAGAAAAATTTTAGAATTTTACCTCAATGGTGTGTGGTATTCGGCCCTAGGGTTTGGTTAGCCAAATTGACTCCCCCTTGCTCCCTTGGTTTCCTAGGCTCGGCTGATCACTCCTTGGCGCAATAAGCACCAAATTTTGGCTCCTTTGGCTGGTTCCCCTCTTTGCTCGGCCACTAAGGGTCACTTGGCCCAAGGTTGAAATTTTTTTTTTCTCCTTTCTTTCTAGCCTACCCGAGGCTGTCCTAAGGGCACAAATAAGCCTCAAAACTCACCCAAACTCACTCCTATGGCTCGGCTAGTCCACCCGAACCCTTAGCCCCAATTTTTCCTCAAATTTTTTGTCTCTCCCTTCGGTCTCCCCTGCACTATGGCTCACGGCAGTGGCTGCTCTAGGCAGCCAGAATTTTTCTTTTTCTCTCCCTCGGCTCCTAGACTCTACCCGAAGATGAAGATGAAAGTTTGGCTCACAAAATTTCTGGACTTTCCCTTTCTTTCTCTCTCGGCCTTAGATGTCACGACCCAACTTGTCGCCTCTCAGATCCACGCGGAGTCCGACCGCGCGAACCCGGAGCGTTCGCTTCGGACCGTGACATTGAACTTACTTGCTTGCTTATCTTACTTGATTAAAAATTAAGTTACCCAATTTCTAGAGTAGATTTTTTTTTTCTTCTTTTATAAAATTCGTTATTAGAAAACGTTTATTGCGGAAATCATAAAACTTTAAATTCTATTAAAGCATAATTCAAACTTGTTTTTCTTTTATAAACTTATATTCTTAAAATGTACTCCCCCGAGTACTGAGCATTCACCTGAGCGGAAAGCTCCATACATACATAAACTTAAACTGAACATACATGCATGCATAACTTGAAACTAAACATACATACTGAAAACATAATGAAAACACATTTTCATTTAAATGCACTTCGGAAACCCCGTAGTGGTTCATACCCACGTTTCACATTCCGCTGCGCCATCTCTCCACAGTTGTATCAGACAGTGCCGGTAGGAATTTACCTACAGCATGAAAGTAACTATGAGCTAAAAAGCTCAGTAAGCACAACATCCTATCCGCATGTAGACTAATGCACGAAAAGCGTGAACCAATTATAATTTATTTTAAAATTAATTATGGTATCTCTACTGGTTAGATCTAATCTGATCCTATCTTGCTATTATAACATGTGGGTATGTACTTCGGTATGTAATCATGGAGAGATTGAAGGTGGTCCGACCAAACCAACTAAAACCATTAAACACACAGTTTAACATGGAGTAGTGGAGGCAGCCCTACCATGTCAATTCAAACCATGGAACACGCCGTTTTAACTTACCACGAAGGCAAAGTCAGTACAACACATCATGTTCTACTTAACCTATCTCGTATCTTACCATGTGACTTACTTTACGTGGACATACTACATGATGACATAAAATCTTAACATAACATGACATGAACATGCATAACCTAATCATACATAACATACTACATGACATGCATACATCATAGCATAACATAACACATAACATTCATAACACATAAACATACCACAACATCATACATACATACATAACATGGACATACATAACATGAACATACATAACATGACATACTACATATCATCATAAATCATGACATCCTATTCATGCAACTAACATGTTTTCATGCCGTAGGCGGAATTGTACTTACCTTTCCGTCATACGTTCTTGCTTAACTGTCCCTTCCTAGTGCTGTTCCACTCCTGGTACAGCTGCAGGTTCTGCCTGCTTAACAAGGACAGACTCTACTGAAACTTTATGAAAATGCAGGTAAACAAACCAACAATGTTTACATGATTTTGGTTGTATGTCCCTTACGTGGATAGCATCTAATTTGGTTACCAAGGGTAACCTGGCGTGCCAAGCCAACTAACCTCTATGGGTTGCTAACCTATACCTGGCATTATCGGGTTATATCTGATAACCCTTTGTTTAGGCCTAACGGTATCCCTCGGGGTTACTTTGGATAACCCGTGAGGATAATTTAACTATAAACCAAAAGTCAACCAAAAATCAACCGAAGTCAACTTTGGTCAACTATGGTCAACCGTGGTCAACCCCCTATGGTCAACCATTTCGGGTCTAGGGCACGACCCGGTAACGCGGGCATAATCCCCCGGTTACCATGCGTAAGCTAACGGGTGACTAAATCTTTACTTGAAAATCTCATTTTCCACACTTAGAAAAAAAACTTAGGAAAACTTAGGGAAAAATCCCAATTTTTCACTTTTCTGTAAAAATTCATAACTTTGTTCATAAAATCCAAATTCTTGATTTTATGTGTCGTAAAATCATTTTAGGTCGAAAACCGTCTTTGGAACGATTTTCGTGATCAAAAGACTTGTTTAAGATAGAAAATCAATTTTTCTAAACTCACTTATTAAATTCGTGGTGCAGGGATCTCGGATTCCCTGAGCACCCTTGATAAAACAATTTTTATCTTAAAATCGGTGTGTGATCTCAAAAAGTTTTCTTCACGAAAGTTCTAGCTCTCGAAAAATGCTAAAACTTTTGTGTTTTGCAAATTTCCTAATTCGGCCTAGTTTCGTCCCAGATTTTAATTGAAACTGACTGACCCATAAAACTGGGTCTGGGGACGTGAATGTTTTAGGCACGGGTTTTGGTGTTTTTGAAGGCCTTTGGAGCCTTATTTTGAAGAACGACCCGCGCTGCCCCCTTGGAAAAGTTGTTTTGGACAACTTTCATGTTTTACACTTTCCCAAATTCGGCCTCTAAGGGCCTGTTATTTTCTGTTTACGAAAACTGGGGAGGTTGGATCCGAACCTGTAGCCAGTTTCGTGTTACATTGTTTTTACGTCTCCTATTTCGGCTTCTAACTCAAACCGATCACACGGGAGTCTATAAAATCAACATGCACGTTATCTAAACGTCCCACATGCGTTGGACATGTTTTCCCCATCGTGGTCATGCAAACCAAAATCCGGAACTAAACCTAGGCTTGCATGCTCTAAGGTTTGGTTCACCAAGCCAAACCGAAAACTTAACTCTAGCACAAGAGCCACTCATGGCAGCACCAAAACAGGGACCATACTCAGCCAATTTCATGTAAACCAAGCAACAAGCAAGCACAACATAGCACACAAAATCAGAAAATCAAGCACACAACCTAGCATGCTAATCTAGCAACCATACACCCTTAAATCAAGTCTCATACCCTAGCAAGCATACCATTAAAAAAAATCTGAACTTTAAACCATACATCCATAGCTGAAAATACACATTAAATCCACAAATTTTTAATGCTCAAACCATAGATTAGGGTTAGGGTTCCTCACCAAAATTTTCGGAAATTTCCCCCATGGCTGGCCGAACTTGCTGCCTTGGCTGCTCTCACCATGGCTGCCTCCTCTTGCAGCCGAAGTCCTTCACCAATTGGCTCTAGATTTTTTCTAGCCATGATACACACAATTAATCCATCAATTCTTGCATGAATTTTCACTTAAAAATTCTAGGGTTTGAGAGGTTATTACCATGACTTACCCATGGTTTCTTGAACCAAAATCTGTCCCCTTTGGTTGGCTGCCCTCTTGCACACGGTTTGGCTCACCAAACCCCCAAAAAAATTTCACCAACTTGGGTGAAGCTTGCTGCTCATGGCCGTACCTCCCATGGCTGCTCACCCACGAAAATTTTTGCTCCTTTTTCTGCACTTCCATGGCTGAAAATCAGCCCACACACAACACCAAAATCACTCCCTTGGCACCATGGTTGGCTTCCTTCACTTGGCTCGACACACACCAAGCTTGAACCTGAATTTTTCCTCTCCTTCTTCCTCCTTTTTCCCACGGTTGCAGGTCTGCAAATTTTCTGGAAAATTCCAGATTTGCTCTTGCTTGCACCAAGGTCAAAACCGACCCTCCCATGGTGGATTAAACATGATTTTCTAAACTTTTTGGCTTGCTTTCTCTCCCTCACAAGGCTCACGAATTTTCTGAAGGGGGTGGCTGTGTTTTCTGGGTTTCTCCAGCTCTCTTGGTCGATCCTCATGGAAGGTAGAAGAAGATAATAACAACTTATTTTTAAAAATTGAACTTTGGCCCCAAACTTTTAAATTTTGAATTTTCTCCACCATGACTCACCCTTGGAACCGGCTGGAAGGTGCTGGAAAGGGGCTGAGGTGTCTGCTGATGGAGGGCTGAGGTAAGCGCTTATGTCACCAATTTTCAAAAATTCCAATTTTGCCCCCGAAACTGAAAATTCTTGCAAAAATACCCTCTAGGTGTCCGATTGTTCCAAAAATCAACACACCCATCCTATTTGATGATATAATCATCTTAGGGACTTCACACGCTCGTTTCGACAATTTTCCAAAATTTACACTTTTGCCCCCAAAAGTGAAAATTTTGCATTTATGCCCCAAAATTCCAAAAATTGGCATAATGCTTACTTTTCATTCCAATATCATTCTTTTCATGATTTTATGTGATTTTCTTCCATTAAAATCACATATTTCCAAAATTTACATTTTTGCCCCGAAAGACAAAATCTTTACATTTTCGCCCTCGAAGTAGCTTTTTCTTGATTTCTTCTTGCAAAACTTATTATTTCATTGTTGAGACCTCATCTAATAACGTCCCTCGGCTTTCTTCACATATTTTTCAAAATTTACATTTTTGCCCCCAAAAATGAAAATTTTGACGTTTTTGCCCTTTGACCTAAATTGGTCTCCTTGGATGATATCTTGACTGAATATATCAGTCTGGCCTTAACTAATGCTAGGGATGCTTGATTTTTACGGGTGATTCTACTGTCTACTTGGGCTATACCGCCCATACTGACATATTTTACAGTATTTTTAAATACTGCAGTATTTTCCAATGTCGGGTCAACTGTTGACCACTTTTGGTCAAACTTTGACTTTTCGGGTCAAAGTTGACTTTTCGGTCAAACTTTGACTTTTTCGGAAAAACGTCCCTATTCGCCCCTTTCGCCCTGAAAAGGCGTTTTCTAACCTTAAAAATCTATTTTGAGTCTTATTGAGCCATAAGACTCCGTAAAACGTGTGAAAAACCCTTAACTGAGTTTTTCCGCAAACATCTCAAAATATGCTCATAATTCCTTTATAGAAGGAAAAATGGCAACATGAAAATCTAGGTATTACATTCTACCCTCCTTATAAAATTTTCGTCCTTGAAAATTCTGATACTTCTAGGTGACTTTTCTTCAAAATACCCCAGAATATCCATAATCTTACTTCATATCTTCATACTTATCATACTTATCATACTTATCATGTCATACTTATCATGCTTAACATACTTACATACTATCATGCTTAACATTCATTCTTACATACTGCTTAACTTGCTTACTTATCATACTGAACATACTTATCCTATTGCATCACAAGAACTATTTATAAAAAGTTGGACAAGTATATAAAATAACTCGTCACATTTTGAAAACATAACTTATACTACTTGTTCTTGTTTGAAAAACTTACTGTAAAATCGTTTTCACTCTTGGAAAACATATCATATCGTACTTTAATACTCTTTTGAAATTTGATCCTATGCTACTCGAACCCTTTTACTCTGCATAAAGGCCCCCCTTTCTTGGATTCGTCCTCAAGGTTTACGACCTTTCGTGTGACAACCCCTATCTTGGAATTTCTTCCTCAAGGACTCGGTCGTCTTAACGTGAAGGGGTTCCATTAACATAAGATCATAGCTTAATTATTTTTGAAAAATTCATAATATTGTTCAAGTGATGCGTTGGAAGGCATACTAAAATATCTAACTACTGCTAGAATAAAAGAAACCTTTCTATTTACTTCCAACTTTCCCCTCAACCGGGATTCAATCTTATCTCTTATTGCTATTCTAGCACTTATCCTTGCAACTAGGGCAAAACAGTTGCAAGATAAACTTCTACGAAATTTGGTTCCGTCGTACCCACGACAAACCAATTTCTAGCTTATACTTCTAGCATTCATGTTCTTTTCTTAACTTATCTTAACTTATCTTATCTTATCTTATCTTAACATACCCTACAAGAGATTCTTGCAATCTCTTCATATCACATCATAACATAGCGTATCCACCATGCTTTTGCTGCGCAACTCTGATCTGTTGGCAGTACTGATTCATGAAATCCGCTGGGTAAGCATATCAACTGCTACATATCTGATCTGACTGATTAGAGGATCTGAGGTAACGCCTCGTCTGGTCGTTGACTAGCAACGTAACTTAGCTGAAAAAAAAATGCGTCCTTGTAGCGCATAATCGGAGAAAACTCTCCATCTTGTGAAACTTCTGCTCTGGGTGTTGTTGAAGATGCGAAGCTGCTCCTCCATTCCTGGGATTGCTGACGAAGCCCTGCTGCTCCTTTCGATCCTAATAAATCTAACCTGGGTTTAAAACCAGGTACATGTCTTTACACTAACCTAATAATTACACAGAGTAAGAAGACAACTTACAAGACTGTGGCGCTGGCGGCAGAATTATGAAACTGGATGGCAGGAAACCTTTTTATTCAAAGACAAAAACCCTTTGAAAACCCTTTGCTCTGATACCACCTCTGTCACGACCCGACTTGTCGCCTCTCAGATCCACGCGGAGTCCGACCGCGCGAACCCGGAGCGTTCGCTTCGGACCGTGACATTGAACTTACTTGCTTGCTTATCTTACTTGATTAAAAATTAAGTTACCCAATTTCTAGAGTAGATTTTTTTTTTCTTCTTTTATAAAATTCGTTATTAGAAAACGTTTATTGCGGAAATCATAAAACTTTAAATTCTATTAAAGCATAATTCAAACTTGTTTTTCTTTTATAAACTTATATTCTTAAAATGTACTCCCCCGAGTACTGAGCATTCACCTGAGCGGAAAGCTCCATACATACATAAACTTAAACTGAACATACATGCATGCATAACTTGAAACTAAACATACATACTGAAAACATAATGAAAACACATTTTCATTTAAATGCACTTCGGAAACCCCATAGTGGTTGATACCCACGTTTCACATTCCGCTACGCCATCTCTCCACAGTTGTATCAGACAGTGCCGGTAGGAATTTACCTACAGCATGAAAGTAACTATGAGCTAAAAAGCTCAGTAAGCACAACATCCTATCCGCATGTAGACTAATGCACGAAAAGCGTGAACCAATTATAATTTATTTTAAAATTAATTATAGTATCTCTACTGGTTAGATCTAATCTGATCCTATCTTGCTATTATAACATGTGGGTATGTACTTCGGTATGTAATCATGGAGAGATTGAAGGTGGTCCGACCAAACCAACTAAAACCATGAAACACACAGTTTAACATGGAGTAGTGGAGGCAGCCCTACCATGTCAATTCAAACCATGGAACACGCCGTTTTAACTTACCACGAAGGCAAAGTCAGTACAACACATCATGTTCTACTTAACCTATCTCGTATCTTACCATGTGACTTACTTTACGTGGACATACTACATGATGACATAAAATCTTAACATAACATGACATGAACATGCATAACCTAATCATACATAACATACTACATGACATGCATACATCATAGCATAACATAACACATAACATTCATAACACATAAACATACCACAACATCATACATACATACATAACATGGACATACATAACATGAACATACATAACATGACATACTACATATCATCATAAATCATGACATCCTATTCATGCAACTAACATGTTTTCATGCCGTAGGCGGAATTGTACTTACCTTTCCGTCATACGTTCTTGCTTAACTGTCCCTTCCTAGTGCTGTTCCACTCCTGGTACAGCTGCAGGTTCTGCCTGCTTAACAAGGACAGACTCTACTGAAACTTTATGAAAATGCAGGTAAACAAACCAACAATGTTTACATGATTTTGGTTGTATGTCCCTTACGTGGATAGCATCTAATTTGGTTACCAAGGGTAACCTGGCGTGCCAAGCCAACTAACCTCTACGGGTTGCTAACCTATACCTGGCATTATCGGGTTATATCTGATAACCCTTTATTTAGGCCTAACGGTATCCCTCGGGGTTACTTTGGATAACCCGTGAGGATAATTTAACTCTAAACCAAAAGTCAACCAAAAGTCAACCGAAGTCAACTTTGGTCAACTATGGTCAACCGTGGTCAACCCCCTATGGTCAACCATTTCGGGTCTAGGGCACGACCCGGTAATGCGGGCATAATCCCCCGGTTACCATGCGTAAGCTAACGGGTGACTAAATCTTTACTTGAAAATCTCATTTTCCACACTTAGAAAAAAAACTTAGGAAAACTTAGGGAAAAATCCCAATTTTTCACTTTTCTGTAAAAATTCATAACTTTGTTCATAAAATCCAAATTCTTGATTTTATGTGTCGTAAAATAATTTTAGGTCGAAAACCGTCTTTGGAACGATTTTCGTGATCAAAAGACTTGTTTAAGATAGAAAATCAATTTTTCTAAACTCACTTATTAAATTCGTGGTGCAGGGATCTCGGATTCCCTGAGCACCCTTGATAAAACAATTTTTATCTTAAAATCGTGTGTGATCTCAAAAAGTTTTCTTCACGAAAGTTCTATCTCTCGAAAAATGCTAAAACTTTCGTGTTTTGTAAATTTCCTAATTCGGCCTAGTTTCGTCCCAGATTTTAATTGAAACTGACTGACCCATAAAACTGGGTCTGGGGACGTGAATGTTTTAGGCACGGGTTTTGGTGTTTTTGAAGGCCTTTGGAGCCTTATTTTTGAAAACGACCCGCGATGCCCCCTTGGAAAAGTTGTTTTGGACAACTTTCATGTTTTACACTTTCCCAAATTCGGCCTCTAAGGGCCTGTTATTTTCTGTTTACGAAAACTGGGGAGGTTGGATCCGAACCTGTAGCCAGTTTCGTGTTACATTGTTTTTACGTCTCCTATTTCGGCTTCTAACTCAAACCGATCACACGGGAGTCTATAAAATCAACATGCACGTTATCTAAACGTCCCACATGCGTTGGACATGTTTTCCCCATCGTGGTCATGCAAACCAAAATCCGGAACTAAACCTAGGCTTGCATGCTCTAAGGTTTGGTTCACCAAGCCAAACCGAAAACTTAACTCTAGCACAAGAGCCACTCATGGCAGCACCAAAACAGGGACCATACTCAGCCAATTTCATGTAAACCAAGCAACAAGCAAGCACAACATAGCACACAAAATCAGAAAATCAAGCACACAACCTAGCATGCTAATCTAGCAACCATACACCCTTAAATCAAGTCTCATACCCTAGCAAGCATACCATTAAAAAAAATCTGAACTTTAAACCATACATCCATAGCTGAAAATACACATTAAATCCACAAATTTTAATGCTCAAACCATAGATTAGGGTTAGGGTTCCTCACCAAAATTTTCGGAAATTTCCCCCATGGCTGGCCGAACTTGCTGCCTTGGCTGCTCTCACCATGGCTGCCTCCTCTTGCAGCCGAAGTCCTTCACCAATTGGCTCTAGATTTTTTCCAGCCATGATACACACAATTAATCCATCAATTCTTGCATGAATTTTCACTTAAAAATTCTAGGGTTTGAGAGGTTATTACCATGACTTACCCATGGTTTCTTGAACCAAAATCTGTCCCCTTTGGTTGGCTGCCCTCTTGCACACGGTTTGGCTCACCAAACCCCCAAAAAAATTTCACCAACTTGGGTGAAGCTTGCTGCTCATGGCCGTACCTCCCATGGCTGCTCACCCACGAAAATTTTTGCTCCTTTTTCTGCACTTCCATGGCTGAAAATCAGCCCACACACAACACCAAAATCACTCCCTTGGCACCATGGTTGGCTTCCTTCACTTGGCTCGACACACACCAAGCTTGAACCTGAATTTTTCCTCTCCTTCTTCCTCCTTTTTCCCACGGTTGCAGGTCTGCAAATTTTCTGGAAAATTCCAGATTTGCTCTTGCTTGCACCAAGGTCAAAACCGACCCTCCCATGGTGGATTAAACATGATTTTCTAAACTTTTTGGCTTGCTTTCTCTCCCTCACAAGGCTCACGAATTTTCTGAAGGGGGTGGCTGTGTTTTCTGGGTTTCTCCAGCTCTCTTGGTCGATCCTCATGGAAGGTAGAAGAAGATAATAACAACTTATTTTTAAAAATTGAACTTTGGCCCCAAACTTTTAAATTTTGAATTTTCTCCACCATGACTCACCCTTGGAACCGGCTGGAAGGTGCTGGAAAGGGGCTGAGGTGTCTGCTGATGGAGGGCTGAGGTAAGCGCTTATGTCACCAATTTTCAAAAATTCCAATTTTGCCCCCGAAACTGAAAATTCTTGCAAAAATACCCTCTAGGTGTCCGATTGTTCCAAAAATCAACACACCCATCCTATTTGATGATATAATCATCTTAGGGACTTCACACGCTCGTTTCGACAATTTTCCAAAATTTACACTTTTGCCCCCAAAAGTGAAAATTTTGCATTTATGCCCCAAAATTCCAAAAATTGGCATAATGCTTACTTTTCATTCCAATATCATTCTTTTCATGATTTTATGTGATTTTCTTCCATTAAAATCACATATTTCCAAAATTTACATTTTTGCCCCGAAAGACAAAATCTTTACATTTTCGCCCTCGAAGTAGCTTTTTCTTGATTTCTTCTTGCAAAACTTATTATTTCATTGTTGAGACCTCATCTAATAACGTCCCTCGGCTTTCTTCACATATTTTTCAAAATTTACATTTTTGCCCCCAAAAATGAAAATTTTGACGTTTTTGCCCTTTGACCTAAATTGGTCTCCTTGGATGATATCTTGACTGAATATATCAGTCTGGCCTTAACTAATGCTAGGGATGCTTGATTTTTACGGGTGATTCTACTGTCTACTTGGGCTATACCGCCCATACTGACATATTTTACAGTATTTTTAAATACTGCAGTATTTTCCAATGTCGGGTCAACTGTTGACCACTTTTGGTCAAACTTTGACTTTTCGGGTCAAAGTTGACTTTTCGGTCAAACTTTGACTTTTTCGGAAAAACGTCCCTATTCGCCCCTTTCGCCCTGAAAAGGCGTTTTCTAACCTTAAAAATCTATTTTGAGTCTTATTGAGCCATAAGACTCCGTAAAACGTGTGAAAAACCCTTAACTGAGTTTTTCCGCAAACATCTCAAAATATGCTCATAATTCCTTTATAGAAGGAAAAATGGCAACATGAAAATCTAGGTATTACATTCTACCCTCCTTATAAAATTTTCGTCCTTGAAAATTCTGATACTTCTAGGTGACTTTTCTTCAAAATACCCCAGAATATCCATAATCTTACTTCATATCTTCATACTTATCATACTTATCATACTTATCATGTCATACTTATCATGCTTAACATACTTACATACTATCATGCTTAACATTCATTCTTACATACTGCTTAACTTGCTTACTTATCATACTGAACATACTTATCCTATTGCATCACAAGAACTATTTATAAAAAGTTGGACAAGTATATAAAATAACTCGTCACATTTTGAAAACATAACTTATACTACTTGTTCTTGTTTGAAAAACTTACTGTAAAATCGTTTTCACTCTTGGAAAACATATCATATCGTACTTTAATACTCTTTTGAAATTTGATCCTATGCTACTCGAACCCTTTTACTCTGCATAAAGGCCCCCCTTTCTTGGATTCGTCCTCAAGGTTTACGACCTTTCGTGTGACAACCCCTATCTTGGAATTTCTTCCTCAAGGACTCGGTCGTCTTAACGTGAAGGGGTTCCATTAACATAAGATCATAGCTTAATTATTTTTGAAAAATTCATAATATTGTTCAAGTGATGCGTTGGAAGGCATACTAAAATATCTAACTACTGCTAGAATAAAAGAAACCTTTCTATTTACTTCCAACTTTCCCCTCAACCGGGATTCAATCTTATCTCTTATTGCTATTCTAGCACTTATCCTTGCAACTAGGGCAAAACAGTTGCAAGATAAACTTCTACGAAATTTGGTTCCGTCGTACCCACGACAAACCAATTTCTAGCTTATACTTCTAGCATTCATGTTCTTTTCTTAACTTATCTTAACTTATCTTATCTTATCTTATCTTAACATACCCTACAAGAGATTCTTGCAATCTCTTCATATCACATCATAACATAGCGTATCCACCATGCTTTTGCTGCGCAACTCTGATCTGTTGGCAGTACTGATTCATGAAATCCGCTGGGTAAGCATATCAACTGCTACATATCTGATCTGACTGATTAGAGGATCTGAGGTAACGCCTCGTCTGGTCGTTGACTAGCAACGTAACTTAGCTGAAAAAAAAATGCGTCCTTGTAGCGCATAATCGGAGAAAACTCTCCATCTTGTGAAACTTCTGCTCTGGGTGTTGTTGAAGATGCGAAGCTGCTCCTCCATTCCTGGGATTGCTGACGAAGCCCTGCTGCTCCTTTCGATCCTAATAAATCTAACCTGGGTTTAAAACCAGGTACATGTCTTTACACTAACCTAATAATTACACAGAGTAAGAAGACAACTTACAAGACTGTGGCGCTGGCGGCAGAATTATGAAACTGGATGGCAGGAAACCTTTTTATTCAAAGACAAAAACCCTTTGAAAACCCTTTGCTCTGATACCACCTCTGTCACGACCCGACTTGTCGCCTCTCAGATCCACGCGGAGTCCGACCGCGCGAACCCGGAGCGTTCGCTTCGGACCGTGACATTGAACTTACTTGCTTGCTTATCTTACTTGATTAAAAATTAAGTTACCCAATTTCTAGAGTAGATTTTTTTTTTCTTCTTTTATAAAATTCGTTATTAGAAAACGTTTATTGCGGAAATCATAAAACTTTAAATTCTATTAAAGCATAATTCAAACTTGTTTTTCTTTTATAAACTTATATTCTTAAAATGTACTCCCCCGAGTACTGAGCATTCACCTGAGCGGAAAGCTCCATACATACATAAACTTAAACTGAACATACATGCATGCATAACTTGAAACTAAACATACATACTGAAAACATAATGAAAACACATTTTCATTTAAATGCACTTCGGAAACCCCATAGTGGTTGATACCCACGTTTCACATTCCGCTACGCCATCTCTCCACAGTTGTATCAGACAGTGCCGGTAGGAATTTACCTACAGCATGAAAGTAACTATGAGCTAAAAAGCTCAGTAAGCACAACATCCTATCCGCATGTAGACTAATGCACGAAAAGCGTGAACCAATTATAATTTATTTTAAAATTAATTATAGTATCTCTACTGGTTAGATCTAATCTGATCCTATCTTGCTATTATAACATGTGGGTATGTACTTCGGTATGTAATCATGGAGAGATTGAAGGTGGTCCGACCAAACCAACTAAAACCATGAAACACACAGTTTAACATGGAGTAGTGGAGGCAGCCCTACCATGTCAATTCAAACCATGGAACACGCCGTTTTAACTTACCACGAAGGCAAAGTCAGTACAACACATCATGTTCTACTTAACCTATCTCGTATCTTACCATGTGACTTACTTTACGTGGACATACTACATGATGACATAAAATCTTAACATAACATGACATGAACATGCATAACCTAATCATACATAACATACTACATGACATGCATACATCATAGCATAACATAACACATAACATTCATAACACATAAACATACCACAACATCATACATACATACATAACATGGACATACATAACATGAACATACATAACATGACATACTACATATCATCATAAATCATGACATCCTATTCATGCAACTAACATGTTTTCATGCCGTAGGCGGAATTGTACTTACCTTTCCGTCATACGTTCTTGCTTAACTGTCCCTTCCTAGTGCTGTTCCACTCCTGGTACAGCTGCAGGTTCTGCCTGCTTAACAAGGACAGACTCTACTGAAACTTTATGAAAATGCAGGTAAACAAACCAACAATGTTTACATGATTTTGGTTGTATGTCCCTTACGTGGATAGCATCTAATTTGGTTACCAAGGGTAACCTGGCGTGCCAAGCCAACTAACCTCTACGGGTTGCTAACCTATACCTGGCATTATCGGGTTATATCTGATAACCCTTTATTTAGGCCTAACGGTATCCCTCGGGGTTACTTTGGATAACCCGTGAGGATAATTTAACTCTAAACCAAAAGTCAACCAAAAGTCAACCGAAGTCAACTTTGGTCAACTATGGTCAACCGTGGTCAACCCCCTATGGTCAACCATTTCGGGTCTAGGGCACGACCCGGTAATGCGGGCATAATCCCCCGGTTACCATGCGTAAGCTAACGGGTGACTAAATCTTTACTTGAAAATCTCATTTTCCACACTTAGAAAAAAACTTAGGAAAACTTAGGGAAAAATCCCAATTTTTCACTTTTCTGTAAAAATTCATAACTTTGTTCATAAAATCCAAATTCTTGATTTTATGTGTCGTAAAATAATTTTAGGTCGAAAACCGTCTTTGGAACGATTTTCGTGATCAAAAGACTTGTTTAAGATAGAAAATCAATTTTTCTAAACTCACTTATTAAATTCGTGGTGCAGGGATCTCGGATTCCCTGAGCACCCTTGATAAAACAATTTTTATCTTAAAATCAGTGTGTGATCTCAAAAAGTTTTCTTCACGAAAGTTCTATCTCTCGAAAAATGCTAAAACTTTCGTGTTTTGTAAATTTCCTAATTCGGCCTAGTTTCGTCCCAGATTTTAATTGAAACTGACTGACCCATAAAACTGGGTCTGGGGACGTGAATGTTTTAGGCACGGGTTTTGGTGTTTTTGAAGGCCTTTGGAGCCTTATTTTGAAAAACGACCCGCGCTGCCCCCTTGGAAAAGTTGTTTTGGACAACTTTCATGTTTTACACTTTCCCAAATTCGGCCTCTAAGGGCCTGTTATTTTCTGTTTACGAAAACTGGGGAGGTTGGATCCGAACCTGTAGCCAGTTTCGTGTTACATTGTTTTTACGTCTCCTATTTCGGCTTCTAACTCAAACCGATCACACGGGAGTCTATAAAATCAACATGCACGTTATCTAAACGTCCCACATGCGTTGGACATGTTTTCCCCATCGTGGTCATGCAAACCAAAATCCGGAACTAAACCTAGGCTTGCATGCTCTAAGGTTTGGTTCACCAAGCCAAACCGAAAACTTAACTCTAGCACAAGAGCCACTCATGGCAGCACCAAAACAGGGACCATACTCAGCCAATTTCATGTAAACCAAGCAACAAGCAAGCACAACATAGCACACAAAATCAGAAAATCAAGCACACAACCTAGCATGCTAATCTAGCAACCATACACCCTTAAATCAAGTCTCATACCCTAGCAAGCATACCATTAAAAAAAATCTGAACTTTAAACCATACATCCATAGCTGAAAATACACATTAAATCCACAAATTTTTAATGCTCAAACCATAGATTAGGGTTAGGGTTCCTCACCAAAATTTTCGGAAATTTCCCCCATGGCTGGCCGAACTTGCTGCCTTGGCTGCTCTCACCATGGCTGCCTCCTCTTGCAGCCGAAGTCCTTCACCAATTGGCTCTAGATTTTTTCCAGCCATGATACACACAATTAATCCATCAATTCTTGCATGAATTTTCACTTAAAAATTCTAGGGTTTGAGAGGTTATTACCATGACTTACCCATGGTTTCTTGAACCAAAATCTGTCCCCTTTGGTTGGCTGCCCTCTTGCACACGGTTTGGCTCACCAAACCCCCAAAAAAATTTCACCAACTTGGGTGAAGCTTGCTGCTCATGGCCGTACCTCCCATGGCTGCTCACCCACGAAAATTTTTGCTCCTTTTTCTGCACTTCCATGGCTGAAAATCAGCCCACACACAACACCAAAATCACTCCCTTGGCACCATGGTTGGCTTCCTTCACTTGGCTCGACACACACCAAGCTTGAACCTGAATTTTTCCTCTCCTTCTTCCTCCTTTTTCCCACGGTTGCAGGTCTGCAAATTTTCTGGAAAATTCCAGATTTGCTCTTGCTTGCACCAAGGTCAAAACCGACCCTCCCATGGTGGATTAAACATGATTTTCTAAACTTTTTGGCTTGCTTTCTCTCCCTCACAAGGCTCACGAATTTTCTGAAGGGGGTGGCTGTGTTTTCTGGGTTTCTCCAGCTCTCTTGGTCGATCCTCATGGAAGGTAGAAGAAGATAATAACAACTTATTTTTAAAAATTGAACTTTGGCCCCAAACTTTTAAATTTTGAATTTTCTCCACCATGACTCACCCTTGGAACCGGCTGGAAGGTGCTGGAAAGGGGCTGAGGTGTCTGCTGATGGAGGGCTGAGGTAAGCGCTTATGTCACCAATTTTCAAAAATTCCAATTTTGCCCCCGAAACTGAAAATTCTTGCAAAAATACCCTCTAGGTGTCCGATTGTTCCAAAAATCAACACACCCATCCTATTTGATGATATAATCATCTTAGGGACTTCACACGCTCGTTTCGACAATTTTCCAAAATTTACACTTTTGCCCCCAAAAGTGAAAATTTTGCATTTATGCCCCAAAATTCCAAAAATTGGCATAATGCTTACTTTTCATTCCAATATCATTCTTTTCATGATTTTATGTGATTTTCTTCCATTAAAATCACATATTTCCAAAATTTACATTTTTGCCCCGAAAGACAAAATCTTTACATTTTCGCCCTCGAAGTAGCTTTTTCTTGATTTCTTCTTGCAAAACTTATTATTTCATTGTTGAGACCTCATCTAATAACGTCCCTCGGCTTTCTTCACATATTTTTCAAAATTTACATTTTTGCCCCCAAAAATGAAAATTTTGACGTTTTTGCCCTTTGACCTAAATTGGTCTCCTTGGATGATATCTTGACTGAATATATCAGTCTGGCCTTAACTAATGCTAGGGATGCTTGATTTTTACGGGTGATTCTACTGTCTACTTGGGCTATACCGCCCATACTGACATATTTTACAGTATTTTTAAATACTGCAGTATTTTCCAATGTCGGGTCAACTGTTGACCACTTTTGGTCAAACTTTGACTTTTCGGGTCAAAGTTGACTTTTCGGTCAAACTTTGACTTTTTCGGAAAAACGTCCCTATTCGCCCCTTTCGCCCTGAAAAGGCGTTTTCTAACCTTAAAAATCTATTTTGAGTCTTATTGAGCCATAAGACTCCGTAAAACGTGTGAAAAACCCTTAACTGAGTTTTTCCGCAAACATCTCAAAATATGCTCATAATTCCTTTATAGAAGGAAAAATGGCAACATGAAAATCTAGGTATTACATTCTACCCTCCTTATAAAATTTTCGTCCTTGAAAATTCTGATACTTCTAGGTGACTTTTCTTCAAAATACCCCAGAATATCCATAATCTTACTTCATATCTTCATACTTATCATACTTATCATACTTATCATGTCATACTTATCATGCTTAACATACTTACATACTATCATGCTTAACATTCATTCTTACATACTGCTTAACTTGCTTACTTATCATACTGAACATACTTATCCTATTGCATCACAAGAACTATTTATAAAAAGTTGGACAAGTATATAAAATAACTCGTCACATTTTGAAAACATAACTTATACTACTTGTTCTTGTTTGAAAAACTTACTGTAAAATCGTTTTCACTCTTGGAAAACATATCATATCGTACTTTAATACTCTTTTGAAATTTGATCCTATGCTACTCGAACCCTTTTACTCTGCATAAAGGCCCCCCTTTCTTGGATTCGTCCTCAAGGTTTACGACCTTTCGTGTGACAACCCCTATCTTGGAATTTCTTCCTCAAGGACTCGGTCGTCTTAACGTGAAGGGGTTCCATTAACATAAGATCATAGCTTAATTATTTTTGAAAAATTCATAATATTGTTCAAGTGATGCGTTGGAAGGCATACTAAAATATCTAACTACTGCTAGAATAAAAGAAACCTTTCTATTTACTTCCAACTTTCCCCTCAACCGGGATTCAATCTTATCTCTTATTGCTATTCTAGCACTTATCCTTGCAACTAGGGCAAAACAGTTGCAAGATAAACTTCTACGAAATTTGGTTCCGTCGTACCCACGACAAACCAATTTCTAGCTTATACTTCTAGCATTCATGTTCTTTTCTTAACTTATCTTAACTTATCTTATCTTATCTTATCTTAACATACCCTACAAGAGATTCTTGCAATCTCTTCATATCACATCATAACATAGCGTATCCACCATGCTTTTGCTGCGCAACTCTGATCTGTTGGCAGTACTGATTCATGAAATCCGCTGGGTAAGCATATCAACTGCTACATATCTGATCTGACTGATTAGAGGATCTGAGGTAACGCCTCGTCTGGTCGTTGACTAGCAACGTAACTTAGCTGAAAAAAAAATGCGTCCTTGTAGCGCATAATCGGAGAAAACTCTCCATCTTGTGAAACTTCTGCTCTGGGTGTTGTTGAAGATGCGAAGCTGCTCCTCCATTCCTGGGATTGCTGACGAAGCCCTGCTGCTCCTTTCGATCCTAATAAATCTAACCTGGGTTTAAAACCAGGTACATGTCTTTACACTAACCTAATAATTACACAGAGTAAGAAGACAACTTACAAGACTGTGGCGCTGGCGGCAGAATTATGAAACTGGATGGCAGGAAAGCTTTTTATTCAAAGACAAAAACCCTTTGAAAACCCTTTGCTCTGATACCACCTCTGTCACGACCCGACTTGTCGCCTCTCAGATCCACGCGGAGTCCGACCGCGCGAACCCGGAGCGTTCGCTTCGGACCGTGACATTGAACTTACTTGCTTGCTTATCTTACTTGATTAAAAATTAAGTTACCCAATTTCTAGAGTAGATTTTTTTTTTCTTCTTTTATAAAATTCGTTATTAGAAAACGTTTATTGCGGAAATCATAAAACTTTAAATTCTATTAAAGCATAATTCAAACTTGTTTTTCTTTTATAAACTTATATTCTTAAAATGTACTCCCCCGAGTACTGAGCATTCACCTGAGCGGAAAGCTCCATACATACATAAACTTAAACTGAACATACATGCATGCATAACTTGAAACTAAACATACATACTGAAAACATAATGAAAACACATTTTCATTTAAATGCACTTCGGAAACCCCGTAGTGGTTCATACCCACGTTTCACATTCCGCTGCGCCATCTCTCCACAGTTGTATCAGACAGTGCCGGTAGGAATTTACCTACAGCATGAAAGTAACTATGAGCTAAAAAGCTCAGTAAGCACAACATCCTATCCGCATGTAGACTAATGCACGAAAAGCGTGAACCAATTATAATTTATTTTAAAATTAATTATGGTATCTCTACTGGTTAGATCTAATCTGATCCTATCTTGCTATTATAACATGTGGGTATGTACTTCGGTATGTAATCATGGAGAGATTGAAGGTGGTCCGACCAAACCAACTAAAACCATTAAACACACAGTTTAACATGGAGTAGTGGAGGCAGCCCTACCATGTCAATTCAAACCATGGAACACGCCGTTTTAACTTACCACGAAGGCAAAGTCAGTACAACACATCATGTTCTACTTAACCTATCTCGTATCGTACCATGTGACTTACTTTACGTGGACATACTACATGATGACATAAAATCTTAACATAACATGACATGAACATGCATAACCTAATCATACATAACATACTACATGACATGCATACATCATAGCATAACATAACACATAACATTCATAACACATAAACATACCACAACATCATACATACATACATAACATGGACATACATAACATGAACATACATAACATGACATACTACATATCATCATAAATCATGACATCCTATTCATGCAACTAACATGTTTTCATGCCGTAGGCGGAATTGTACTTACCTTTCCGTCATACGTTCTTGCTTAACTGTCCCTTCCTAGTGCTGTTCCACTCCTGGTACAGCTGCAGGTTCTGCCTGCTTAACAAGGACAGACTCTACTGAAACTTTATGAAAATGCAGGTAAACAAACCAACAATGTTTACATGATTTTGGTTGTATGTCCCTTACGTGGATAGCATCTAATTTGGTTACCAAGGGTAACCTGGCGTGCCAAGCCAACTAACCTCTACGGGTTGCTAACCTATACCTGGCATTATCGGGTTATATCTGATAACCCTTTATTTAGGCCTAACGGTATCCCTCGGGGTTACTTTGGATAACCCGTGAGGATAATTTAACTCTAAACCAAAAGTCAACCAAAAGTCAACCGAAGTCAACTTTGGTCAACTATGGTCAACCGTGGTCAACCCCCTATGGTCAACCATTTCGGGTCTAGGGCACGACCCGGTAACGCGGGCATAATCCCCCGGTTACCATGCGTAAGCTAACGGGTGACTAAATCTTTACTTGAAAATCTCATTTTCCACACTTAGAAAAAAACTTAGGAAAACTTAGGGAAAAATCCCAATTTTTCACTTTTCTGTAAAAATTCATAACTTTGTTCATAAAATCCAAATTCTTGATTTTATGTGTCGTAAAATCATTTTAGGTCGAAAACCGTCTTTGGAACGATTTTCGTGATCAAAAGACTTGTTTAAGATAGAAAATCAATTTTTCTAAACTCACTTATTAAATTCGTGGTGCAGGGATCTCGGATTCCCTGAGCACCCTTGATAAAACAATTTTTATCTTAAAATTGGTGTGTGATCTCAAAAATTTTTCTTCACGAAAGTTCTAGCTCTCGAAAAATGCTAAAACTTTTGTGTTTTGCAAATTTCCTAATTCGGCCTAGTTTCGTCCCAGATTTTAATTGAAACTGACTGACCCATAAAACTGGGTCTGGGGACGTGAATGTTTTAGGCACGGGTTTTGGTGTTTTTGAAGGCCTTTGGAGCCTTATTTTGAAGAACGACCCGCGCTGCCCCCTTGGAAAAGTTGTTTTGGACAACTTTCATGTTTTACACTTTCCCAAATTCGGCCTCTAAGGGCCTGTTATTTTCTGTTTACGAAAACTGGGGAGGTTGGATCCGAACCTGTAGCCAATTTCGTGTTACATTGTTTTTACGTCTCCTATTTCGGCTTCTAACTCAAACCGATCACACGGGAGTCTATAAAATCAACATGCACGTTATCTAAACGTCCCACATGCGTTGGACATGTTTTCCCCATCGTGGTCATGCAAACCAAAATCCGGAACTAAACCTAGGCTTGCATGCTCTAAGGTTTGGTTCACCAAGCCAAACCGAAAACTTAACTCTAGCACAAGAGCCACTCATGGCAGCACCAAAACAGGGACCATACTCAGCCAATTTCATGTAAACCAAGCAACAATCAAGCACAACATAGCACACAAAATCAGAAAATCAAGCACACAACCTAGCATGCTAATCTAGCAACCATACACCCTTAAATCAAGTCTCATACCCTAGCAAGCATACCATTAAAAAAAATCTGAACTTTAAACCATACATCCATAGCTGAAAATACACATTAAATCCACAAATTTTTAATGCTCAAACCATAGATTAGGGTTAGGGTTCCTCACCAAAATTTTCGGAAATTTCCCCCATGGCTGGCCGAACTTGCTGCCTTGGCTGCTCTCACCATGGCTGCCTCCTCTTGCAGCCGAAGTCCTTCACCAATTGGCTCTAGATTTTTTCCAGCCATGATACACACAATTAATCCATCAATTCTTGCATGAATTTTCACTTAAAAATTCTAGGGTTTGAGAGGTTATTACCATGACTTACCCATGGTTTCTTGAACCAAAATCTGTCCCCTTTGGTTGGCTGCCCTCTTGCACACGGTTTGGCTCACCAAACCCCCAAAAAAATTTCACCAACTTGGGTGAAGCTTGCTGCTCATGGCCGTACCTCCCATGGCTGCTCACCCACGAAAATTTTTGCTCCTTTTTCTGCACTTCCATGGCTGAAAATCAGCCCACACACAACACCAAAATCACTCCCTTGGCACCATGGTTGGCTTCCTTCACTTGGCTCGACACACACCAAGCTTGAACCTGAATTTTTCCTCTCCTTCTTCCTCCTTTTTCCCACGGTTGCAGGTCTGCAAATTTTCTGGAAAATTCCAGATTTGCTCTTGCTTGCACCAAGGTCAAAACCGACCCTCCCATGGTGGATTAAACATGATTTTCTAAACTTTTTGGCTTGCTTTCTCTCCCTCACAAGGCTCACGAATTTTCTGAAGGGGGTGGCTGTGTTTTCTGGGTTTCTCCAGCTCTCTTGGTCGATCCTCATGGAAGGTAGAAGAAGATAATAACAACTTATTTTTAAAAATTGAACTTTGGCCCCAAACTTTTAAATTTTGAATTTTCTCCACCATGACTCACCCTTGGAACCGGCTGGAAGGTGCTGGAAAGGGGCTGAGGTGTCTGCTGATGGAGGGCTGAGGTAAGCGCTTATGTCACCAATTTTCAAAAATTCCAATTTTGCCCCCGAAACTGAAAATTCTTGCAAAAATACCCTCTAGGTGTCCGATTATTCCAAAAATCAACACACCCATCCTATTTGATGATATAATCATCTTAGGGACTTCACACGCTCGTTTCGACAATTTTCCAAAATTTACACTTTTGCCCCCAAAAGTGAAAATTTTGCATTTATGCCCCAAAATTCCAAAAATTGGCATAATGCTTACTTTTCATTCCAATATCATTCTTTTCATGATTTTATGTGATTTTCTTCCATTAAAATCACATATTTTCAAAATTTACATTTTTGCCCCGAAAGACAAAATCTTTACATTTTCGCCCTCGAAGTAGCTTTTTCTTGATTTCTTCTTGCAAAACTTATTATTTCATTGTTGAGACCTCATCTAATAACGTCCCTCGGCTTTCTTCACATATTTTTCAAAATTTACATTTTTGCCCCCAAAAATGAAAATTTTGACGTTTTTGCCCTTTGACCTAAATTGGTCTCCTTGGATGATATCTTGACTGAATATATCAGTCTGGCCTTAACTAATGCTAGGGATGCTTGATTTTTACGGGTGATTCTACTGTCTACTTGGGCTATACCGCCCATACTGACATATTTTACAGTATTTTTAAATACTGCAGTATTTTCCAATGTCGGGTCAACTGTTGACCACTTTTGGTCAAACTTTGACTTTTCGGGTCAAAGTTGACTTTTCGGTCAAACTTTGACTTTTTCGGAAAAACGTCCCTATTCGCCCCTTTCGCCCTGAAAAGGCGTTTTCTAACCTTAAAAATCTATTTTGAGTCTTATTGAGCCATAAGACTCCGTAAAACGTGTGAAAAACCCTTAACTGAGTTTTTCCGCAAACATCTCAAAATATGCTCATAATTCCTTTATAGAAGGAAAAATGGCAACATGAAATTCTAGGTATTACATTAGATGAGCAGAAAAATGGCAAGAGGTTCACTAAGTTTTGTGAGTAAAATGAATAGGGTGGAGCTCTATTTATAGACAACTTTCAAACTTTGGGAAATTAGACTTTTCTCCCCAAAATTTTTGAAAGTTTAGCCTTGTTTCTAGCTTGGTGGCCGAACTTTTAAAGGGTGGAGGCCATCTCATTGTGAGTTGTCATGGACATGTGTCAAGCTTGGATTGGGCCACCATACCAAAGAGGATAAGGATGAAGTTCTCTAGAAATTTCTTGAACCAGTCTTTAGTTGACTGAAAATCTTGAAACGTCGAGTTCAAAAATTTAAATTCCAATACTGTAAATATTATTTTACAGTTTTTGGATTTTTAACGTGCCGTCGGAAAATCGGGTCGAAAAATATTTTTCTTGTTTTCTCAAACCCTTTTTGCCCTATGAACTCAATAAATGCGCCTGATTTTTCTATAGTGGTTCCGGTGTCTCATTTTCATTATCTGTTAAAGAAAATGAGTTTCTGCGGTATTTTTCGAAAAACGCAGATCTTAAAATTCATGAGTCGCAATTTGGACCATTTTGGTCAAACGTTGACTTTTCGGGTCAACGGTTGACTTTTTGGTCAAAATTTCGACTTTTCACAAAACGATCAGGTTTCACTTCTTATTGTCCGAAAAGGCAGTTTGCTTCTTCGAATCACCCGTTTTGAGTCTTTTTAAGCTATAAAAGCTCATAATACACACATGAAAGTTCTGAACTGAACTTTTTCATAATATTGCATAATCTGCACATATTTAATTCTTTACAAGAATTAGTAGCATGAAAACCAGATATCACACATGGCATCTTTATAAACATGACATTTTGTAAATATAGCACTTTTATAATCTTTTGCAAAAATAGCACTTTTTATAAACATAGCATTTTACGAAAATAGCACCTTTTATAAACATGGCATTTCGCAAAAATAGCACTTTTCATAAAACATGGCATTTCATAGATATAGCACACAACATATTGCAGCATATTTGAAAACCACATACTTGAACATAATTTACTAGTTTTCATACTGCAGGTGAGGTTTGTACTTACCTCTAGTGCCGTATCCTTAGAATCGCGTTCCTTAAATTAGTCGGCAACGGCAATTCACTTTCCTGATATACCAAAAATATAGGATCAGGATCCTTTCATAAGGTGTTGGTGACCTACCAACACTCACATTTACTTTTGGTTGTATGTCCCCTATACATAATATCCATCTTGGCCACTTTAATCCCTATTCTTTATTGAACTTGGATAAATCCTTATGAGGTTACATTGGGTAACCTTTTTAGTTAGAGCCTTGTTCTCTTATTGGGCTTTGCTCATACATCCTTGTTATTGGGTTATTTCCTTTAACCCATTAAATCTTAGCCCAATATACATATGGGTATCCCTTAGGGTTATGTTGGGTAACCCTTAAGGTTAACCTTATTTAACTTTGGGTCAACCTTTTGTCAACCCTTGGTTATCCTTGTGTTTGCAACTCGGATATAATATCCGGTTACCGTTCGTAATCGGCTTGTTTACCAATTTTACTATAAAATTCCTCTTCCTTAATTTTTGGAAAATCTTGTGTAATAAGCTTCCAAAAATCCTTCATCTTGCTTGTAGAATTTTTAACTTCTTTAATTAGAAAATTCTTTGGCTTAAACCCATTATTTTCTTTAACTTGGAAATCCTTGGTTGAAACCCTCTTTTTCTTTTCTTTGTGGAAAAATGTGAATTTCAAACCCGAGCCCTTAAAATCCATGATTTTCGAAATAAATCTTTTATAAAATCATTTGGGGTCGGAAACCACCTTTGGAACGGTTTCTGAAACTAAAATAACCATTTAAGAACACTTCACAAATTTTCTAGAAATTATTTTCGTGAAACTCATGTGAAAGATTTCGGGCTCCCTACACACCTTCCATAAATCACGCCCAGTTTAAAAATCGGCTTGGAATTTGGAAAACTTGTCTTCATGAAAGTTGTAGCTATCGAAAAATGCTAAAACTTTCATGTTTTGTACAAAATCCAGTTCGGCCTAGATCAGTACCAGTTTTTATTTGAAAACGGGTTAACTCTGAAAAACTGGGTGGAGAACGTCCCAGGGTTCAGCCACGGTTTTGGGTAAAATGGAGGCCGTTGGAGCCTTATTTCGAGATTCTGTCCTCGTTGTCCTCTAGGAAAAGTTGTTCCGAACAACTTTTGTGTTTTAAGTTTTACCACATTCGGCCTCTAAGGGCCTTGAAATTACCCTTTCCCGAAACTGGCCAGATTCGAATCCGAATTGGCAGTTTCGGTTCCTCTCTTCGGTTTACATCCTATTCGCGGAATCTATCTCGACCAATCACATCGGGAGCTTAAACAACATCAAGCAGCGCTTCTAACGCCCCATTACAACCCATAAATCCATCTCATTCTACTCATGCAACCCCAAATCCGAAAATTAAAAAGACTAGGGTTACATGGTTCTAACTCATGCATCATCACATACCATCACACAAAATCCAACCCTAAGTCTAGCATGCTCTCATGGCTGCCAAGGGCAGATTTTTGGCCTAATCTTATGGGACATACAACCTAATTTCTAGCATGAAAAATCCATCATTTTCAAGCACAAATTTTAAAGCAATCAAGCATTAAAAATCAGCCAACCAACCCTAATCTTATCAAGCACACACACACCATAAATGAGGGCAGAAATTAAGGTGGACTTATGTCCTTACAAACCACTTGAATCAACATCAAAAACACTTAAATAAAACTTAGATTCAAGGTGGTTTAAGAGATTTTACCTCAACCCAAGTTAGGGTTTTGAAAATCCCAACTTTCCTTTGGTTCCTCTAGCTTGCTCTAACCCACGGTTTCTTCCAAGAAAATGCATCCGAATTTTTTTTTCTTGTTAGCTCTTCTTGCTTCTAACCAAGACCGAAAATCACAAGAAAAATAACCAAGTTTTTCTTACCTTTTCTCTTCTTCCTTTTGCTCGGATTCCTTCCCAAAAGCTCACCAAAATTTCTCAAGTCCTTCCTTGTTGGTGGCTCACGGTCTTGCTCAAGAAAAAGAGATCCAAGAGATTTTGTGTTAGCTTCTTCTTGCTCTAACAAAACCGAGCATCACAAGGAGGAAATCCCAAATATTTGTCAAGAGTTACTCACCTCTTTTTCCTCTTTCTTTCTTGCTCTTGGTCGGCCACTCACTCCAAGATCCACAAGAAATTTTTCCAATTTTTCTCTAGTACTCTCCCTTGTAAAAACCAAAACCCTTGAGATGGAAAAACCCAAAAATTTCTCTTTGCTCTCACTCTCCCTTTCTCTCCCTCTTTGCTGCCGAGTATGCTCAAGGAAATGGCAAAGCTTTTGGCTGCTTTGACAAGGAAATGAGAAGAGAAAAGATGAGATGTCTTGAATGACTAGAGTGGTTGCTTTCTTGCCCTTAATTCAAGGCTTTGTGTCAAGTCTTTCTCTTCCTTGTTGGCTGCCGAATCCAAGGGGGATTAGGAGAGCATGGGCTGCTGAAAATTGGAGAGAATGAGGGACATGTGGCAGCCCTTGGTGGAAGGAAAAGTGGAGTAGTTGCTTGTCCTCATTTCATGGCTTTATGTATTGTCTTGTTCCCATTTTTTTTTTTCATTTCCTTTGCTTCCCTTTGGCTGGCCGAACATGATGGAGAGGGGGGAGTGTTGCCGGATTTGATGGAGAGGAAAGCAGCCCCACATGGCTAGCTTTGGCTAGTAAAAAGGTGAATCATAGGCATGGGTAGGTGTCCTTGGCTTGATTAGACTTTAGTTGGTCATTTAGTTCCCAAAACTAGACCAATTTCTTTTCTTTTCCTTCTAGTTGCCGAACATGGGAGTGGGGGATGATGGCTGCCAGATTTTAAAGAGAAAATGGCATGGGTTTGGCTCATTATTTTAAGCAAAAGTGAATAGGAGATAGGGGACCTTTGATGGACAAAAGTTGGTGCACTTTTCTCCTTAATTTAAGGCTTTCCCATTTTTTTTTCTTTTCCTTTTTGTCTCCCATGTATGGCCGGCCATCATGCATGGTAAAATCCACATGATGCAACTTTGAGTTAGTGGGGGGTGATGTCAAGGGTTGATGTCATCTTCCACTAGCTCTTCCAAGGCCTTGTTTGGCCATCTCGTTCTTTCACGGTTCCTTTCGCGCTCTATAGTTATTTCCAATACTGTGATGAGCATTCTTATTTTACATTTTGATCCAAAAATTCTTCCATGTAATTTTTGGACCGAAACTCTCTTTCTCCAATTTTTCGGAGACCTTTTTGCTCTTAATTCTTTTTCGGTGTGCTTGATTTTTCTAGGGTCGATTTATGGCTTATAAAACTTCATTTTTGGAGTTTCTTTCCATATTCCTTCATCATACTTGTAAAGTCAACGTTGTGACCCGTTCCGGTCAAGCTTTGACTTTTTGATCAACCCTTTGACTTTTGGTCAACCCTTTGACTTTTTGGTCAAACCTTTGACTTTTTCGGTCAAAGTTGACTTTCGTATAATTTCATCCTTTTTCATTCTTTTTCCTTTAAAAACTTCATTCTTGGCTCGTAAAACATTAATTGAGTCTCAAAATCATTAAATGAGGACTCGAACATCGTTTAAATAAAATTATGAATTTTTCATTATTATCCATAATTTTTCATATAACATTTCATAAATACATAAATTAGACTCTAATTCCTTATGAACAAGAAGATTACAAGTCTACAAAATTTCGGGTCTTACAATATCTATGAATCTTGATTTCTCCATCCATAAGTCAAACACCCAAAACACAAGTATATTGACCATAAAATTAACAGTGTCTCACCTATAGTGCATTAAAGTACATAAGTCATTGATACAAACTCAAGTAATCATTTCAGGATTAAGATTAATGTAGGATGATAATCAAAGTGTTATTGATTCTTATAAATGGAATTATTAAATCGAATCAATTAACACTTTAGGTCTAGTCCAATGTTATACCTCAATACTGGTATACATTAAAGTTTCTATTTGGAACCAATCCGATGGTCAAGACAAACCATCCCTCCAAGGAAGTAGACAACCTTTACAATCTTATCATGAATAAGATCCCCAAATCTTATGTGATATCTGGTTTTTCCATGATACTAATTCTTTGTAAAGATTTCATATGTGCAGTCTATGCAATTTCATGAAAAAGTTCAGTATAGAACTTTAATATGTGTATACTGAGTTTTTATAGCTTTATAAGACTCAAAAATGACTGTTCGGATGAGCAAATAGCCTTTTCGGACAAAAAGGAGTGAAATCTGATTGATTTTAGAAAAGTCAAAATTTTGACCAAAAAGTCAACCGTTGACCCGAAAAGTCAAAGTTTGACCAAAATGGTCAAAATTGCGACACATGAATTTTAAGATCTGCATTTCATGAAAATTACTGCAGAAACTCATTTTCTTTGACAGATAATGAAAATGAGAAACCGAAACCACCATAGAAAAATCCGGCGTATTTTATGAAGTCATGGGGCAGAAAGGGATTGAGAAAACAAGAAAAATATTTTTCGACCCGATTTTCCCGACAGTAAATATAAAAGTCCAAAACTGTAAAATAATATTTACAGTATTGGAATTTAAATTTTTAAACTCAACGTTTCAAGATTTTCAGTCAACTAAAGCTTAATTCAAGTTTTACCTAAAGAAAGTCAACCTTATCTCTTATGGTGTGGTGGACCAATGAGCTAGTGACACATAACCCTTGACAACTCACAATGAGTTGGCCTCCACCCCCATTATGGCCGGCCACCTTTGCATGCTACAAGGCTAAAGTTTCAAAAATTTTGGGGAGAAAAGTTGAATTTTTGAAAGCTTGAAAGTTGTCTATAAATAGAGGCATTCACCTATTCATTTTAAATGTAAAACACAACTAAACTCTTGCCAAATTTCAGCTCACAAAGCCGAGAGAGTGAGAGAGAGAGTTCAGAAAATTTTTCGAGCCCAAACCTTCACCACTTGCTTCGGGTAGTCTAGAAAACCGAGGGGAAGAAAAGAAAAATTTTTCGGCAGCCTTGAGCAGCCCCTGGCCGTGGGTTAGTGCAGGGGAAAGGAAAGGGAGAAACCGGATTTTGAGGGGAAAATTAGGGCTAGAAGTTTCGGGTAGCATAGCAAACAAAAGGGAACCACTTGGATCAAGTTTTGGAGCTTGATTGGTGGAGTCAAGCAGCCACGGGTTTGTGGGAGAAAGAAGAGAAAAATTTTTCAGTTTTGGGGCAAGCAGCCCTTGTGTGGCCGAGCAAGGAGGAGGAGCCATTAGGGGCCAAAAACTTGGTGGTTGGTGCACCAAGAAGGAGCAGCCGAGCATAGGAGCCGAGGGGGGAGCTTAGGAAAAAGTTTGGAACCCTAACCCTAGAGTCCGGATTCCACTCCATTTGAGGTAAAATTTCAAATGCTTTTTATCAAGTTTTTAATTCAAATTTTAAGCTATGGTTTAAGTGTATTTTCAGTCAAAAATATGTAAGGGCATAAGCCCATGCATGTGTTCAATTTCTGCCCTATGTGTGCTTGGTTGCCGTGTGTGCATGGTTAGGGTAGCCGAGTGGGTGGTTTGGTTGTGTGCATGAAATTTAGGTTATGTTTTGTGCTTGTATGGCTAGATGGCATGCTAAGGTTTTAATTTAGGCTTTATGTCCCCAATTAGGTCAGTTTCAATTATGCTTGTATGCCTTGAAATTTTGTGAACTAAGATGCTAGAATGTATGTGTTGTATGCTTGCTAGAGAACTATGCAACCCTAGGCAATTAGGTTCGGATTTGTGGGTTGCATGATCACGTGGGATGGCTTGGTTAGCCGTTAAGGGACGCTAGATGCGCTGCATGATGTTGAACTAACTCCCGAAGTGGTCGGTCGAGCTAGAACCCGCGCCTTAGGACGTAACAACTAACTCTAAAAACGAAACTGACTCTCGGGTTCCCCAGTGGGCAGTCTCGGTAAATGGTCACTGCAGGCCGATAGAGGCCGAATGGGCAAAAACGTAAAACACGAAAGTTGTAGATTAGGGTGTTTCCTAGGGAGCAACGCGGGCAGTTTGCCAAAATAAGGCTCCAACGGCCTTCGTTTTCAATAAAAACCGTAGGTGGGTCAGTGAGACCCGGTTTTCATGTTAAACCTGTTTTCAATTTAAAACTGGTATCAATCGGTAAGGAATCAGAAAATGTGTAAAACACGAAAGTTTTAGAACTCTTCGAGAGCTAGAACTTTCGTGAAGGAAACTTTTTCTAACTTAAAACGGATTTTTAAGTATAACCTAAAATCTGAAAACGGTGCAGAAATCAATAAATTTCTGTGCATGATTTTATAGAACCAAACTAGGAAAAATTATTTTCGGACTCAACACACTATTTCAAGCACGGAAACTGTCCCAAAAGCAGTTTCCGACCCTTAAACGTTTTATAAAAATATAAGCCAAGATACACGAATTTTTAAGAAGCAAGTTATGAGATTTAAGTTTAAAAGCTAAGTCTTTTATGAAAAGTGAGGTTTTAAAGTAAAGTTTTAAAGAAAATGAATTTTAAGCTAAGTTTTTGAAGAAATATGTAGAACGGAAGGTAGCCGGGATTTAACACCCGAGTTACCGGGCTTAGCCCCAAGGCCCAAAGTTGACCCGAAAAGGGTTGACTCTAGCTATTAAAAAGGTTGACCTTGGTTAACCTAAAAGGAAATACGAGCTCAAGGGTAGGTGTTCGACCTAACCCGATACGTTAGTATATGGGCTTAAGTATACGACAAGATTTTCAACGTAACCCTTTGGGTTATAAATGGCTTCACGTTTAGGGGGACATATAGCCGAAAACCCGCATGAATGTTGGTTAGTTACCAACATACTATGAAGATGGACTGGAAGTCTTACGTACGTCTTTTAATCAAGCAGGAGGAGCCCTGCAAGCTGAATCTTGAGGAGGAGCCGCCAAGCAACGGACATAAAGACGGTAAGTACAACACCGTCTACAGCACAAGCTAATAGTGTTATATTATTAGAGTCGATGAAGTGCTCGGTGCTATATGCTAAGTGATATGTATGCAATATGAAATATGTTAAGTATATGGTTATATGCTAAGATAAGATAAGCAAGAAATCAAGTTAAGAAAATGACATCAGACATGTATGTTCACGCATAAACAAGTGTAAGTAAGAAAACAAGCACCGTGTCGTACCACCCGCGCTAGGTCGGGTTGGACTGTGGATTGAACTGGAATTGGTTTGGCCGCCCCAGACAATCCATAGTTGCGCGCCGGATACGAACACGCAGACTAAGGGCCCATAAGAAATAAGAACAAGGAAAATAAAAAAGCATAATATGGTCTATGCATGCTGTATGTTATATGTTATGCTATATGTTATGCTATATGTATGTTATATGTTATGCTATATGTTATGTGATATGTATGTTATATGATATGCTAAGTGTTATGTCATTATGATTTAAATGTTATATGATATAAGTTATATTGTGGTTTAATTACGGCGTAGGAGTTGTACTTATTGGGCTTTAGCTCACTGTTTTAAGTTTGTGCTGTAGGTAAGTCACCTGCTAGCTGATATTGATGCAAGGTGGAGTAGCGAGATCAAGCACTGTGAATCGTGGGAAATGGAATCGCTACGCGTTTTGCGGTATATAACTATAAGAGACATGAAATATTTTATGACAAGTACTAGTTAAATGTTTATGCACAGAAACAATATTTTAAGTTTATGTGTACTATAAAAAAAAAAAAAAAATTTCCGCTATGTTTTACAAACTAAGTAAGTAAGTTATATTTTATAAATGTATGTTAATAAGTACGGTAGTGGCCTACGCTAGGTGGGTCGTTACAAGAGTTGGTATTAGAGCGGTTTCCTTGCGACACGATTTCACAGTTGCTTGACATCGCCTCCATCATTGCAAGTAAGTTTAGATTTATTTTCTTATGTATTGTTTTCTTTTATGTGCATTAGTATTTACGATTATGTTATGTGGAGTAGACGTGATATCATGGATCCAGCACAAGTCAAGAGGGATCGAGATGCAGTTGTAGCCTTCTACCGATCACAGCCGGCATATTTCGACAGCTCTAGGCGGTCGATGTCGATAGAGACATGGCTGCACGATATGGAGCAGATTTTTGCGATATGTCACATCGAGGAGCATCTACAGGTCACTCTCGCCAGTAGATGTCTGAGTGGTGATGCCAGATTATGGTGGGCCACGTTTGGAGAGCCGCAGCTGCCTAGGCATACATGGGCGCATTTTCACGCAGTGGTGATGAGCCGTTACGGGCCATTGCCAGCCAGAGGAGCCGGAGAGCCAGTTCGCGACCCTGCCATTTATCGGGATATGCGACAGGCTCGTTATCAGAGGTTGTCACAGGACTGGCATGCTTACCCAGGGGAGACTATGAGTCATTATTGTTGGAGATTCCAGGAGATGATGCTCCCCTATATTCCTTAGGATATGCCAGAGTCTGAGTTACAGGCATTGATACTCCTACGGAACGGAGTACCACAGCATATTCAGCAGTTCATCCCGACGCCGAACAGCCAGATGACCATCGGCAGTTTCTATGACGACATATTAGAGGCCGAGACGAGGGCTCAGACTATGCCTGCCGCTGAGCACGTAGCCAAGGCCCAGGCTCCAGCCGCTGATGATGACGAGCAGGAGGACCCACAGTACGAGGTGGGGCCTGAGGACCCAATACCCGAGGTGCCCGATCCAGCTGCTGTAGACCCGATGGACGCAGAGGACGACTCGGATGACGATGTCGTACCCATAGATCCACCAGAGCATGAGGATCCCCCAGTCATCGTCATTTTTAGCGACGATGAGGATGATATGGAGGATGGGGAGGATCCTGAGGAGTTTCCCATTGATGACCCCGACGAGATAGCAGACGATGATGCACCCGGTCAGGTAGTCGTACTTTCTGATTCGGATACTTCAGTCAGCACTCTCGATGATACCGACTAGATTAGGGCCGACCTTGTACATTTTCTTTTGATAGGACCGTTTATAGTATATATTCGGTTGTTAGGTTGTATATATATATGTAGGATGGCAAGTGGTAGCCACTTCCATCCAAAGTTCTGGCCGTATAATGTAAATATATACAGTATGTTGTATTTTGAAAATATTGTAAATATAACAGTAAGTATTCTGTACAGTATGTACTTTTGTCATGATAAGGTACTTTTGAGATTGTACAAAAAGGGACCGTGCGATCACGGGATATATGAAAGGTTATGTTATGATGATATGTTATGTTAAGTATCTATGTGTTATGATGATGTTACTATGTTATGATATGATATGTATGTTTATGTGATGTCATGAATGGATTGTATGATAATGACATGATATGTTAAGATTGGTATGGGAAGAAGGGTATTGATAATATTTCTTTTTCCTATAGTAGGAATATAAAAATGGTACGTACACGAGGAAACACATCTACAAGTGCACCCGAAGATCCGCCTCAGCCGGATCTAGTAACGTTAATGATGAATTTGCAACAGCAGTTGCAAGAACAGCAACAGGAAATGGCTAGATTTCGGGAACAGTTGGCACGAATGAACTAAGCACCTCAGGTTCAAGAGGCACCACAGCCAGCACAGCCAGTTCCGCCAGTGGTACCTCAGGTACCTAATGTTAATGCTCAACCGGAGGTTCAACAGGAAATTCCTCGACCTGCCGAAGTACCAATGGCACCAGCTGCCGTACCAGTAAACCCACCATTGTTTCGAGAGGATATGTTATATGAGCGTTTTAGACGCATGAAGGCGCCCGAATTTGAAGGGCCTACCGACCCAATAGCTGCAGATAACTGGCTCATAGATATTCAGGTTATCCTGAATTTCATGAGGCTCACGGAACAGGAGAAGGTATTATATGCTTCCTTCGCTCTCAAGAAGGATGCTAGACACGGGTGGACGACAGTTGAAGCACGTCGTGATGTGATGGCCATGACCTGGCAAGACTTCGTCTACGAGTTCCGTACGATGTATTACAACAGAGAAGTCCTTGCGGTACAACAAGACGAGTTCACGAACTTCAGACAGGGATCGCTATTAGTAATGGAAGCAGTTAAAAGATTCGAGCAACTCGCTCGTCTATGCCCTAAATTGGTGCCCAATGAAGAGGAAAAAGTCCGGTTAATGATGAGGATGTTTCGCACGGACATTGCGAAGCTAGTCAGTACCGGGAACAGTCCGCCGGAGACCGTATCCGATTGTGTCAGCCGGGCTGTCAGGGCAGAATACTGGATAAACCGGGACAAAGAGGCAAGAGCTCAGATCTTTAAGTCCCGAAAGGAAGAAAAAGCTGTAGCCAAGACCAACCAACCTCGTCAGGGGACGGAAACTAATACAAAGGGACAAGCAAGCAACGCTGGCCAAGGTCCCAAGCAGTTCGGGAAGAACAAAAGGAAAGGGAATTTCAATGGCCAGGGACAACAGAAAAATTTTCAGCAGAAAAAGAATAACCGGGAGAATGATGGTAACAATGTCACTTATCCCACTTGTGAAACTTGTGGAAAGAAACACCCGGGAATCAGCAGAAAGGGATCAAATGCTTGCTACATTTGCGGAAAAGAGGGACACTTTGCGAAGAATTGCCCTCAGAATAATCAGAACCCACAACCGCAGTACCAGAACCAGCAGTCCCAGTACCAGAACCGCAACCCTAACCAGAGGCAGATACATGCAGTACAAGCCAGACTTGAGGGACCAGCAATAATACAAGGCAGATTAGAAGCACCAGAACCTCAAGCCAGAATCTATGCCTACACTAAGGGTGATGCGGAGGCAGGAACGTCACATGTGGTGACAGGTCAGATTTCTATCACCACTTATGATGTAATTGCCTTATTTGATTCCGGCGCAACGCATTCGTTTATATCCCTGGAATTTGCTCAGAAGCTAGGAGGCAGTGTTAATAGGATAGAACAACCCTTCAATGCTTCTTTACCATCTGGTGAAATTTTGTGGTCCAATTTCTGGATCCAAAATGTTCCCATCACTATAAATGGCAGAGAATTACTTGCAGATCTCATCGCAATCAAACTTCATGATTTCGATGTGATCTTGGGGATGGACTTCCTAGGGAAATACGACGCCAGGATCGACTGCCGAAGGCGCCGCATAACGTTCAGCCTCGACGGGAAGGAGGAGTTTAATTTCCAAGGACAGCCTAGAAATTCCACCACCAAGTTCGTGTCTGCTATACGGGCGTGGAAAATGTTAGCTAATGGATGTCAAGGATATTTAGCTAACATGGTGGATAAGAAGCAAGAGAGGGACATGATGCCAGAAGATGTCCCCATCATCAGGGAGTATGTGGACGTATTTCCAGAAGAGTTACCAGGATTGCCTCTAGAGCGTGAGATATCGTTCGAAATTGAGCTGTTACCAGGAGCCGCTCCAGTATCGAAGGCACCGTATAGAATGGCCCCTGCGGAACTCAGGGAACTTCAGGTCCAGCTACAAGAGCTGTTGGACAAAGGGTTCATCAAGCAGAGTCACTCTCCGTGGGGAGCACCTGTCCTGTTTGTTAAGAAGAAGGATGGATCGCTGCGAATGTGCATAGATTACCGAGAGCTGAACAAGATCACCATCAAGAACAAATATCCTCTCCCAAGGATAGATGATCTGTTCGACCAACTCAGGAGAGCAACAGTCTTTTCAAAGATTGACTTACGCTCGGGCTATCATCAACTGCGGATTAAGGAGTCAGACGTTTCCAAGACAGCCTTCAGGACAAGATATGGGCATTACGAGTTTCTAGTTATGCCCTTTGGACTGACAAATGCCCCAGCTGCTTTTATGGATTTGATGAACTGAGTATTCAGGGACTACTTGGACAAGTTCGTAATCGTCTTCATTGATGATATCCTAATATACTCGAGGTCCCAGGAAGAGCATGAACAGCACCTGAGGCTAGTAATGGAAATGCTGAGGCAGCATCAGCTGTATGCTAAATTCACAAAGTGTGAATTTTGGCTTGAGAAAGTCCACTTTTTGGGACATGTGGTGACGAAGAAAGGAATCTCTGTAGATCCAACTAAAGTGGATGCAGTCAGCTCATGGCCAGTACCCAGGAACGTCACGGAGATCAGGAGTTTTCTTGGGTTGGCAGGATACTACAGGAGATTCGTAGAAGGATTCTCGAAGATTGCAGCACCTCTTACTGCTCTCACTCGAAAGGAGAAGAAATACGAGTGGACCCAGAAGTGTGAGGAGAACTTCCAAGAGCTTAAGAGGAAATTGACTAGCGCACCTGTGCTGATAATTCCTGACGTTGAAGCAGGAAATTTCGTGATCTATAGTGACGCTTCCAAGAACGGACTAGGAGCTGTTTTGATGCAGAACGGAAGGGTAGTGGCCTATGCGTCACGACAACTGAAGAATCACGAGAGGAACTACCCTACCCACGATCTGGAATTAGCTACAGTAGTCTTCGCTCTCAAGATATGGAGGCATTATTTGTATGGGAATAAGTGCGAAATTTATACTGACCACCAGAGTCTCAAATATATTTTTACTCAAAAGGAGTTGAATATGAGGCAAAGAAGGTGGTTAGAACTTGTGAAGGATTATGATTGCGAAATCCTTTACCACCCTGGGAAGGCAAACAGGGTGGCAGATGCTTTAAGTCGGAAGTCAGTAGGCATGCTGATGTCTATTGGAGCACTTCCTAAGCCATTACAGAAGGAGATCGTCGACTTCAACATCGAAATGACAGCAGGAAGGTTATCTTCACTGACTCTTAAGTCTGATCTGTTGGACGTCATTAAAGCACACCAGGAGAATGACCCTTCATTGTTGAAAGCCCGACTGTTTAGTGACAAGGGTGCAGAATTCAAGACTTCAGATAATGGCATACTCCATTTTAAATGGAGAATTTGCGTTCCGGATGCCGAAAACTTAAAGAAACGGATAATGTCAGAGGCACACCAAACACCATACTCAGTACATCCAGGAGCTTCCAAGATGTACAAGGACCTTAGAGAAACCTATTGGTGGCCAAACATGAAGAATCAAGTGGCAGAATTTGTGTCAAAGTGCCTAACTTGTCAAAAAGTTAAGGCTGAACATCAGCTTGTAGGAGGAGAATTACAGAAAATAGAACTTCCTGAATGGAAGTGGGAGCAACTCACGATGGATTTTGTTGTCGGACTGCCCAGAACCACGAGCGGAAACGATAGGATTTGGGTCATTGTGGATCGTATGACCAAATCGGCTCATTTTATTGCAATTAAAGCTAACCACTCAGTGGAGAAATTAGCAAAAATCTACGTAGCTCAAATTATCAAACTGCACGGAATTCCAAAATTGATCATTTCGGACCGTGATGGGCGTTTCACTTCACGATTTTGGATGAGCGTTCATGCTGCCATGGGGTCGAGATTGAAGTTTAGTACGGCATTCCACCCTCAAACGGATGGTCAGTCAGAAAGAACTATCCAGACTTTGGAGGATATGTTAAGGTCGTGCGTCCTAGATTTCAAAGGAAATTGGGATGAAAAGCTGTCATTAGTTGAATTCTCCTACAACAACAGTTATCATGCCTCAATCGGAATGGCTCCATTCGAAGCTCTGTATGGTAGGAAATGTCGATCACCTATCCATTGGCAAGAAGTCGGGCAAAAACAGCTGCAGACCACGGACTTCATAGAAAAGACCTCCGAAGAGATTAAGAAGATCAAGCAGAGACTTGACATAGCTTTTAGCCGACAGAAAAGCTATGCAGACAAACGTCGACGACCGCTCGAATTTCAAGTCGGGGATGCTGTCTTTATCAAAATTGCTCCGATGAAAGGTGTAATGCGGTTTGGTAAGAAGGGAAAGCCCAGTCCGAGGTATACGGGACCATTCGAAATCTTTGAGAGGATTGGAAAAGTTGCATACAGGCTCGCTTTACCGCCAGAGTTAGCCTCAATGCACGATGTTTTTCACGTGTCAATGCTGAAGAAATATGTTCCAGATCCTTCTCACATACTTAGTCAAGAGCCAGTAGAAGTTCAAACGGATCTAACCTATGAAGAGAAGCCCGTTAGAATCCTTGACAGGGAAAGTAAAGTCTTAAGGAATAGAACTATTCCTATGGTCAAAGTGTTATGGCGAAACCATAGAGTTGAGGAAGCAACATGGGAGCCAGAGGATGCGATGAGAAAGAACTACCCCGAGTTGTTTTAATTTTCGAGGACGAAAATTTTTAAGGAGGGTAAATTGTGATATCTGGTTTTTCCATGATACTAATTCTTTGTAAAGATTTCATATGTGCAGTCTATGCAATTTCATGAAAAAGTTCAGTACAGAACTTTAATATGTGTATACTGAGTTTTTATAGCTTTATAAGACTCAAAAATGACTGTTCGGAGGAGCAAATAGCCTTTTCGGACAAAAAGGAGTGAAATCTGATTGATTTTAGAAAAGTCAAAATTTTGACCAAAAAGTCAACCGTTGACCCGAAAAGTCAAAGTTTGACCAAAATGGTCAAAATTGCGACACATGAATTTTAAGATCTGCATTTCATGAAAATTACTGCAGAAACTCATTTTCTTTGACAGATAATGAAAATGAGAAACCGAAACCACCATAGAAAAATCCGGCGTATTTTATAAAGTCATGGGGCAGAAAGGGATTGAGAAAACAAGAAAAATATTTTTCGACCCGATTTTCCCGACAGTAAATATAAAAGTCCAAAACTGTAAAATAATATTTACAGTATTGGAATTTAAATTTTTAAACTCAACGTTTCAAGATTTTCAGTCAACTAAAGCTTAATTCAAGTTTTACCTAAAGAAAGTCAACCTTATCTCTTATGGTGTGGTGGACCAATGAGCTAGTGACACATAACCCTTGACAACTCACAATGAGTTGGCCTCCACCCCCATTATGGCCGGCCACCTTTGCATGCTACAAGGCTAAAGTTTCAAAAATTTTGGGGAGAAAAGTTGAATTTTTGAAAGCTTGAAAGTTGTCTATAAATAGAGGCATTCACCTATTCATTTTAAATGTAAAACACAACTAAACTCTTGCCAAATTTCAGCTCACAAAGCCGAGAGAGTGAGAGAGAGAGTTCAGAAAATTTTTCAAGCCCAAACCTTCACCACTTGCTTCGGGTAGTCTAGAAAACCGAGGGGAAGAAAAGAAAAATTTTTCGGCAGCCTTGAGCAGCCCCTGGCCGTGGGTTAGTGCAGGGGAAAGGAAAGGGAGAAACCGGATTTTGAGGGGAAAATTAGGGCTAGAAGTTTCGGGTAGCATAGCAAACAAAAGGGAACCACTTGGATCAAGTTTTGGAGCTTGATTGGTGGAGTCAAGCAGCCACGGGTTTGTGGGAGAAAGAAGAGAAAAATTTTTCAGTTTTGGGGCAAGCAGCCCTTGTGTGGCCGAGCAAGGAGGAGGAGCCATTAGGGGCCAAAAACTTGGTGGTTGGTGCACCAAGAAGGAGCAGCCGAGCATAGGAGCCGAGGGGGGAGCTTAGGAAAAAGTTTGGAACCCTAACCCTAGAGTCCGGATTCCACTCCATTTGAGGTAAAATTTCAAATGCTTTTTATCAAGTTTTTAATTCAAATTTTAAGCTATGGTTTAAGTGTATTTTCAGTCAAAAATATGTAAGGGCATAAGCCCATGCATGTGTTCAATTTCTGCCCTATGTGTGCTTGGTTGCCGTGTGTGCATGGTTAGGGTAGCCGAGTGGGTGGTTTGGTTGTGTGCATGAAATTTAGGTTATGTTTTGTGCTTGTATGGCTAGATGGCATGCTAGGGTTTTAATTTAGGCTTTATGTCCCCAATTAGGTCAGTTTCAATTATGCTTGTATGCCTTGAAATTTTGTGAACTAAGATGCTAGAATGTATGTGTTGTATGCTTGCTAGAGAACTATGCAACCCTAGGCAATTAGGTTCGGATTTGTGGGTTGCATGATCACGTGGGATGGCTTGGTTAGCCGTTAAGGGACGCTAGATGCGCTGCATGATGTTGAACTAACTCCCGAAGTGGTCGGTCGAGCTAGAACCCGCGCCTTAGGACGTAACAACTAACTCTAAAAACGAAACTGACTCTCGGGTTCCCCAGTGGGCAGTCTCGGTAAATGGTCACTGCAGGCCGATAGAGGCCGAATGGGCAAAAACGTAAAACACGAAAGTTGTAGATTAGGGTGTTTCCTAGGGAGCAACGCGGGCAGTTTGCCAAAATAAGGCTCCAACGGCCTTCGTTTTCAATAAAAACCGTAGGTGGGTCAGTGAGACCCGGTTTTCATGTTAAACCTGTTTTCAATTTAAAACTGGTATCAATCGGTAAGGAATCAGAAAATGTGTAAAACACGAAAGTTTTAGAACTCTTCGAGAGCTAGAACTTTCGTGAAGGAAACTTTTTCTAACTTAAAACGGATTTTTAAGTATAACCTAAAATCTGAAAACGGTGCAGAAATCAATAAATTTCTGTGCATGATTTTATAGAACCAAACTAGGAAAAATTATTTTCGGACTCAACACACTATTTCAAGCACGGAAACTGTCCCAAAAGCAGTTTCCGACCCTTAAACGTTTTATAAAAATATAAGCCAAGATACACGAATTTTTAAGAAGCAAGTTATGAGATTTAAGTTTAAAAGCTAAGTCTTTTATGAAAAGTGAGGTTTTAAAGTAAAGTTTTAAAGAAAATGAATTTTAAGCTAAGTTTTTGAAGAAATATGTAGAACGGAAGGTAGCCGGGATTTAACACCCGAGTTACCGGGCTTAGCCCCAAGGCCCAAAGTTGACCCGAAAAGGGTTGACTCTAGCTATTAAAAAGGTTGACCTTGGTTAACCTAAAAGGAAATACGAGCCCAAGGGTAGGTGTTCGACCTAACCCGATACGTTAGTATATGGGCTTAAGTATACGACAAGATTTTCAACGTAACCCTTTGGGTTATAAATGGCTTCACGTTTAGGGGGACATGCAAAAATCAACACAAATCAAGCAAGATTTAAAGCCACATAAACCCTAGAGCTAGAAATCAAGCATACACCAAGATTAGGGCACAAAATTGAAATCCGACTTACGTCCTTACAACCCAATCGAATCCTCAAATTGAACTTCAAATTTAGCTCAGAATAAAGAGGATTAGGGCTCTAGAAAGTTACCTTGACTAAAGCTAAAGTTTGGTCACAAATCCTCCTCCTTTCCTCACCAAAGCTCACGGCCACCAAGGGGGTTGCACGCCAAAATTTTTTTGTTGGATCTTGCTTCCTCCACCAAGCCGAACTCTCCAAGAAGAAAAGCCCCAAAAATTTTTCACTTTTCTCACACTCTTTCCCCTCTTAAACCTTCGGCCACCAAGCCCTCAAACCCACTAAAATTTTCTCACTTTTTCCTTGCTCTCTCACTTGAAAAACCGAAACCCAAGAGATGAAAACTTCAAGAGAATTTCTTTGGCTCTCTCTCTTCTCCTTCTCTCCCTCTTGCTGCCGAAGTTCTTGAAGAAAATGCAAGGGTTTGGCTCACTTTTTCAATAAAAGTGCATAGGGAATGGGAGGGTTTTCTTTGATGGACAAGAGTGGTTGATGACTTGCCTTGATTTAAGGCTTTACCCATGCTTTCTTTTCCCTTGTGCTGCTGCCGAAAATTGAGGGAGAAAGGGGCAGCTCCACATGGCCTAGCTTGTGCTAGTGGAGAAGTGATGTCATGGGTATGGGTATGGTCCTTGGCTTGCTATGGCTTGTTTGGCTAGCTTGCTCTCCAAAACTCATTTTTTTCTTTCCTTTATGCTACACAGATAATTCTAATATTGTGATTCTCCAAAACACAATATTTTTATATCGTACCGAAGTACAAAATTTATCTGTGTGAATTTTGGATCGAAAAATATTTTTCTTTAATTTTTCCGAACCCTTTTTTGCCCTTAACTTTAACTTGGTGTGCTTGATTTTCTAGGGACGTTTTAAGGCCTATTCTTGCTATATAATTCACCAAACATTAATCTCGAAACTCTTTCCGGACTGTACTTCGAAAATCCCGTAAAGTCAACCCTTTGACTCTTTGTTGGTCAAACTTTGACTTTTTCGGTCAAAGTTGACTTTCATAAAATTACATCCTTTTCCGTTCTTTTTCCTTTAAAAACCTCATACATGGCTCATAAATCATTCATAGAGTCTCATAGTCAATTTAATGAGGACTAAAACATTAATAAATAAAATTATGAATTTCTCATTACTATTCATAATTTTTCATGAAACGCATTAGAAACACATAAATTGGACTTTAATTCCTTATGATCAAGGAAATTACAAGTCTACAAAAATTTCGGGTCTTACACGGTTGGTATAGTAAGTCGATATCAGTCGAATCCAGGACCGAACCATTGGGCTGCGATCAAGCATATACTCAAGTATCTATGGAAAACGAGGGACTAATGCTAGTGTATTCCGGTCAGGACCTTATTCCTATAGGATATACAGATTATGATTTTCAATCAGATCAGGATTCAAGGAAATCGACTTCAGGATCTGTCTTCACTCTTGGAGGTGGTGCCGTTGTATGGAGGAGTGTTAAGCAATCTTGTATTGCTGACTCGATCATGGAAGCCGAGTATGTGGCAGCCAGTGAGGCATCAAAGGAAGCGGTTTGGCTCCGCAGGTTCCTTAATGACCTTGAGGTCGTTCCTGGTATGGATAAAGCTATGGTGTTCTACTGTGACAACAGTGCAGCAATAACTAATACCAAGGATCCTAGGCATCATAAGAGGAGTAAGCATATTGACAGAAAATATCACATTATCAGAGGTTTTGTTGAAAGTGGAAATGTGACGGTTTGCAAAATCGCATCGAAGAACAATCTTGCTGACCTGTTCACGAAGACTTTGGTGGCCAGAAGATTCGAAGAATACGTCGAAGGCATGGGGATGCATAATATGTCACATTTACTCGCTTAGGGCAAGTGGGAGATTGTTGGGATCTATATGTGCCCTAAGGATAGAAAATCAATATTAGGGATTTTCTGTAAATATAACATTTTGATATTAATAAGAGGAAGTTATTCATGTTTAATAAGTTGTGTCCTATTTACTTTCATTTGTTGATTGTATGATTATTTTGAGCAAATATAAAATACTCCTAGGCTGTTGGTAATATGTCGAATCACCATATGTATATCGGGTATGCATAGAAGACGTGATAATTGGATAACAGTCTAAATAAATAGTCCGCAGTCAACGGAATATGATTTGGGGATCTTATTCATGATAAGATTGTAAAAGTCGTCTACTTCCATGGAGGGATGGTTTGTCTTGACCATCAGATAGATTCCGAGTAGAAAATTTAATGTATATCAGTATTGAGGTATGACATTGGACTGGACCTAAAGTGTTAATTGATTCGGTTTAATAATTCCGTTTATAAGAATCAATGATGATTTGATTATCATCCTGCATTAATCTTAATCCTGAAATGATTACTTGAGTTCGTATCTATGACTTATGTACTTTGATGCACTAAAGGTGAGACGCTGTTAATTCATGGTCAACATACTTGTGTTTTGGGTGCATGACTTATGGATGGAGAAATCAAGATTCATAGATACGAAATCCATAGCTATCTTAACGATAGTAAATGTTATCTACTTAAAGGTGTTATTTGGGGATTAAAAGATAGTATAACAAGATCTTGGCCGTTGGTTTACTTTGTGTTCTCTGGTGGTTTACCAATTGTATAGTTTTACAATTGGTGGTTTTTTCAATGGAGAATAATTGAACTTTAAGTTAAAATGATTAAAAAGGTAAAACAAAAAAGGTCCTTAATTCAATTATGGATAACATGTGGGGATTAAACAAATGATGAATAAATCATGGAAGAAGCACTACGTGAGAGAGCTATCGTAATACGGTATGCAAACAGGAGTTCAGCTTCAAACTTTTAGTGGAATAGTTTTGAAGTTAATAATTGATAGATAATTAATCTGGGATTAATTTTTCACAATTATAGGAGCCTCTTTACATATTTCCATTAGGTCCCTCTATTAACTCATATAGTTCCACAAAGTGTCTCAGGATTTGTTCCTATGAGATCGGTAAATTGTAAATGGAATTTAGAAATGTCTATTAAGACATGGTACTCTCTAACATGCAATCCAGAAAGGATTGGACATGTGAAATTTGTAGACAAATGATTTGTCAACATGTGATTGGTTAATTTGAATTTTGAAAATAAGATTGTGTTTGAATTTTGGAAAACAAAATTTTTTCTCTCCTAATTAAAAGAGGTGCACGTTTTTTGTAAGGAAAGAAAATTTGAAATATTTCATTGATTTAAATTAATTAATATGGATAATGTTTATGAAAAATATTTATTCAAATATGTGAATCATATTTAAATTCGAAAAGGTTTAAAAGAAGTTTGAATCTAGATAGGACTAGGATCTTTTGAGTAGTCTACATTCTTGATTTAAAATTTGAACCACCAATCATGAATTATCTCTTAGTGTGACCGAATTTTTGAGGAGTGATTTCCTCTTGAAAATTTGTTTTTAGGTTCAATGAATCTAGCCCTAAAGTTTTATGATCTTTTGGTTCAAAATTTATCTAGAAAAATAATTATTAATTATTTTTCAAGAAGGAGATAAATTTGGAAAAGGATTGGAATACTATATAAATGCTAGGAGTTCTTGAAAAACAAAAAGATTTGATTTTCTTATTTGGGAAAAACGTTTTTTAAATAAAGGGAAGAACAAATTTGTGTTTCTTCCACATCAAAAAATTCGGCTATCTTGAGAGAAAAAAAAAAAGAAGAAAGAAAATTCCATTGAATCAAAACTGTGAGGAAGGTTAAACCGAATGTTAATTTTTCATAGGAGGTTAACCGGTTCCTATTTTGTAGTTTTGAAGAAAGAAGTTGGATCAAATTCTCAACGAGGATCATCGGAATTGAGAAGGAGGGATTTAGACTTCGGAAAGTATTACCGGTCGCTTGAATTCATAGAACGTGTGCCCACACATACTCTGAGACGTGGAACTCGATAATAGTAGAGAAGACACGTTAGTCAAATGCTCTAGTAATTTCGAAATCCAAGAAATAAGGTACGCTTGATCATGAATTTAATTTATTATTATATGCATCATGAGCTTCTTTTCCGGAAACGGCATAAAATTTTAAAACTTCCGCTACGCCGTAACTCTAATATCGGATCTGATTTTTCCAACACCCATTTGAAGTTGTTTACGGGCGAGAGCCACCAAAGCTTTTGCATTACATTCCCGGCACAGCTAAAGTAGGGTAGGTTCACCACGAATTATTGGAGCGGGATCAAGTTCTCAAGGAGGTAAGAGATCAGATTTCACAAGCTCAAGCAAGAATGAAGCAAGTTTATGACTACAAACACCAAGAGCGTGAGTTTTTTTTGGATGATTGGATGTTCTTGAAACTTCAGCCATACAGGCAAATGTCTCTTGCGGCACAAAAAAATTATTAACTCTCTCTCTGTTTTTATGGGCCATTCCAGGTCTTGGAGGGGATAGGAAAGGTGGCGTACAAGCTGGATTTGCCTTCATATTCTCGACTACACCCTGTGTTCCATGTTTCAATTCTCAAGAAGAAGATTGGAGAGAAGCAAAATGTGCTTAAAGATTTGCCAACTTTGAACGATGAGAGGGAGCTTGTATCTTTTCCTTAGGCTGTGTTAGGATCAAGATTGAAGAAAGGAAAAACTGAAGTTTTAGTTCATTGGCAAGGACGTTCTCCATTTGAAGCAACGTGGGAAGATCGTAATACCATCGAAGAGCGTTTTCCAGAATTTACCCTTGAGGACAAGGGTGTTTTCTGAGAGGGAGGGAGCTGTTATGATATCATTCAAGCACCGTGTACTATGATGCCGTTAAAAGAATCTTGGGTGAACTCATCTTTTATGTAGTTGTTATTTTATTCCGTGTTTTTCTCTATTTGTTGTTTGAATTAGCACATGAGAGCGTGATTTATTTTCAGTTATTATTTCCTACTTTCATGCATGTAAACGTTAAGCAAGTCATTATAAAAGACTTGACTAATTATAAATAAAGTTTTTGAACAATTATATTGACTATTTAAGTTCTCTAAGAAGCATTGGTTCCTCGTATAAACCAATAAACTTTCATTTTTCCTTTGCTTTAGTCACTCTGTGTAACACCCAATCTCCAATATCTTTTTCCTCTACAATGTCAACCAAAAACAAAACAAAACAAAACAAAAAAAATATTTTCAAGCCAAAAATCCAAATCATAGAGCAAAAATCCTAAAACATGTGCACTAAAAGTGTTATTTCCACAGTTTTCTCTACTTTTAAACCATTGCACGAACAGACTAATTGTACTAAGTGAGCGTTCACCTATTCACAGAAATTGTTTGTCTGTCTGTCCTAGGTCCTTACAAAGGAAATTCATGACTTGAAGATTGTCCTTTTTCCCTCGTGCGTTTTTTTTTTTTTTTTTTTTTTTTTGGGCTAACAGTTACCTCATGAGTTTGAGCGTGGTGATAACTCACAAATGTCAATTTTCTTTCTGGTCTAACCAATTCGCGTACGGATATGAAAGTTCCCTTGTATTGATCAAAGAGTAGGGTTTACGAAATTACTTCTTTTTAATTATTTAATTTTTTGAGTGAAAACGAAATGGTAACTGAAAGAACACATGTTCTATGAATCTAACCCAATAGAGGAGTTTCTAAATACTAACCATCCTGTACTAATTTAACTTTTTAGGAAAGATAGGGCTTCTTAGCGGCCATAATCAAGAAATGAATTGGTTTTCTCAACCCAATGGCCAAAACAAGAGGTGCACAAATTTTCCAAAATGAAATTTGCTTCTCGGGACGAGTAAATATAATGACTTTTATTTTAAAAAATAATAATTATGGAAGAGAAGAAAACATCCTTTCTGTTTTATCTATGGGCTGCCTATGCAATTATTGAGACTTTTTGTTTTTGTTTTTTTTTTTCCTTTTGAATGCTTTCAAATTAAGACATGGGAAGAAGAAGGGAAAATTACTAGCTCAACCAGCTATAGGTATCTTTCAAGCAAATAAAATAAAACAAAAAAGCTAGCTAATATGTTTAAAAAATAAAGAAGTATGTGGACATAAAATATTATTAAGTCAACTTGTAGTGACAGTACCTTGCTCTTTTATAATTTTATTGGCAATGTGACAAATCATTACATTCAGCTCAATTATCATGTTGAAATGGTATTTTCTAGTATATCTCGGAGAGATAGAGAGAAATCCGATAAGAGACTCTAATTTATTTTAAGAAGATTGATCTGGCTAACTTTGAAAGGTACCGGCTGCTTATCCAATTTAATTGAGGGATAATTCCATGAAATTTTTTTTTTTTTTTTTTTCAGTAAATCGTTAGTTTACTTAAGACAAATTTACTCTTAAATATAAATAAGATAAATTGTATATATGTTTACCCAAGTAAATCATTGATTCTCTAAATATATAGACCCAAAAAAAAAATTACCAATTAGTAATAACAAAAATATGCTAGTGAACTGTCAAAAAATACTCTACCAGAATATTCTGGTGACAGGCATTGATAACTGTCAGTGATCATTGTTGGTGTTCTAATGACATCTGGTACACTATATCTTAAATTTTTTTTTTCTTTTTTCCACAATGTAAATTTAGATAAAACATATTCGGTTAAACTTTAACAAGTACTATTTAGTAGTAAAGAAATTAGTACCAAAACAGTGGCAAAAATGTCACAAGTTTTCAAAAGAGTGACATTTGTGTCACTTCCCGAAGAAGAAGAAAAAAAAAACTGAAAACTTGGCTAGTTACCCTTTGTTTGGATGGGGTATCCATTTTTCGAAATAAGAGAATTTTTGCGAATGAGTGTTTTTCCTAACTTTTTTCTTCTTTCTTCTCATTTTAAAAATTAAAACTATCTCGTTTTTAAACATACTTTGTATAGTACTATTTGGAAAAATAAAACAAAAAATTTTTAAAATATTCTCACAATACATTATTCCCAGCACCATTTCATCTCATTCAAAACAACTATTTGTTTCAATAAAGAAAATTTTTTCTACATCCAAACACTATATCTTATTCTCAAGATGAAAAGACTTTTTTATTTAAAATAAGAAATTTTTCCTTTTCGAAAATGGATACATGATCCAAATGGTTTTTTTATTAGGAACCTATTTTATAGAATTTGAAAAAAAATAGGTTATATTTACAACCACAAAATTGATAAATACCCCTACTTAATAAATATTTCTTATTAGTATTTTAAAAAACATATCTCTTTATAGATACTTTTAATATAATATCAAATTTCCTCTTATATGCCCATATTCATTTTATTTTTTTTTATTTACTTTTAAAAAGTTATAGCAAATCTGAATAAAACAAAACTTTTTCGTTCTATAAAAGCGAAAAAAAATTCTTTAAATGACATAGAATTTAATACATATCGTTCTTTGAACGGTGTGTGTGTGTGTTTTTTTTTTTTTTTTTTTTTTTGCATAAAAATTTTATTGAATTTTTTATGTAATAATAAAGATTTCTTAAGAAATATTTAATTTTAACAATTTATGGTTTATAAAATGAAATTAAAGTTAATCAAATTTATGGAGAATCTTTTTTTATTTATTTGAAAATAGTATTTCCATTTATAGTTAATGTGGGATATTTTTTTAATATCTTTATAAAAAAAATATTATTTCTATTTATAGCTGTGTGGTGGTTTAAGTATTTTTAATGGGTGATAACGTAATTTTATTATAGGGAAAATTTGTAATAAGAACATTTTATGATTGGTGGGGGTATTCATCAATATTATGGGGCAAAAGTAGGCTGTGTTGCCTTTTTTAATCACCTAATATGATAGATTACCCAATTCTTTTATTTAAGAAAATAGTCATCTATCATTTTTCAGATTTGATCAATCAGTGATTGACTAATGGTTAATTAGTGATTGATTATAAAATTTAGTAATTTATGTTATGGTTAATTAATGATTGATCATAAGTAAATCACGGATTGACTATTATGTAGTCAATCCGTGATTAATCATTTAAGAGAATTGATTCACCATTTTAGAAAAATGATTTTTTAACTAATTTTTAAAAATTTTGGTCATTTATTAAAAAACTTCGTGAAAAAAAAAAAAAAAAAAAGCTATTAAACTATAAATCCCCATTAGAGGTGTAAATAAAACCACTAAAAAAAAATCCTTCTCTTAAAACCCAAAAAGATACTACTTTTCACTCGTTGAGCTAGTCCAGTAGATGACTTAGCTAATTAGTTAATTTCGACGGGAGTTCTTTCTTTGCGGTAAAGGCTTTGCTCTCCACCTCATGCTTTTGGGGCTTAAATTGTTTCTTCCAAGTTCAGCCTACATGACATCTGACTTATAGTTAAAAACATATATTTGGATGCTTCCCAGGAATGAAGGATGAAAAAGAAAAGGAAAAAAAGAAAAAAAAGTCTTATCAATAGAATTAATTTTTTGGTGGCCTTCAAAGTTGAAAGTAATTGATCTTTAGCTGGAAACTAAAAGGAACTTACAAAAATGACCAACGAGTTTCTAGTACCATTTTGTGTCTCCACGTTTTTTTGTACGTTGTTAAGATCAGCTTTCTTTTTCTTTTTTTCTAATTTTTTCCCCAACCACCATACTAAAAAATAAAAGGAAAATTAAGTTGGGTGGTCATTTTTAGTCACACAATCAACTAATCTAATTGATGACTAACTTTTTTTTATTTAGAAAAATAGTTGTTTGTCATTTTTTAGATTTAGCCAATCAATAATTGATTATAAAAATTCATGATTAACTAATGATCAATTAGTAATTGATTATGAAATTTAGTGAATTCTGTTATGCTTGATCAGTTATTAACTGATTGATTAACTAAATTAACAATATTATATGATCAATTATTGACTAGTTATTTAAGAAAATAAATTTGGCCATTTAAAAAAAATCACCTTTTAATTAATTTTTAAAAACTTTAGTTATTTGTTAAAAAACTAATTTAAAAAATACTATTTACCTTTAAATCCGAAAATACAAAGGAAACAAGTCCGCTTAGAGGAATTTGGATTAATTATGGTTGATGATTAGTTGGACCGCATTTTCTATTTTCTATCTTTGAATATTTTGAGTTTAATTTCTTTGGTCGAAAATTCAAAGCATCGATCCTTGTCAAGCATCCCAAGAGTAAATTATAGTAGATAACCCACAATTTCAAACAACTTCATCCTGAATGTTTTTTGTTTATTTATTTTTTTATTTTTAAAACTACTTGATTAGATAGAAGTATTAATGTTTAAAGATATTCATAAATATGATCCTACATATCATGCATATATAATTTAATGATAATTTCACACATAATTTTATGATAAGATAAAATTTGAATATCACATCCTCAAATTAAAAAATATATATATATATATAATAAAATACATAAAAATTTTTCTCAAACATTAAGGATGAATATTTACACTTATAATTCACAAACTCACACCAACAAGTCCACACAAAACAAAGCCTGTGTCCCCCTTTGGCGTTTTCCACAAGCTTTATTCTTCCAAACTAAAAAACCCATATGAAAAAAAAAAAAAAAAAAAATGGAAGGGGAACAGAGAGAGAAAGTTAATAGTAAGAAAATATTACCCATCTAAAAAACACAAATTAGAATCACAACGCACCACCACCATGTACTTTTTGACGAGTACGTACTAATTATCTTAACATTTAACATTTTCTTGATCGGGAACATTGACTTTCTGTTTCATCGATCAATACCATCATGATCATGAAGATCTTCATCAATCATGATCATAATTACAATATTCATGCGGCGACTCTACGACGAATCGGAGAATGAACTCCGGACGAAACCATAATTTGAGAAGTAGATGAAGGGTTACTATTCACGGCGGAAGAATTAGGCGGCAGCGAAGAAGACTGAGAGGTGTACACGAAATCCTGTTTGAAGACCGAAAAGTCAGAAGCTTGGCCGAAGCGGCCCGATTCGCCGGTCGGAAGGCGGATGTAGGAAGCGGAGGGTGACTCGCTGAACCATGAGCCTAAAAGGTCGTCTTGGTGCTTATTTCCGTTCTTGTACTCCACTATGACTCTATACACAAAGGGAATGAGACCTTCCATATTTCGAGAGAGAGAGAGAGAGAGAGAGAGAGAAGGAGTTAGGTTGTGTTTCGTGTTTGTGGTTTTGGTTTTGGTTTGGTAAGATGGCGTTGAAAATGTTTGGAGGAACAATGGAGTGGTTTTGGGGGGTTTATATGGAGGACAAATTTAGGGAGGGATGTGATGACGTGGCGTGATGGGTTGGTGTCCAGCTCTTCAAGCAAAGAGCACGCAGACTTGGTGCTAGTATTTAAACCCCGCACGAAGACATCGAAAGCTCTGTCCAAACAGAAGGCCTTCCTTTTAATTACATCTCACCAAATTTCACTATTAATAATTATCCTATTTAATATTATTTCCTTTCATTTCTTCAATTAATTAAATAAAAACACTATAGAGTTGCCCAAGGTAGCTCGGTTTTCACTTATATTACCCTATAACCATGTCACAAAATTAGCGAGTGCGATCATAAAATGGTATATTACGAAAACTTGGTCCCATTCTAATAGAGGATGAAGAAAAAAGAATGACATTCTTATTATTGCACTAATTTCTATGTTGGTACCATATACAGTATAATTCAAAATTTACAGATTAAGGGCCCAATTAATTGATGAGCAAAATTTGGTAAACTAGTCAATGTCTCTAGTACAATTCTTTACTAATGTACTCTATATAATAACTCCTAGTTTGGGAGGTTTAGTTTGGTGTCTTCAAGGCTTCTTTAACAAGATTGGTCGGTTCGTAATCTTTTGTTAATTATTTTTTCCAATCTTTAAGTATAATATAATTAACCATTCATTTCGTCCAATACGCAAGACTAATCATTTTTTTTTGGGGGGGGTTGTGTCTCTTTAATTGTTCAATCAGTTCATCTCATTTCAACGTGAGGTAATTAACTATGAGCATATATATATATATGTATGTATATATATATTCTTTATTAGCACAGAAGAGGCCACATGGATAGTACAAAATCTATAAAATTGATTTGTCTTTGCCAACAACAATATAACATGATATAGATATCCCACGGTGTTAACTATTTTTAAATATAAAAGTTTATTTGGTCTAAGATTTGATATTATTTTCTTCAATTAAATTGTGAGGAATCACCCAGGAATAAATATTATAAGCAACCAGTGGCATTAAAAAAATACAATCAGATATATTTGTTTGTACATCTATTTCTTTTTTTTTGTTCTTTTTTTTTTGTCACGGTGTAATCACAGGTGATATATTTAGCATGCATTTAGACTCACAATCCAAACTTTAGAATTACAAGTTAATTTTTTTCTTTTTTCCTTCAGCTTCACTATTCACATAATTTTGTAACTCAAACTTTAAAAGTCAATAACTTTGCATAAACACATCCGAATAAGATGATTTTTTTTAATTACATATAATTTCAAGACGAATAAAACAAACTCCATATTAGTTTTTTTTTTCCCGAACACATTTTAAGTTTTTATATTTTCAACTCCAGCAATTTAAACGTCTCGATAAACCCACAATCAATCTAGACCTAAATTTTACAATCCAAACTTTAGCTCTAAACGCATGCTTTCCTCTTGTTATATAAAAAAAATTATATATATCCAAAAAAGGGGGAAAAAAAAAGAAAGAAAAGAAAAGCAAAGAAGAAGAATAATTTGATTCTAAAAAAGCTCTTATTTATTTTGTTCTAACATATATATGTAGTATACACAAATATGTGAAATAGGCACGGACAGAGACAACTTTTTGCATTTTCGTTGATAGTGTCTAATTATTATTAAGAGGTAACTCCCTATGGAAACAAGTAGCAAGGATAAAAAAAAAAAAAATTATTAATTAATTAAAAGAAAAAAGTGGCAAAAATCATCACTGTTTCTCTAATTTGTTTGTTTGTCACTTAGTAATTACATGCGGGGGCACAACACAATATATATACACATTTATACACACACATCTATATGCATACAGATATATATACGTACACACACAGGGACATATTTATAATATATATATATATATACACACATGAATATTAGTTTAAAATAATGATAGCTGACTGAGCACTACTTCTAATGAAAAACCTGATAAACTAGTTAGAGACTTTCATACACTGTTTCTCGATTTTTTACTACTTTCATTAAAGAGTAAATAGTTGTCAATTTTAATTATCCCAACGAAATGACTAATATAGAAGCTCAACAAATTTTATCCTTATCCTAAACTTCGATTTGGACAGCGAAAATTGGGTCAATTTTCATTTGAAATATCCAAAACTGAGAACTCTAATCATAAGCTAATATAAAAAATATAACTTCCAAATATATGCTTAAAATATTAATCTGAAGTTGATTTTTCCTTGGTCCAGAAGCAATTTCAACAAAGAAAACTTCAAGGAGAGAAAAAAATCTATCGACCAAAAAGCAAACAAAGATCAATATATATATATATATATATATATATATATATTTGGAAGCTGTCATTAAATATGTATCTTTTATCTTGTCTTAATTGTCAAATATATACTCGGCTGTACTTAACGCTTAACTTGGATAAAGTCCAAAGTCCAAAATTGCACATAGGATTAGACCAGGACAGAACCGCTTACCCATAAAACATAAACCTCTTCGTGCCCTCAAAGTCAAATGCTGGGCCGTAATTTCTAGATGAAATACATATTTATGTTCAATAACTGAAGGGGGAAAAGATTTTTTTGGAATTTTTTTTTTCTTGTATTTCGTAAAGGAGTTTTGTCTTGATTTAGTTTCGAGTTTTTTTAGTTATTTTTTTTCTTTTCCTTGTTTTGCATTTTCTTCTTCTTCTTCTTCTTTTATTTTATTTTCTCTTTAAATTCTTACATCCTTTAGACAATATATACTACTTTATGTATACAAAATGCGTGTTTCAACTAAGTATATATGCTAAAAGAGACAACAATTAATGGCTCTATCATAACTACTTTTTAGTACGTCATTTTTTTTTTAGTTTTTTGTAAGAAAAATTGGGATTCAGAGACAAATATCAACTCAAGAAATATAGGTTCTAAATTGAAGTGGGTTTAATTACAATTTTCCTTCTATCATCATTCATGATCAACAATATTCTACACAACAACTCCACTTTCTTTGTCGTAGATGAAGTCACTACCTGCATCATCGCCCAATCCAACGGTTTAGATTCAATATTCGTGTCCTTTTCTTTCTCCTATATATATAGAAACTATACCTTAAAATTAAAAGGCATCTCAAATTAACATATATATGTGTGTGTGTGTGTGTGTGAGTGTGTGTCCATAAGTAAAAAGCAAAAACTGCGTGCGCCTAGCCATTAGGTGAAGACCAAAAATAGGCTGCTGCATTAAATCATGTACTGTGTCACGGTTCAACAATTGGAATTATTTTCTAATTTGAACATAGAAATCGTGACACAACAAAACAAAAACAGAACACATTATTTAAAAATAGAAGGAACATGGTTTTCTATAGAGCCATCAAGTTAGGCATAAATTGGCCATATTATTTGCGCATGCCATATTAAACCTAACTTTTTGCATTAAATTAATTATCACAAGCTTGATGCTGGGAATTACCTACTACTACATGTCGTTAGTCTTTGATCGCATCATCCTTTTAAGGATAATGGTATGACTTATAATTTTGTTAGAGATCTTTACAAGTTTTTTCTTTTTTCTTTTTTTTTTAATAAAATAAAATGGTTGTTTTTTTTTTTTTTTTTAATTAGCTAGCCATCTAAATTATAAAATGGACATTTTGCCAGATCATGCTATTTGTATACAGCTAGCTTGTGCTATCTCTTGCAAAGATTTATTGTGAGATCCACAGTATTCTTTGGAACGTTGAGATATTATACTACAATATCATTAGCAGCATGGAAGACAGCAGATTTAGATAAGAAATTTCTATAAACGTGTGTGTGTGTGTGTGTGTGTATGCCAGATTTTATACGTGTTTAGTCAAGGACAGGACACCATACCATAGTGGGAAGCATTATAATGTGTGCTTTGTCTCATTAAATTAATAGTAATATTAAATTAGTAGAGCTCAAAAGTACATTGGATGCAATACAACTGTTCCTCAGACCTCTGCTGTAACTGCTAGACATCGATCAGAGGAAAATGCTTTTATCATACAAAATTTATTATTGAACGGTGCAGATTGTAAAAAGGATAAGGAGATAAAATGAAACTGGTGTAAGAGGTTTGGGCAGTAAGGTACAGAGGCGTGAAAAATAATCTAAGAGACATAAAATGGACTAGAGGGAGCATGTTATCCTTTTGGAGAATGTGCTATATATGAGATGAAGTCAAACGACATGTATTTTGGTGAGGCTGAAGCAAGACTAATTAATAAAATGGGGAGTCGTTTTTCAAATATTACGATTAGGTTAAAGCAGTAAAATTAAGTTAGTATGTTTATCTGATTATTTAATTTACCATTCCAGGCACATTACTCTCCTCTGTATGAGCTGACATATGTATCGTCCTGGTATCATTCTATCTTACAAAATTTCCTCGTGAAGTTAAAATATTGTCCAAGACATGTTTTTTACCCTTACATAAAATTTTCCTACCTTCTTGCTACCCCCATGGATTTTTGACTCCAGCCACTAAAAATATTATGTGCAAAAATCTGATCTCTTCCCTCCAATTAAGCCGAATGATTTCCTCTGAGTTATGTTGTACGGCGAAGTGGTTGGTCCATGTGTGGCGAGAATTTAACGGTCAAAATTATTTTATATTCATGCGTTATATTTGTGTTTTATTTTTAATTTTATAATAAAGGAGGTAATTCGCCCACCTCTGTTTTGTTTGTGTATGTGTGTTCCGCTTGAGTTGTTTTCTAGTGATATATGCATATGGGTTCTGTTAGTATTATGGCTATGCGGAGGCTGTTGCAGTCTATGTGCTGCGAATGAGTGTCACTCGATCGATCGGTATATTCCATCTATTGTAGATGTTTTTTTAAAAACAGATTTGTACAAGCTCGATTATAGGATTTTCAAGGAATTTAAGGAATTTTCTCGTCACGGGGTCACGACTTATGTCCTCCTCACTGAGCTTCTCAGATTTTATTAATGGAATCGGTCTTCGTCGTGGATTGTATCTCTTGTATCACAGGATTGTTTTATTTTTGATATTGATGTTTATATCCAATTTTAATTTAAATGATAATTTCCCTTTCAAAAAAAATAATGAATAAATTAAGTGTTTGCATTATTTTCTTAGCAATATTAGGGAACATCAGTTATATTTAACATCACTCACTAATGATGGTGGGTCTCACAATATGAGGACCACCAATGGGGTCTACTTCTCTATTAGTGTGATGTTGAACATCACTGATATTCCCTAACATATTTCTTGTTTCCTTGACGAGGTACAATAAACATTATTTTATGGCTCCTCTTTAGTGGCTAGCTAAGTAGGAAAGAACAGGAACACGTAGGAGTTAATGAGTTGATGTTGATGGTGTAATGTTTCCGACACTGGAGGCCACCTTTCCACTGGGGAATGAGGTACACGAGAAAAAGTAGACTTATTTACCCACCCATTGGAGAAGATCCAACCACCTAAAGAGATCCCACTAGAGTAGATAAGTCTAGTTAGTTATATAACCTTCTCAGGTCACCAAGTTGACCTACCATCACATCCGTTGGACTATTAATCCTAGAATTAGCTCTCGTTTGGGAAACTTGAGTAGACCACCATCGGGATCTAAGGTACTGGCTTATATAACACTTCCCTAACCATGACCGAGCCCCATTAGGGATGGTCAACCCATGTGCCCCTATCACGCCGTCCCATACCGACTGATAACCATACTATGGCAGCGCACACCATACCCACTACTCTGCACCAACTGACACCTAACGTCCGGTACTTGTCACTGTACTTGTCCTTGTTCCTCCTCCGACGCCAACCTCCACCATCTGATTGAACTAACACAGTATTTGCCACCACACCAATACTAACATTTGTACTTGTGTCCCCCCCCCTGCCCCCCCGGCCAAATCACCTAAATGGTAGGGCATGTGGCATCCGTCTAGTGGAGATCAATTATCTATACACCCGGAGTATGTCTACCCATCGAGACCACTTAGAATATGGCCCATTAGGGTCACTCGAGTATCCGGACTCATGGGAAACTCCAATAAATAGAGGAGTGCCTCACTTACTTAAGTATAGACTAATTTTCTTGCCAAAACTCTGCTTTTTAGCTTGCTCATCAGTACCCTTTGTTGACTTAAGCATAAAAGTGCCCTTGACAGACACCCCACTGATGTCCCTCTTACTCCAATGTGCTTCTCTTTTGCAGGCGACTAGGAAGAGCACGATAGCGCAAGGCTGACCACGTCAAGTGATCCCATCTGGTGTTATGTCAAAGATTTTTGGCATTAACAATTTGGCGCTAAAAAGAAGGCGCCACGCCTTTCCAGCAACCACATCTTAATCATCCCTATTCCCAATACACCTACCCCTCCACACCACTTGCATATCTCACCAAGCCCATTAAAGAGCAGGCCGACTAGAACAACCAAAGGTAGAAGAACCCTGCCCCAACCGGTTCTCAAAGCACTCAACGAGCCCAATGCAGGCATGGGACGTAAGCACCCTGAAAACCCACACAGACAGAAATCCTCACGAAGAACGTCCAAAAGTTGATTAAGACCATTCGGGTACTCACCAACACCTTTAGGGAGTTCTTAGGCGCTCTACCCCATCCCGCACGAGAAGAAGAGGCTGAAGACTCTTCACCAGCAGGGCAATGCCGATCAGTTAAGAGGTCGAGAAGCCTAGCCCCAATGGTCAAGCATACGGGTAACTAAAGCACATAGGGAAACCCAAAAATATGGAAATGAGATCTCGAGGTGTACAATCCGAATCGTGAGCACTCGAGGAGTCGCCATAACTGGGTCACCCAGTTAAGAATATGCAGACCATAAGGAATCAGTCTCTACTCCCCTACCAACCCAGAGAAGATATGACTGGAATCAACATCGAAAGGACACACTGATCATCTTCGGGAGCATGACCTCTGTGTTTGACCACTTAGGACCAGCAAGGGTCAATCATAGTTGAAGCTGAGGTCGCTCAATCAATAAACCACCAAAGGTCGAGACAAACGACCAGAATAAACTAGACCACCTCCAGCAGCAGTTCGACCTATTGATGAGTCAACAGTACGGATTGGAGGAGGTCAGAGAGGTCGATTCACCTTTCACCCTAGCAATCATGGCTGCGCCTTACCCGGCTGGATTTAAAATGCCAATCATAGCCCCTTATGATGGCTCCAAGGACACTAATGAGCACCTGGAGAACTACCAGTCACACATGCTAATTCAAAATGCAAACGAATCCACCTTCTGAAAAGCCTTATGCTTGACCTTGACCAACACTGCTCGGTAGTGGTATTGAAGACTAATGCCAGGGATGATGGACTCGTTCAAGTAGTTTTTTGATGCCTTTTCGGTGGCATTCCTCAATGCAAAGACCCAGAAGAAGGAGACCTCATATTTGTTCAAATTAAACAAGGCAAGAATGAGCCTTTGAAATGGTATCTAGACCTCTTTGACAAGGCCATCATGCAAGTCAAGAATTGCTCTGATGACACCCTTATACGAGTTTTCTGAGAAAGAGTCAAAAACAAAAAAAAAAAAAAATGCTTTGGGCAATCGCTTATGATATTCCCCCAACTTTTGTGCACTTAAGACGGCTTGTCGAAAAGCACGTTGAAGCGGAGGAGTACCTCAAGGGGAGGAACTCTTCTGTCGGAGAAACATTGCGACCAACTGGGAAGAACAAGCTTAAGAAGGACAGAGCAGATCATACCAAAACAGCCACCTACAAAGCTGAAGTTGCATCGGGGCCCAAAACTCCTGCAACAAGTTTCTGTCGATACACTCCCCTAGTTACCACGATGGAACACATGCTGAACCAAATCTCTGGGAAGGGACTGCTCCAGGACTGCCCGCCAATCAGATGAATCGTACCAGTAGGAACCAAAATAAGTTCTATAACTTCCACAAGGATGTCGGCCACGAAACAAAAGATTACATACAGTTATGGGACCAAATCGAGCTCCTAATATGGGATGGATACCTACGACAGTTTCTGGAGAAGGCCATAACCCAGGCAAGCAGGGCCAATAGAACCAGCCAGATTCGACCACACCTTGCTTTGGGAATGGGTGATCGGACCAATGCTAAGGAACTTGAGCACATTGTCCATATTATTTTTAAGGGAACAGCTATAGGTGATACAGCAAGGAGCATGAGAAGCTATGCTCAAAACGCTAGGCAGGTAGCATGTGGGGAATTCATTAACATGGTGGAACACATCGCGAAGATCTCCCACAAAGACAGTATTCCGATTACCTTCAACTATGACGAAGCCAACAAGCTTTTCAACTACGACGCTAGGCAGTATTCCGATTACCTTCAACTACGACGAAGCCAACAAGCTTTTCAACCCATACAAGGATGCTCTGGTTAGAAAGAACAAGATAACCAATGATTAGATAGTATTCGACATGTCTTGATTGACAACGAGAACTCTGCAGACATCTTGTTCATGGATACTTTCACCAGGCTAAAAATCGGCGCCGCAATCTAGGCACCCTTGCAAACCCTACCGTATGAATTCGCTGATGAATGTGTCAAAGTAGTCAAACTAATCTGTCTCCCAATCACTATAGGCGACAGGTCGAAGAAGGCTACCGAATGGTGGAGTTCCTCATCGTCAACAAACCATTAGTTTACAAGGTTATCTTGGGAAGATCGACCCTGAATGCATTGAAAGTAGTGATCTCAACCTATCACCTAACTATGAAATTCCCCATTCCAAACAAAGTCGGGATTTCCAGGGGGAACCAGGAGAAGGCTAAGAAATGCTATGTTGATGCAGTAAACAAAGTGTGCCACAAAGTACCCCAACTAGCTATGGTGACCACCATCTTTCAAGATCAATGAGATTTACACACCTAATGGTGAAATCAAATCGTTAAGTGAACTAGACCCTCATATGTCTGAAGAAGAAACACGAGCACAACCTGTCGAGGATCTGGTCCCCTAATACCTGGACCATGAATACCCAAACAGGACAGTATTGCTTGGATTTTAGCTCCGGCCGGAAATCCGAGTGAAACTATAATAGTTCTTTCGATAACACAAAGATGTATTCATCTAGTCACATGAGGAAATGCCTGGGATCGATCCTGCGGTGATGTGTCACCAACTACGTGTGAACCCAAAGCATGAACCGGTGGTCTAGGAGATGAGAGCTTTCAACCCAGAAAGGTATGAAGCCATCAACCAGGAAGTGAAAAAGTTGCTTGCCACTGGATTCATCTGAGAAGTGAGTTATCTATAGTGGTGCGCAAACGTGGTCCTAGTCAAGAGAGCTAATGTCAAGTGGTAGGTCTGTATACACTACATGGACCTAAACAAATCCTGCCCAAAAGACTGTTGGAAAAACGGATCCGATATCAGAGTTACGACGCAGCGGACGTTTTAAATTTTTTATGCCGATTCAAAAAAGAAGCTCATGATGTATATAATAATAAATTAAATACATGATTAAACATACCTTGTTTCTCAGATTTCGGAATTGTTGGAGCATTGACCAATGTGTCTTCTCTACTATTCTCGAGTCCCCACATCTCAGAGTGTGTATGGGCACACGTGCTATGAATCCAAGCGAACGGTAATTCTTCCGAAGTCTAGATCTCACTTTCTCAATCCCGATGTACCTCGTTGAGAATTCGATACAGGTTCGTTCTTCAAAACTACAAAACAGGAACCGGTTAACCTTCTATGAAAAATATCACTAGGCTTAAGCTTGCTCACAGTTTTGATTCGATGAAAATTTCTCTCTTTTTCTCACACCCAAGAAGGACAAATTTTCTCAAGCACAAAAACCTAATTTTTTGTGTTTTCTCTCTCCCAAAAAACCGTTCCCTTTCTTTGAGTGTATGATGATAGTTTGCTTTTTTCAAGAACCCCTAGCCTTTATATAATACTCCAATCATTTTTCAAAAATATCTCCTACTTGAAAAATAATTAATAATTATTTTTCTGGATAATCTTTTGAACCAAAGGATCATTTGAATTTCAGACTAGGTTCTTTAAACCTTATGGACAGTTTTTTGCTTGGAGAATCTTCAAAAAATTCATGCTCCCCTTTATGTGTAGATTGATTAGTGGTTCAAATTTAAATCAAGAATCTAGACTAGTCAAAAAGTCCTAATCCTATCTAGATTCAAACTCTTTTTAAACCTTTGAATTTAAATAAGATTTTCTTATTCGAATTTAAATAAATATTTTCCACAAACATTATCTATATTTAATTAATTTAAATAAATGAAATATTTTAGATTTCCTTTCCACTAAAAAAAACGTGCACCATTATTTAAGAAAAGAAAATCTATCAAATAAGCTCTATTATTTAAATTAATTAATAATTTAATGTTTGTAATATATTTAAACAATTTTGAAACAAAATTTTTTTCCCTCCAGCCACTAAAATTCGTGCACAATAGATTAGGAGAGAAAAATTTTGTTTTTAAAAACTAAATTATTCAAACACAATCTTATTTTCAAAATTCAATTAACTAAAATAATTAACAAATAATTATTTTGTTTGCAACCAATCATATGTTGACAAATTATATTATTTGTCTACATTAATTTCACATGTCCAATCTTTTCGGGATTACATGTTAGAAAGTACCATGTCTTAATAGACATTATTAAATTCCTATTTAATTTACCGATCTCATTAGGAACAAATCCCAAAACGCTTCGTGGAACCATATAAGCTAATAGAGGGACCCGATGGAAATATGTAAAGAGACTCCTATAATTGTGAAAAATTAATCCCGGATTAATTATTTATCAATTATCAACTTCAGGATATTCCACTAAAAGTCTAAAGCTGAACTCCTATTTACATACCGTATTACAAAAGCTCTTTAGCGCAATGCTTCTTTCATGATTTATTCATCGCTCGCTTAATCCACATATGTTATCCATGATTGAATTAAGGTCTTTTTCCGCTTTACCTTTTCAATCATTTAAACTTAAAGTTCCATTATTCTCCATTGAAAAAACCACCAATTGTAAAGTCATACAATCAGTGAACCATCAAAGAACACAAAGTAAACTGATGGCCAAGATCTTATTATATTATCTTTCAATTCCCGATAATGCCGTCAAGTAGATAACATGTATTATTGTTAAGATAGCTATGGATTCCGTATCTATGAATCTTGATTTCTCCATTCATAAGTCATACACCAAAAATACAAGTATATTGACCATCAATTATCAGTATCTCACCTATAGTAGATCAAAATGCATAAGTCATGGATGTAAACTCAAGTATTCATTTCAGGATTAAGATTAATGCAGGATGATAATTAAAGCGTCATTAATTCTTATAAATTGAATTATTAAATCGAATCAATTAACACCTTAGGTCTAGTCCAATGTCATACCTCAATACTGGTATACATTAAAGTTTCTACTCGGAACCTATCCGATGGTCAAAACAAACCATCCCTCCAAGTAAGTAGATTACCTTTACAATCTTATCATGAATAAGATCCTCAAATCTTATTCCATCGATTGCAGACCATTTATTTAAACTGTTATCAAATTACCACGTCTTATATGTATACCCCGCATACATATGGTAATTTGATATATTTTCAACAGCCTATGAGTATTTTATGTTTGCTTAAAATAGTCATACAATCAACAAATAAAAGTAAATAGGATACTACTTATTAAACATGAATAACCTCTTTTTATTAATATCAAAATGTCATATTTACAGAAAATCTCTATAATCGATTTTCTATCCTTATGACACATATAGATCCCAACAAAGACTGCTTCCCCCTTCCCCGGATAAACCAACCCTTCGATGCAACGGCCAGTCCTGAGTTGCTCAGCTTCATAGATGCGTACTCTAAGTACAACCAGATCCCCAGGGTGAAACTGACTAGGATAGGACCATATTTACAATAGATCAAGGGTTATACTGTTATTGAGTTATGCCTTTCTGTCTAAAGAATGCTAGGGCCACATTCTAGTGATTGATGAACATGAATTTTGCACACTGATCGTGAAGTAGATGGAAGTATATGTAGACGATATGCTGGTCAAAAGCAAGTGAACACATTGGGGACCTAAAAGACTGATTTGATGTTCTTGGACAATATCGGGTGAAACTGAACCTAGCCAAATGTGCTTTTGGAGTCGAATCTGGAATGTTCCTTGGGTTCATGGTAAACGATCGAGGCATTGAGGTGAACCCGGTCATCTAAAGCACAATTAAATCAAAAACTAACCAGGACGATAGTAGCTCTCTCCCAGTTCGTGTCCAGGTCCATCAACAAGTGTCACCCCTTCTTCCAAATACTTAAGGGCGCAGGCAAAATCAATTGGGACGACAGGTGCCAAGAAGCTTTTCAGGGTCTCAAGATGTACCTGGCAAGCCCACCTGATAAGTGCACAAAAATGCATTTTTGTTGTACATAATTAGCAAATAAATTAAGTTTTAATTAAATATTTCTCATGAATTTAATTTAAAATATTTTTGTGTGGAAATATGTAGTTTTAATTTAATTTAATTTGTTTTGTAGTGGAATAAGACATTTGAGCCAAAAATTACAAGCAAAATCAATAAAAAATCCCAAGAAATGAAGCCCATATGTCCTAACACTGAGCTAAGCCATCAACTAGCCGCCGATTTGAGCCAAATTGTGCAACTCTTCCATCACCACGTGTTGCCATCTGCACGTCACCCAAACACGTGGGCCCCACCTGTCCCCACGCACACATATGTTTGGCACACACAGCCTTCTCCCATTTTTCTTTCACCATCCGTGTGGACCCCACTGTGCACTGCTTCTCCACTCAACACGTGCGACGTGTTCGTGCGGGCCCAGATGTTAGCATTTTCGCCTTTCTGCCTCTCTTCGCACGATAAGTCTCCCATTCACTTGGGATTTTTCTTCAGTTTTACCATTTCTTGTTGTTGTTCTCCATCTTTATGTTTAAGCTTTTAAAAGCCATGTAAATTCCTTTTAATTGGAATTCATTTCTTTTCTTTTATTTTTAGCTAAACATTTTTTGTTCAGGCTTTTAGTTTTCCTTGGTAGCCCAAAACTATATAAATAAAAGCCTTGCTAAAGGCTTTAGGATTGTTGAATTTTAGTCTAAGTATAGTCATATTTTCTCATATTTTCTTTAAGAGTTTTGTGAGAATGTTGAATCTAAGTGGTTAGATTTTCTTTGGTGAGGCAATAGATGATCATATATGTGTAGTGAATTTGTTTGGGTTTTAATTCTCCAATAGTTTGTATGGTTTATACGTTTAAGTAAATAATTTTCTTTTCATCTTATTTCTTTCTCATATCAATATATTTTGTTGTTAACTTTTATGTAAATTTAATCAAGCTCCTTTTATGTAATTGTTGTATGATATAATGTATTGATAGAATTATTTATAAGTAGTCTTTTGCTGCAATATTGCCTACGGTATATTGTCGCTTTTGGATTTTTTATAAGATAATTTTTTGCTAGTTCTTAATATGAGAATTTTATTTACTCAAATACATTTTAATTCGCACATTCTTCAAATCTTTATTTTCTGATTGATTGTTTGGTATGTGAAACTTTCAATTAAGTCATATTATGAATCAAAATCCAAATAGGTGAACGAAACATATAAAGAATTCTCGATGTCTTACCATCTTTAATTATTGAATTTTCTCCATTTTAAATTGCATTATCTTTTAATTAAATTGCTTTCAAATCACAAAAAAAACTTCTTTCTTTTCTTTATTTGATTGCTTATTTCTTTAACAGTTTTGTTCCACTAATCTCTTTTGTTTGTTTTTATCACCTCCTCGTGGGATCGACTATTCTAATTGTGCTACAATTGACCGCTTGTTTTTGTACACATTTGGGAATAAACACTGCCCCTACTGTCCAAACTATTGAGCGGGGAAGTACTTTATGTATACCTGACAGTGTTAGAAAAGGCAATCAGCTCAATCCTAATCCGAGAAGAAAATAAGATACAGACACCTGTATATTATAGTAGTAAGGCATTCCAGGGGGCAAAGGGAAGATACACCCCATTGGAAAAGCTTACCTTGGCCTTGGTCATATTGGCCCATAAGTTGAGACCTTATTTCCAAGACTACCCCATCTATATCCCAACCAGTTACCCACTCCGTCAGGTTTTACAGAACCCAGAGTTGTCTAGTCGAATCACCAAGTGGACTGTTGAGCTGGGCGAATTCGACATTGAGTACGTTCCCTGGACAGTGATCAAGGTGCAAGCTTTGGCTGATTTTGTAGCCGAGTTCTACAAGCAACTTAGACCAACACTTAAGGCCGTGGAAAAGACCACTACCATGTCTATCCCAAAAGGCCTGAGTATACCCAATCCTGACCTCCCCCGATGGAAGCTATTTGTGGATGGGTCATTTGGCTCCTGGGCTCTAGAGCAAAAATAGTGTTGATCAGCCCTGACCACTACAAGACTAGCTACACCCTTCACTTGAACTTCAACGTGTCAAACAATGAATCAAAACATAAAGCTCTGATAGTCGGTCTTGACCTTGCACGGGAACTCAGAGTAGAGACCATTGAGGTCTTCACCGACTCAAAGCTGATTGTCAACCAGGTGACAAGGGCGTTTCAGGCCAAGGAGGAACGAATGGCTAAATACATTGGGAAGGTTAAAAGCCTAATTGATCAATTCAGGAACACACTGTGACCTAGATACTTCGGTCTAAGAACAACGAGGCAGATGCACTAGCCCGACTGGCCTCTGATATTGATAAGAAGGGCTTAATTTTTGTGCCCGTGGAATGCCTTCACCAGCCTAGCATCAAGCGCAACGTGTTGGAAAAATCGGATCCGGTATAGGAGTTACGGCGCAGCGGAAGTTTTAAAATTTTATGCCGTTTCCGGAAAAGAAGCTCATGATGCATATAACAATAAATTAATTCATGATCAAGCGTACCTTATTTCTTGGATTCCGGAATTGCTAGAGCGTTTGACCAACGTGTCTTCTCTACTATTCTCGAGTTCCACGTCTCAAAGTGTGTGTGGGCACACGTTCTATGAATCCAAGCGACCGGTATTTCTTTCCGAAGTCTAGATCCCTCCTTCTCAATTCCGATGATCCTCGTTGAGAATTTGATCCAACTTCTTTCTTCAAAACTACAAAACAGAAACCGGTTAACCTCCTATGAAAATAATCACTCGGTTTAACCTTTCTCGCAGTTTTGATTCAATGGAATTTTCTTTCTTTTTCTCTCTCACAAGAAAGCCGAATTTTGATGTGGAAGAAAAAAAAAATTTTTTTTTTATTATTAAAAAAACGTTTTTCCCTTTTAAAATTATCAAAAATTGGTTTTTCAAGAACTCCTAGCCTTTATATAGTATTACAATCCTTTTCAAAATTTATCTCCTACTTGAAAAATAATTAATAATTATTTTCCGGATAAATCTTGAACCAAAAGATCATACAACTTTAGGGCTAGATTCATTGAACCTAAAAACAAATTTCAAGAGGAAATCCCCTTTAAAATTCGGCCACAAAGTGAGAGAAATCTTGATTGGTGGTTTAAATTTTAAATCAAGAATCTAGACTAGTCAAAAGATCCTAGTCCTATCTAGATTCAAACTTCTTTTAAACCTTTTCGAATTTAAATAGGATTCACATATTTGAATAAATATTTTCCATAAACATTATCCATATTAATTAATTTAAATTAATGAAATATTTCAAATTTTCTTTCCTCACAAAAACCATGCACCTCTTTAATTAGGAAAGAAAAATTCATGAAATAATCTCCATTATTTAAACCAATTAATAATTAAATGTTAGGAATATATTTAAATAATTTTGAAACAAAATTTTCTTCCCTCCATACAATTAAAAAACGTGCACCACTTTTAATTAGGAGAGAAAAATTTTGTTTTCCAAAATTCAAATACAATCTTATTTTCAAAATTCAAATTAACCAATCACATGTTGACAAATCATTTGTCTACAAATTTCACATGTCCAATCCTTTCTGGATTGCATGTTAGAGAGTACCATGTCTTAATAGACATTACAAAATTCCATTTACAATTTACCGATCTCATTAGGAACAAATCCCGAGACGCTTCGTGGAACTATATGAGCTAATAGAGGGACCCGATGGAAATATGTAAAGAGGCTCCTATAATTGTGAAAAATTAATCCCAGATTAATTATCCATCAATTATCAACTTCAAAACTATTCCACTAAAAGTTTGAAGCTTAACTCCTGTTTACATACCGTATTACGAAAGCTCTCTCACGTAGTGCTTCTTCCATGATTTATTCATCGCTTGCTTAATCCCCATATGTTATCCATGATTGAATTAAGGACTTTTTCCGTTTTACCTTTTCAATCATTTTAACTTAAAGTTCAATTATTCTCCATTGAAAGAACCACCAATTGTAAAACCATACAATTGGAAAACCACCAGAGAACACAAAGTAAACCGATGGCCAAGATCTTGTTATTCTATCTTTCAATCCCCGAATAATACCTTTAAGTAGATAACATTTACTATCATTAAGATAGCTATGGATTCCGTATCTATGAATCTTGATTTCTCCATCCATAAGTCATGCACCCAAAACACAAGTATGTTGACCATGAATTAACAGTGTCTCACCTTTAGTGCATCAAAGTACATAAGTCATGGATGCGAACTCAAGTAATCATTTCAGGATTAAGATTAATGCAGGATGATAATCAAAGTATCATTGATTCTTATAAACGGAATTATTAAACCGAATCAATTAACACTTTAGGTCCAGTCCAATGTCATACCTCAATACTGGTATACATTAAAGTTTCTACTCGGAACCTATCCGATGGTCAAGACAAACCATCCCTCCAAGGAAGTAGACAACCTTTACAATCTTGTCATGAATAAGATCCCCAAATCTTATTCCGTTGATTGCGGACTATTTATTTAGACTGTTATCAAATTACCACGTCTTCTATGCATACCCCGTATACATATGGTAATTCGATATATTTCCAACAGCCTAGGAGTATTTTATGTTTGCTCAAAATAATTATACAATCAACAAATGAAAGTAAATAGGACACAACTTATTAAACATGAATAATTTCCTCTTATTAATATTAAAATGTCATATTTACAGAAAATCCCTAAGATTTTCTATCCTTAGGGCACCTATAGATCCCAACACAACGAGCAGGTGTTTTGCTCTGAGAAGGTTAAAACTTAGATGGACCTGATCATAGACTACCTCACTACATCTCATCTCCTGGAGAATCAGGAAAAGACCCGGAGAATCAGGAACACTTCAGCAAGGTACACCATGATTAATGAAAAGTTGAATCGAAGAGAACACTCTGCTCCATATCATTAGTGCGTTGGACCATTGGAGGCTGAATATTTGATGAAGGAAATACACAGTGGGTAATGTAAAAATCACTCTGGGGAAAAGCCCTGTCTTTTAAATGCCTTTGTCAAAGATACTATTAGTCAACTATGGATAAAGACACTAAAGAGTCCACCCAGAAGTGAATCGAGTGCCAACAATTCGTGAGGATGATCATACCACTATTTGTGGCTAGATCCCAATTCTGATATTGCCTTTTGGCTATAGAATAAATCACCAAGTGGATAGAAGTGGAACCCTGAGCTCAGCAGACAAAGACTAAGTGTATCAACTTCTTATGAAAAAATATCATCTGTAGGTTTGGGCTCCCACATACTGTGGTCACAGATAATGGATAACAGTTCGACAACCCAAGCTTCATAGCCCTCTACAAACAACTTGGGATCAAGAAAGTATTCTTTTTCCCAGGGTACCCTCAGAGCAATGGGTAGGTCAAGGCTGTTAAGAAGACCATAAAAGAGAACTTTAAAAAAATAATTAAAAAAAAAAGCTAGAGAAACATAAATGGGCCTGGATTGACGAACTGCCTAAAGTTTTATGGGCTTATCAGACCACTAAGCGAACTACAACTGGAGAAATCCCATTTGCCATGGCCTTTAGTGTATAGACAGTTATTCCAGTCGAAATGGGCTTAACAAGTCACCAAGTAGAGAATTATGATAAAGAGAACAATAATGAACATATGATGGTCGAACTTCAAAGAAACGAGAGAACAAGCCCTCATCCACACCACTACCCATAACTAAGTGATAGCCAAGTACTACAACAAGATGTTCCACCAAAGGCTTTCAAGGTTAGAGACCTAGTCCTCAAGAAAGTTATAGTCCAAAAGCCAGGGCTGGGTTCCTTTGGCTCCAAGTGGGAGGGGCCATTCAGAGTCATCGGCATTGTGTGATTAGGGGCATACCAACACATCGACCAAGACGGGATGGTTCTGGGTCACCCTTGGAATGCCGATCACCTTAAGTGTTTTTACCAATAGTTATCCAAATTTTTAAAGCCATGTACTAGTTAATTATCTCAATGAAAAGAAGACTTTTTAGATTGCCTCCATTTATCAATTTAATTTATTATATATAAGCGAAGCTAACTTGGTCTATTTCGATAGACCACAATGCACCGAGATGCTGACCAGAGTATGACTTGAGCAGTTATTTTGAGAAAAATCCTAAGCCAATCACAGGAAGCACCCAAGTAGGTCCACCCACCATGGTCTGCTCCTGCAGACCACACCATCCCAGGGTCTACGGATCACCAGGAGAAGAAAAGGGGTTCCCGTGTCGGGATGCCTACCAGAGTATGACTTGAGTAGTTATTTTGAGAAAAACTCTAAGCCAACCAAATGAGGTACCTGAACAGGTCCACCCATCCTGGTCTACTTTGGCAGACCATACCGTCCTCGGGGTCTACAGACCAACTAGAGAAGAAAAAGGGTTCCCACGCTGGGATGCCAACTAGAGTATAACTTGAGGGGTTATTTTGAGAAAAACCCCCAAGCCAACCACAGGAGACATATAAGCAGGTCCACCTGACCTAGTCTGTTCTAGCAAACCACATTGTTACCGTGCAAGGGACACCTGACCACATCTAGACTTGGCAAATTTATGCAAAACCTCCAAGTCTAGGGGGGCCACTATAGAGACCAAAATATATAACTAGTAAATAATAAGAAAAAAAAATAGGGAAGAAAAGATGAATTTCATTGTTTGAAAAGGAAGGGGAAACTGCCTAGACACCCCCATGCTGAAAAAAAAAAAACACGAAGAAAAGAAAATGTACAAAAAGAGCAGAGGATCCGTTCATTGCTTGGATAAAGGATCAGCCTACTCGGTTGCCCATGGCTCAGCAGTGGTTTCTGGCTCTTTAATCACTACTATGTCCTCGGCCACCTGAATGGCCCTGACCATTTCATCCTCATCCCCGTCACCAACGACCGTGCCATCGCCATTGCCAACTTGAGTCTCTTCGGAGATCCCGAGCATGAACAACCAGTCTAACCCGGTCAAGTTGGGATTGGCCATGGTAAAGCTGACCTTCATATCTCTCATCCCCTCTTCATATTCAGTGAAGAGATGGGCTTCAAACTGCAAGGAGTTCTCATAGTCAGCGACTGCTCATTGTCGGGCTTGATCAAGAGTGGCGGGAACACCTTCTTGAGGTAGCAAGAGTGCTCAAATTGTGCTGAGGCCAACACGTTCTTGGCCTTCTTACTTACCTCCTCGACCTTGAGGACGTGCTTTTCCGCCTTCTGGGCCTTCTCGGCCACCACCTTCCGATGTCCTTCTGCCTCTTGACTTCAATGACCAGCAAAAATAATATCTGGAGAAGGTACCTCAACCAGCTTGTCAATCATGTCCTTGTTAGCCCATATGGAATCAAAGGACCTGGAGGACTCGGCAATCTTAGAGGTTAGACGATCATCAAACTCAACAACGATCGCCTTTTGTACTAAGGACTTCATACTGGTCAGTTGACAGAGGCTTCTCTTTCTGACTCTGCCCAAGCCTAGCTGCTGGAGGGTCGAGTGAACCCCCGCTTACAGAGCCAGAAGCCTGAACCCCTCGTAGGATCTTGCTATCATCATTCCCCTTCCCAAACTTTCACTGTAAGTGAACAGCCCTCTCTTGGTTGTTTGGGCACTTAAACCCCCAATGTCCCTAGTTAACCATGGTCGGTTCTATAAGCAAACGAAACAAGTTAAAACCTGGTCGGACCACTTCTTAAGAAGAACTATAAAATTAGGTGATCTTCGATCTAAAGACCCCATGCGGGATAGAGCTGCTGGATTACTTTGTCTAGGTCTTTGTCAGCTATCCTCAGGCCCCAAGGCTCAGGTGTTGGAAAAACGAATCCGATATTAGAGTTATGGTGCAATGGAAGTTTTAAAATATTTATGTTGATTCAGAAAAGAAGCTCATGATGTATATAACAATAAATAATATTCATGATCAAACATACCTTGTTTCTCAGATTCCGAAATTGCTAGAGAGTCGATCAATGTGTCTTCTCTATTATTCTCGAGTCCTCATGTCTTAGAGTGTGTGTGGGCACATGTGCTGTGAATTCAAGTAAGCGGTAATTCTTCCGAAGTTTAAATCCCACCTTCTCAATCCTGATATACCATGTTGAGAATTTGATCCAGGTTCGTTTTTCAAAACTACAAAACAGAAACTGATTAACCTTCTATGAAAAATATCACTCGGCTTAACCTTCCTTACAGTTTTGATTTAATGAAAAATTCTCTCTTTTTCTCACACCCAAGAAGGATGAATTTTCTCAAGCACAAAAAACCTAGTATTCACGTTTTCTTTCTTTCAAAATCATCCACATTAAGTATAAGATGATGGATTGTTTTTTTTTTTTTTTTTTTTCAAGAACCCCTAGCCTTTATATAATACTCTAATCATTTTTCAAAAATATCTCATACTTGAAAAATAATTAATAATTATTTTTCTGGATAATCTTTTGAACCAAAAGATTATTCAAATTTTGAGCTAGATTCTTTAAACCTCATTGACGGTTTTTTGTTATGAGAAAGCTCAAAAAATTCATCCTTCACATAATGTGGAGGTTGATTGGTGGTTTAAATTTAAATCAAGAATCTAGACTAGTCAAAAAGTCTTAATCCTATGTAGATTCAAACTCCTTTTAAACTTTTGAATTTAATAAGATTCCCTTATTTGAATTTAAAAAAATATTTTCAACAAACATTATCCATATGTAATTAATTTAAATAAATGGAATATTTTAGATTTCCTTTTCAAAAAAAAGAAAAAAACGTGCATCATTCTTTAAGAAAAGAAAATATATCAAATAAGCTCCATTATTTAAATCAATTAATAATTTAATGTTTGGAATATATTTAAACAATTTTGAAACAAAATCTTCTTCCCTCCATCCATTAATAAAACAGTGCACTATTAATTAGAAGAGAAAAATTTTATTTTCAAAAATTTAATAATTTAAACACAATCTTATTTCCAAAATTCAATTAACCTAAATAATTAACAAATAATTATTTTATTTATAACCAATCAAATGTTGACAAATCACATTATTTGTCTATATTAATTTCACATGTCCAATCCTTTTCCGGGACTGCATGTAAGAGAGTATCATGTCCTAATAAACATTATTAAATTCTCATTTAATTTACTAATTTCATTAGGAACAAATCTCAATACGTTTTGTGGAACTAAATGAGCTACTAGAGGGATCTGATGGAAATATATAAAAAGACTCCTATAATTATGAAATAGTAATCCCGGATTAATTATTTATCAATTATCAACTTCAAGATTATTCCACTAAAAGTCTGAAGCTGAATTCCTGTTTACATATCATATTATGAAAACTCTCTAGCGTAGTGCTTTTTCCATGATTTATTTATCGTTTGCTTAATCTCCATATGTTATCCATGATTGAATTAAGGATTTTTTATGTTTTATATTTTCAATAATTTTAACTTAGAATTTCATTATTGTCTATTGAAAGAGCCACCAATTGTTAAAGACATACAATCGATAAACCATCAAAGAATACAAAGTAAACCGATGGCCAAGATCTTGTTATATTATCTTTCAATTCTCGAATAATGCCTTTAAGTAGATAACATTTAAATTCGTTAATATAGCTATCAATTCCATATTTATGAATCTTGATTTCTCCATTCATAAGTCGTACACTCAAAACACAAGTATATTGACAATCAATTATCAATGTCTCACCTATAGTGGATCAAAATGCATAAGTCATGGATGCGAACTCAAGTATTCATTTCAGGACTAAGATTAATACAGAATGATAATCAAAGCATCATTGATTCTTATAAACGGAATTATTAAACCGAATCAATTAACACCTTAAGTCCAGTCTAATGTCATACATCAATACTGGTATACATTAAAGTTTCTACTCGGAACATATCTGATGGTCAAGACAAACTATACCTCCAAGGAAGTAGACAATCTTTACAGTCTTATCATGAATAAGATTTCCAAATCTTATTCTATTGATTGCGGACTATTTATTTAGGCTGTTATCACCCTATATACATATGGTAATCCAGTATATTACCAATAGCTGTTTGCTCAAAATTATCATACAATCAATAAATGAGAGTAAATAGGACACAACTTATTAAACATGAATAACCTCTTTTTATTAATATCAAAAATGTCATATTTACAAAAAATCCCTAAAATTGATTTTCTATCCTTATGGCACACATATATCCCAACACGAGGGAGGAACTGCCAAACTGTAGACCAAATGTTAAAGCATCGGCACTCCCCAGGGGACCTTGGATCAATCAACAGATGTGGCTACCCAGTCAGTCGTGACCACTGTGTGAGCGCTCTAATGGACAGCAAGATCGGGCATTAGAGCCGCGATGGGCACAGCCTCCTCTTCTGGTAAGAGTGGTCGGGACTAATCAGGTGGGAAATTGGATGTTGAGGACAAATCGAACCAGTTGTACTTAGCCAAAGTTATGTTTGCCAGTAATGGGTTATGGTTCAGCTTAGGGTCCGTCTTCTCCCAGAGCTTCTCAATCCTTTCCCGGTTTGGGGACTCTGAATGGGGTTCTTGGGTCCACACATAACCCTTTCTAAACATGAGGGAGACACACTCCTGGAACGGCACCTAATAGTAGTCACTCCGACTAGACAACCACTTGCCCATTGCATAGAACCATAGATGCTTGTAGTTCTTATCTGAGTCTAGGCAACCAACGATGAATGTACCCTTGTAACCCTAGAAATAATGTGACCCGATCAGGGAGGGAGCTATCTTCATTTGATAGAGGTTCTAAAACATGCTAAACGGTAGTTATGTGCAGAAGCACTTCGCCCAGAGAATGAAGCAGCTTATCAATATACGATAAGCATTGGTGTTCAGCTGTAAGGGGGCAACATTGAATCTTAGGAGCGCCTGCCTCAAAAGGGGGTGGAATGGCAAGCGCAGGCCGGCTTGAAAGAACTCCATCGACAATGTAACGTGGTCGGGTGGAGGACGAAAAGGCAAGTCATTTGGACCAGGCACGACTAACTCTATGTCACCTGGGATCTGGAATTCTTCCTGCAACAACTCTAAGTACTTGGGGGTGACTGTCGTAGTGAAGTAGTCCACCATGTACACAAGACAGCCTCTAGCACGGTCAACCATCTCCTTATCCATCATCCGATAAACCAGGATACCATTGATCTGGATCGGACAATTATGACCACGCTGGCAAGCCTCGATGGGTTCAACTTAGGGGTTCGCACTCCCGGGCTCTTGGATTCTTATTAGAGTCTTCCCCCCAACCAAATGTGCTGAGCTGCCTGGCTATTCTCATCACAGTTGCGCTTCTTCCCCAATCAAGTTCACTACTTGGGAACTTGTATGTGTCCTTGGTCGCTCCAGGACTTGCACATTACTCAACTCATTCATGAAAGAATGATCAGGGAAAGGGATTAGATCCAACTCTAGTATCTACTTTAGCCACTGGATGCCTTCTTGAGAGTACTCGCTCGGCAAGTTGTCCGACAAGTTACCTGGGGTGGTTGTGGATTCGAAAGAGCTGGTACTCTCGGAAGAGCCTGTTATGTCAACCTCTATGGAGAGGTTATCATTCTCGGAGTCACCGAACAGATCACTCTTCTTCTTGGAAAAAGCTATACATCAGAGAAATGTTTACTTTATCGGAACTTCTCGTGCACTCAAAACATTGCTCGTAAGTGATGGTCTTCTCGGCAATTGTCGGCAACTCTTGGTAGGATTGCACGAGCTCTGAAAGTGAGAATGGAAAAGGGGAGGGCCAAACCCTCTATTTATAGGGGAGAGTTTAGTCGGGAAAAAGGAGGCGTAGAATTCGAAGGGTCTCCCTGACCTCCCACCAACAAAGAAGTGACATGTGGCGTGAAGCTGCCACGTATCAGGAACTTTTGAAGAAGATGCATCTGACCAAATCCGACCAAACGTGTGACCACCAACTCCGACCAGACATACTTTGATCAACTCCGACCAGGCCTAAGTTGATCAAATCCAACTAGTATCCTGAGAGGCCACGTAATTCGCCCAAATGGCCTCAACCACATGGCAACTAACACCCCTAGCCTGATTAGACTTGGAGTGCTCAGGGGTATTGTTGATGGTGTAATGTTTCTGACGTTGGAGACCACCTTCCAACTAGGGAACAAGGTGTGCGAGAATAAGTAGACTCATTTACCCGTCTAGTGGAAAAGATTCGACTAGATCAAATAAGTCTAGTTAGTTGCAGATGGGCCCGCACATGCCACAATGGAGAACAAGCCCATAAATATCTAAGAAAAAGACCATCTCACCTATTGGTATAACATAGATGACAATTGATTGAACGGCTCATCTTGGGCATAATGGAAATAAGTTTTGTGCCATACCTATATAAAGGATTGATGAATACGTAAAAGGAGGAGGATGAAGATAAACAGAGAAATAGAGAGAGACACATGGGCTAAGATAGAGAGAGGAAGAGGAGACGGAACAAGCCTAAAAGAAGAGAAAAACGGGCAGAGAAGAGATGGGTGGATAGGAAAGTATAGAATGTTAAATAGAAAGGTATGAGAAACAGAAGAGGCCTGAAAAGGAGAGATAGACAATAGGATATGAAGATAGAAAAAATTATCCCAAATAACTACATTTTTTTCGTTTATTGACCAACATAATACAAATTTTCTTATCTTAATCAACATGATATAAATTTTAGTTTACTTTACTTTAATTTTGCGTCATATTGGTCTAATCTTATTTTTTTTTCATGTCATGTTGATATAATAATATTTAAATTTATGTTATTTAGGTACTTTTCTTTATGAGATATAAGACTGGCCGTACAAAGAAAAGGAGAATGGGCTTTCAAGAAGATTTGCTTTAGGATAGAAAAATAAGAGAGGGTGGTATATCTCTAATTGTCAAGTATAATTTCTAGATTGTGGAAGTTGTACTTTTCCCGGTCTATCTGTTGATATTATTTCTAATATTAGCAAATATACTTCTGATTTCTCTTTCATATTATTTAATTTTATTTTATGCCCATTGTTTATGTTATCTTTAACCGTTCTTGATGCTTGTCCTTTGCATTTATTTATTCTGTTAATTTAAGGTTTGTTCAAACTGGTCCGTTTTCCAGTCTTCAACATTCATTTGTTTATGGTTACGTTCATTTGGTTATTTCTTTCTTGTATTATTGCTTACCATTGATTCTTCACTAGACCAGTAGTCGAAAATACTTACTTTATGCACAGTCTTTATTATTATCTAATATAACTATTGTTCAATATTATTGTTGGTTTTATTATTTAGACCATTAAGGATTCATTTAGTATTTAAGTTGAGTTTTAGATGAGATGAAATTTTTAAGTTTGAATTGAATTAATTTTTTAAAAAGGAATAATAAATTTTATTAACTGTTCAGAAAAATATTAAAATTAAGATAAAAAATTTAAATTAAATTTGAGTTAAATTCATTTATCAAATATAGATTAATTGTTGTCACATATTTTAGAGAAAATTAGGCTACATGTCATGTAAATGTCTAATGAGACGTGGATTGAATGAGACGTGGATTGAAAATCGCCACACCTAAAAGGTTTTTTTGCAAAAATTGCAATGATGCTGACATCATATTTATAATTATTTAAATAAAAATGTTAAAAATATTCTCTCTATCTCTTCTCTTTCTCAGTAGTCTCTCTCTCTCTCTCTCTCTCCTCTAGCTCCGCCGGCTTATCTCTCACCACTGCCCCAAGCCACTGCCTGGAGCTACCTCCGCCTCACCGCCGTCCTCGAGATTTTGCCCACCTTCCATTTTCGCGATCTCCGATGGTGGAGACCTGTTCCGAAGAGATCGTCGACGGTGGAGGAAGGGCGAGATCTCCGGGAAGGCGATCGAAGGTTCGAGAGCGATCGGAGCTCCGATCGCGACTGCTCCGTCCAGACGCAGTCCAATCGCCGGAGATCGGTTCTCGTCGCCCAGATCGAGAGAGATTGTTCGAGAGGAATCTTCGCCGGCTGCCCGACCTCCACTGCAGTCTCTGATCTGGCAGTTCCGGAGCCGTTATTGTTGCAACGGCCGGTATTGGTTCCGTGGTTCGTGTGGAGGAGATCCGCCGTGGCTGTTAGGAATCATCGCCGGCCGCCTGA